>JANPWX010000294.1:250524-345643 GCA_024734555.1 Trochalopteron elliotii
GCCGGCACCAGCACCGGGCCCAGGTGGCGCGGGGCAAACCGGGTCCTGCTGGCCCCGGCTGCCGCGGTAAGGTCTTGCCCCTTCTGCCGCAGGCCCAGGCCAAAAATCTCCCCAAAACATCGAAAAGGCCCAGGGAGGGAATTTGGCTCCCCCGAGGGGTGCAGCGCGTTCTCCCCGCTCCGCCGCCTGCTCCCCCAGAGCTCTAGCGGGGCTCTTTTGGTTGCCAGAGCAGCTCTCGGGATCTTTGTGCTCTGTACTTCACTCCGGAGAGCTGACTACAGCTTCCAACAGCCACCGGGGCTTGCTTTCAATTTCAGATTGTTTGGGATGTTCTCGGGTAACGTTTGTCCTAAAGGTACCCTCAGTGAACGTTGGGAATTGTAGTCAGTTCAGTTCAGTTCCTAGCACTATTCCCTCTATTAGGGGCAGGACTGGTAGGGGGTTCAGTTTTGGTTTTGTTGATTTTCTGTCTTCTTAGATCCCAGTACAGGAAAGAGGCTGAGGCAGAATACGGCAGCATAAACCTGTATATTTTCACATTTGCTAAGACCCCATTCCTTCAATTTCTGATTATACTTTAATTTCAAGCAAGGCTTTAATAGTGATCGCACAAAAACACTTTAAAGGAAACTTGTGCTTTTGATTTCTAGATTTCTGCAGAAAGGAATTATGAGTTTTACAGCGTTTTTCTTTGTATGCTGCTTTTTTGGGGGCCTGCTTTCTATTCCTTCACTTGGACCATGTTCATCTGTATGCAACAGCCCAAACACATCAGTCCAAGGATGTTTTTGGCTGGGACAGTTGGTGACTGATGCAGTTTTCAAGCAGGGCTGGCTCCTGCCTTGCATCAGACCCAGGGCCCTGGAGAGCTGCAGATTATTCGTAACAGTTAGACCATGAATTGTGGGAATGCAAACTTCCCTCTGGCCATCTGCCACTGGGACTTGGCCTTTTGTGGGGATACACCCCAACAGCCCAGCTTGGGGGACCTGTTGATCCTTGGCCTTTTTCCTGGCAGCATCAGTTAACAGCAGTGCTCCTTTCTACAATGTGAGCACCTAGTCTCCAAGGACCTGGCAGAGCCTGGTGCCTCGTGCTGCCAGCACCTGTCCCACCATGGTAACTGTTGGCCCTTATGACCCTTTTGATTTCTTTTGCGTTGGTGACCTAGAGGTGACACCTCCTTTATCTCACAGCAAATTCCCCCCAGCACTGACTTTTGCAGTCCTTTTGTCCTTGCAGCTCCACAGATTGCTGGAAAGAGAGATTGACCATAAGGTGAGATGGTTTGGACAACATTGACCCTTTTAAAAGAACCCCTGTCCCAAGAGGAGCTGTGATTGCACAGATTTGATCATTGCTGTTTAAACACAGGAGGGCGTTTAATATTTAAACTGATTGTGAGCACCTTCTGCTGGAAGTGCCTACTACAGCAAACCAAGCCTCCTGGTGTGATTAATGAAATCCATTGTGGCATTAATTTTCATCTCTAATGCTTCCTTCAGTGTATAAAACAAAAAGAGATTATACTGAGATGGTTTTAATCTCCCAAACAAAGCCTGAAACAAACCCCATTGCTGCAGCTGTTAGGATAGGGATGAAGAAAAGCTATTGCTTGGATGGAGAGGAAAAAGCACATATAAATCAGTGAAATGTATTGTAAATATGCCACCATCTTAGTCAGGCATCTATACAAGCTTAATGTTCTTTTGGAGACTATTGACTGCAAAACATATCTGTGTTATCTGGAGTAACCCTGGATTAAAGCTTTGTTTGTAGCACAACATATTATTGACTTGCACTTAAAAAAAATAAATTAAAAAATCAATTGTCCTGTGAATTTAATTACTGGTTTGGCCTTTTAGAAATATGTTATGTTACTGCTTCTAAAACTCCTTTGTATGCTACTTTATTAGTATTTTATTTTGTATGTGTCATCCCAATCAAATACCTATGAACAACTGTTAAGAATATAACAATGCAGTTTCTTTACAGTGAAATGGTGGCATTATCTGTTAGGATCCTAAAATATATTTCATCTGAGAGCTGGGATAGTTGCTGCCCATAAGTGGACACCCAGCTCCCATTTGTGCTGTTCTTGCCCTGCTTCAGCTTGGTTATGTCTTTTGGAGAACCTCAGCCCAGAAAACAGAAGAATTAGTTATTGGAAACAAGTCAAACATGAGGTTGTTTTGTTTTAATTGCACTGCTGAAACCTGATGTGAGACTTCACTCCTCAGGTACTGCAATAGTGAGTAGTTCTTGTGGAGATTTAGATCAGGCATTTCAAGAGCTGACATTCTTGCAACACAGAAGGTTCCTGTGTGTACAGAACAAATGATCTTTCAGCCTGGAAATCACTCCAGGGATGGCCCTTTCTGAAAATGCAAAAAGGCCAGACTGACTCAAGCACACAGAGAACTGAGAGCAAGTGACTGATGCCAGTGATGTCATCACAGAACACAGAAATGTCACCTTGCCCAGGACACATGAAGGCCTTCTTTGTGATATTAGCAAACAAGGGTGAAAATAGAGCATAGGGATAAGAGAGTGTATAAGAGTCTTTGTAAGAGGGTCAATCATTCTTTCCTTGCTCAGATCAAAATCTTGCAGGTCTGTATAAACTAGAAAGCAAAAGGTTCTATTCTTTTGGGGCAAAAGGATGGAACTCACCTTGCTTCTAAGTAATTTTTTCCCTTATTGCTTTTCCCCATCCCACAAGTACTGAATCCAGTAAGTAAGCCATGGGGAGGCTTGGAGAATTTGCCTCATCCAGGGCAACCTGCCAGTGCAAATTCCCTCTCCTAAACAGGTTCCTAAAAGAGCAAGATACTGAAACAGGCAATCCAGCTTAAGCTGTGGATTCAGCAATGGGTATTGTCCTTCCCAGAAGGTCAAGGAGAGGTGAACTCTGAGCTGTGCAGGCTCTTCAAGCCCAGTGTCAAGTATATTGTTAAATCTGATGCTTTGAAATCTGTATTCTGCCTTGCAGGGTTGTTGCACTGGTTGGTCTGTTCACAAAGGAAGTGTGGCAGAGGGTCTGGACCTTTGGTAGTTACACCAACAAATGCTGGAGCATGTAGGACTGTATGACTTGAGCAGGACAAAGCATTTTTCACACATCAGAAAAGCTGCAAATCCAATAAATGTCCAAGTGCTTCAATCAATACCTTCACCTCAGCTGTGAGGGCAGCACTCAGATAACAGCACTGCAAGGGATCATCCCTTTTTGTTTAGAGTAAGGGGAGAAAAAGATGTGTCGTGGGAAAGCCACAGCCAGACCTGTAAAAGCAGGTTATTGTCCTGTGTTCTTAAAGGTGACTGTGGTGAGAAAGGAATTCCCATCAACATGCTTAATCTTCCTGCCAGTGGGCTGACAGATTTCCAGGGGAGGCACCACAAGCTATCAGGTTTCTTTTGCCATTTTCTCTCTCTCTCTCTCTCTCTCTCTCTTTCTCCTTCCCTGCCCTACTCCCCCCTTTCTGAATGATTAATTGCTTTATTCTTCTCTCTGTTTTCCTGAGCTTTATTTCTTACAAATATTTTACTTTTTCTAGTTGTTTGTGTAATTCTGTGCCGAGGTGTTACAGCCAGAGCCTCCTCTGCTGCAAGAGGTGCAGGCAGCCTCAGAGAGTTTGCAGTTATCCTAATGAATAATTAAAGGACATATGTGTCTTGCTTGCAAAACAGGCCAGAACTGCAAAGCCAGAGGTAAGACTCATGTGTGACCTTTCTTTCTCTTTGCTTCTGTAATGTCCAAACCTATCCAGTATGTGTGTGCCCAGCTTTTCCCTGATGCTGAGTGGAGGAAATACAGGATGGGAAGCTGTGTTGGCAGAGCTTTGTAAGGGTGAAAAACCAGAGATTTATTGTTAAAGAGAAGGGAAAGAAAGCTGTTATGAGTGTCAGCCAAGCAAGATGTAGTGAAATAAAAGACCATCCTGATTTTTCCCAAGGCTCAGTATCTCCACAGGGTTTCTTACAAGTTTGTTGTTTCCCAGGGTTATCACTATCCCATCAGGTAGAGCAGAAAGACCACTCATCCACCATGGTGACTCATGGCATTGAAGTCAGGGGAAACATCCCTGCATGCTAAGGGGGTACAGCACAGCCCAGATGACTCAGGAGTGCCCAGGGGCACAGCCAACACCATGCTGTGCTCACCCTGCCTGTGTGTAAGGAACAAGGGGTGCAAAGGATAAAAAACAGGGCAACAGTTTGACTTGTAATATGGCACATAGCAGATAGAGATGTAATTATTTTGTACAATAGGATTTAGTCTCTAGGAGTTGTGAAGTTTGGTAGCATTCTGTAACAGTCTCTCCAAAACAAAGCTGACAGTGCCAGGAACAAGCAGAACTACTCTGGACTTGGAGGAGTTGCATGGCCAATATTTCAGGCCAGATTGATCTGTCTGGGGTACCCCACCATCAAGTTGACTTTGGTTCACGCCTGGCCCTGATCTGACTCCTTGCCTGAGGCTTCTTCTTGGCTTACCATGCTCCAGGGAGACTCTGAACACAGGATCCAAACTGGCTCCTTCTTAGTGGGATGATCTTC
The DNA here is from genome assembly GCA_024734555.1 of Trochalopteron elliotii. NCBI lineage: Eukaryota > Metazoa > Chordata > Aves > Passeriformes > Leiothrichidae > Trochalopteron > Trochalopteron elliotii. Next base: position 255,085 of record JANPWX010000294.1, read on the forward strand.
CAACGCTTATGCCAAGAGGGCTCCCATCCTCACACACCCTTGGGCCAGCTGCTGGGATTGCAGTGTGCCTTCTGTGCATGTGACAGACTGCTGGAGATACTCAGAGCTGCTGGAGAAGCTGCAGAGAAACAAAAAATATCTCAGGGACACAGTGAGCACAGGGTGCACAGCAGAGCTGGGGACATACATGCAGGGTGGCACTGCACACTCAAGTGAGAGGTGTTGGGTCTGAATGCTCCCACACAAACCCAGCCATGAGCTGGCTGCTTCTACAGCTCACAGGACGAGTAAAGATGTAATGGTTCCATGGGGAGATGTACATCTACATCTAGACTGGTGCTGTGTTTTTTTAATGAACTAGGTGTTCTCAGCAGTGGGTATGAGTTCTCCCTCTTCAATCTTAGCAATGTTTGCCAAGCCTTTGTGGAACAAACACTCCTATTAAGAATTAAAAAGTAGCTTGTGCCTTTGCTCATATGAAGGCACAAACTGAGAGAGCTGTTCTTGCTTGCATGTCTTTACAGCAAACACTTAGGTCCTAAAATTACCTGTCATGGTGTGGGCCCTGGAGTTCTGTGACCATTAAATGATTGGACATGACTTTGTGCTTTGTTGTAGGGAGAAATATTTGTTCACTATGATCTTGCTCTGCTTCTTATGGATATGCTGTGATTTGTAATGACTTGTTTTAGGAATGCTGGTCTTTGATCTGGCATTATTGGATTGTAATTGACCATGTTGACACAAAGCAATGTGGGGTTTAATGCAGCCTCTTTCACTCACTGTTGTGGTCAATTATTTCATGATAATGGCAACTCTGCCAGGTATTTTTGTTTCATTGAGCAATTATGTTGTTATGGAAACTGCTATTCTATAAATTATCTGAAGAGAGGCCTGATTCACTTCTTGGGAACAAGAAATTTTCAAGTAAAAAGTACAGGATATGAGGGGTTTTTATTAACTGTATACTTATTTGTGTAATTACTAGTCCTTAGAGCTGTTAACTCCTTGGTGCAAATACCAGCACCTTCATGCCCCTGCAGGATCTGCTCTGTGGTCACATCACTGGGAATCAGACAATCCTGCCCAGGGGGAGGTATCCTGGGTATGTGCAGCACAGAAGCTTTCAGATGAGCTTTTGCAGCACCCATTACCTATGAGAGTAATCCCCTTTCATGCTCTGAGCTGTTTCCTCAGCACTTTCCAAGAGCACGAACTACGATAAACATGTGGGTGGAAAACCATTGAACAGAAATAATTAAGTTGCTCCTGGTGAGCTAAAGCTCATTCTACATGGATGAGGAACCCTGCATCAGCTTGAGGTAGTCAGTGCTATTCCCCAGCATCTTTCTCCTTTTTCACACTTTCAAACTGTGATTTCTTCTGGTTCTTTTTAACAGTTGAGTTACTGAAAAGAACATTGTCACCTTTAACATGTTCGGCTCACAGGACAGGGGGCACACTGGGCCCCAGGAGTGCTCTGCATGGTCAGGAGCAATAGCACCTGGAAATCTGTCTTTGCTGTGTCAGCCTGGCCATGGGAGGACCTGCAAGTACTAGGGAACCAGTTCCCAGATGATAGTATGTTTCCCTGAGTGGTGGGGTTTAATTTGGGAGGCAGTAATCAACCTTGCTATAAAAATAGCCAAGTCTTAATTTCTCCAGAAAAATGAAAATCCTGTGTTTTCTCATCCTACTTGCTGCTTTCTAAATCTCCTTCAGTTTTGTCAGCACCCTTCTGTTTCACAGGATGGCGAGTTGCCAGACTGGTGTATCATCTCCCTGGGGTCTGCTGCCCACACAGCAGGTATTCAAATTCAAAATAACAGATTCTGTAAGAGTGCAGGACAGCTTCGGCTGGCAGGAAAAGATTTGGGTTTCTTACAAATGTGGTTACATATTAGTATATGAGAACAATTCACAATGAAATGAAATTTGCTATGAGTGATTTCCATTTTAAGCTCATATTATGTACAGGAGTTTTCAAGAGAAAAAGAATTGCCAAATAATAGCTAAGATGTACTGTTGAATTATGGGTATTGCTTTCTGTTGTTTAATTACCTGCAGACTGCACTATCCTTTTGGAAAGGCAACAGCAGAACAGTTTGCATCTGGCAAAAGTATTTCTGTAGGATTAAAAAGTAAATTATTTTCCATAACTGGTACTCCTCAGAAAATCAATGTATCTTTTTTGCCCCATTTGGGGACTTGAATCACAAACAAAAGCAGGATGTAGCAAGCTTATTTATTTTCTTGTTTTACTGCAAGCCTAAGAACTCCTCTGTACAGCAGTGTCAAAGGTCCCTGGATGTGGCACATGGCATCTGCTTTTGGAGAGGAAGCAAAACCAGACCTTTCCCAAAACTACAGCCCTCCCTGTACTGTCTGCTTTCCAAGGAGTCCAAAGCTCTTCACAGAAACTGTAATGAGGCAACTCTTGGGGTGACATTGTCCTGTAATCCCTGTTCCCCTTTGACAGAGGGATGAGGAGAAGCCAACGCAGTAACTTGCCAACAGTCCCCCATGCCAAGGCATGCAAATCTCATGATTGAAATGTGACCTAGTCTTAACCCTTAGATCACAGTTTCTCTTCAAGAGCCAAGTCCCAAAAGGAAAACAAAAGAGTTGCTGTCAATATCTCTTTGCAATGACTACACTGCTTTGGTTTTTGAGTCAGACTCCCGAGGATCAAGGAAGGAGCTGCTGTAACACAACTGAAGTCACAGATACACAACAATGATGGTATAAAAAAGTGGAATAGAACAAGAGCAGGAGAGAAGGCTGAAGCTCCAGAGGCCTTGAGATCAAAACATAAGGAACATGGAAAACATGAAAGAGATTGGTCTTAAATACTAGAAAGGACCAATGGAGAGAATGAATCCATATTACAGTAATTTTGCTGGTCCATTTTACAGTAATTTTTTTAGATTTTAAATTGTGAGATAAATTGTTCTTGTAATTTTAAAAAGTATTTCTTTATTCCTGCTGGGAGGACCTAGTTGACATCAGTTGTAAATGTGTTAGGACAGAAAAATCAAAGTGTTTAACTGCTGCAAGGCACTCTCATCATATCATAATGCCTTTTGAAGCAGTAATTCAATGATTGATCAGAGGAGATCTAATTAACTGACTACATTATATGAAAAAAACAACCATGGAGAAAGCTGTGATACTCTGGGTATCCCATTCATCAGAATCTTTGCTCTGCTGCACGGGTGTGGGTGTTCTAAGGAAAAGCCAAACTTTCATTCAATAGATCACCTAAAAATAAACCTTAAGATTAAAAGTTTCCTTTCTCTTTCTATCCTGCCCTTCCCATATTATTGCTTTGCATACTTCTAGACATTTTAGGAAGTGCATAGACCATATTTGTCACTAAAATATTCAGCATTAAGCTAACTGCTTAAATCTAATTTTCACCCACACATTATCTATATGGGGGTGAAATTCAGATGTGAACATTACCTTAATAAAGTGCTTTCTATTTTTGTTTCCCATTTTTGCATTTTGCTGTACAGCAATTCCATGCCTGCAGGGGCCGGGTGAGCTCAGTCACGTTGGGAATGACATTTATGAACATTTAGTGCAGCCTTGGTGTGAGTTCACAGACAACTTCTCCCATGGGGTGTGTGACAAAAAGGGAGCCAGATACTCTTCACTGGGATCAATGAATATGTTGACATGCTGTTGTAGAAAGATATCAAAATTGGGTGCATATTTTTCTTACTCAATGGCCTTTCATCCTGGATGCAGAGACTGATAAAACTCCACAGCAATCCAGGCTCTGGGTTTGGTTGAATGCCCTTTGGTCTGTGATTCTCCTCTCTCTTGGAGATCAGGTTGTTTTATAAAGCTTCACACCTTTGCCTGCCCAGAATGACATGCAGTCAGCCTTGTTGAGCAGGAAGGGAAAGGTCATCAAAAATCTTATTTTGTACATTATTTCAGTGCTGTGGGTTAGCTTGCCACTTATTTGGGTATCTGCTTTCTTTCAGCAACACTTTGCTATTAAAAGTATATCTTAGTTTAAATAAAGATGTTTTTGCCTATTTTAGTCATCCTCTTTTAGGTCAATGTCAGATGTAGCATTATGTGAAGAATTTAATTAATTTTAATTTTCCCTCACTGTTTTCATATAAAGCCATCATATAGACAGATGAGTTTTGCTTCCCCAAATTTACACTTAAATGAAGAAATTTCAGTGAAGGCCAAAAATGAAGGCAGCAACTACCTTCCAAACATTCCATTATTGAATATCCTTGCAGAAGAGCCCCTATGGCTTCCCATTCCACAGCCTGGCTCATAATCCTTGCTAGTCCCTGGGTCAGTTTTGTGCTCTTCAGTATAAAATACACTCTGTGTCAGTTTTACTCCAGTTATTTAACTCCAAAGGAGTAACCTATATACAACTAGCTGAAATATTTATGGGTTTGCCCTTCAAGTGTTTTTGTTTGTTGAGTGTTTCAGAACTTACTCAGTGGGAAAAAAGGAGATGCTTGCACATAACATGATATGTCTGCAGAGCTCAGGAAATATTGTCTCACTTTTTGAAGCACACCAACATCCCTGCCCAGTGCAGAAGCCTCCTGGGAACTTGCTGTGGGCATGAAAGGTAAGAACTTACTGTGATTTTTAGTGTGTCTGCACATGCGTCACCCTTGGTTGCTTCTCTTTCTCTCCTGATGACATATCAGCTCAATAAGGTGTAGCATAAATAACCTGCAGTGCTATTGCTACCAGAAATTGGAAAATCATTCAGCAGCACAGCCTAAGAATTAGCACCTAGAGCTGGAAAAAGAATCTGGAACAAAGGAATCTACCTCTATGGAAATGTGCCTCACTCTGCACTTCAAATGTTTTGTTTTAAAAGCTGGAGTTGTATTTATAGAAATTAAAATGGGGTTCCCCTGTGCCAGCCTTTTGTATCTATTATTCTAACATGCTTCTATTGAACTTATCTGGCTTTCTGCTACCATTAATTGTATCTATTAGTTGTTAGTCCGTTGAACCCCTCCTTTATCTCAGTTCTTTGAAGAATAAGGGTAGTTTGAGTAGTTGGAGAATGCTGCCTAGGCTAGTGATTGTGTTTATAAAACAGAAAATTATGTTCCTCTTTATTTACAGTCATTGTAAATGGAAAATGCATCTATTGTTTGTTTTGCTCTGAAATTATGTATCGCTCTTTCAGACACCTGCGGTCCCATTATCACCTCCTGATATTTTGTGTTCGTCTGTGAGAGAAAATGCCCTTTATTGTCCTATCTCAGAAACACCATCTCATCAATTGGGAACCAATTTAGAATTCTTTTAATTCAGCAGATCATTAGAATATATATGACACTTCCAGGGAAAATTAAACCATGTGGAAGCAATAAAAGACTGGCAGTTATGTCTGATCAACAGTAACAGTCCAGCATCTTGGGAGAAAATAATGTATTTTAATTCAGAAGCCTGTCAACATTTATCAAAGCTGAATTCTGTATTTTTAGCCCATTACAGAAATACCAGTATTTGGAAATTGGTTTTGTATTGTTTTGTGTGCATTTTGTTATTGTTGTTTTGTGGGTCTTGTTTGTTTTGTTCTGTATTTTCTTGGTGGGGATAAGGGGGAAGGGTGAAAAGACAGACAGCTGCAAGGACTTGCAGCACATTCTGATTCTTTATTTTGTTTGACCTGATTTAACAAGCTTCCTCTGTTGAAATATCATCATCTATGTCGGGAATTATGTCAGGAAGCACAATATGTGGAGTGTGGGTGAGTGAGCTTGCAAAAACTGTCAATGAAGATCAATTATAGGAATTTTTGAATTACACATTAGATAAGAAGCAGATGACTTCTTTTCCCTTGCAACTGCGCCGTTCACTATTTTTGTCTAAATTAAAATACAGCCACAGAGGCAGCAAGAATCTGTCACTGAGTGTCACAAGCTGCCCGGGCTTATTGATCATTTTCTTCTTTACGACTGAGGTCCTGCAGAGCCCTGGTCTTGGCACAGAGCTCTGTGCAGATGAAGCCAGAGAGCAGCAATCCACTAACAACCCACGATTTATATGCAGCTTGGGCAGAAATGGCCCTTTACAAATGACTTGGTAGGCATGAAAAGGAAGATGCTGTTTAGGAGTTGCCATTTTCTGATGTGTTGGTACTGCTGAATGATGCATTGGGGGCTGTGTGTGCTCTCCCAACACAGCTGGGTAGGCAATGACAGGGGGAGACAGCCTTGCTCCTGCACCTTCATTGTTTATAAATACCTTGGATCAGCCTGTGGGTTGGATATTCCTGAATGTGGAATAGCATTTTTTGCCCCAAGAGGCTACATGTAAGGGGGGAAGACTTTTGCAGACTCTACACAGCTGTTGAACAGCACTGCCAGCATTGCCTGCCTCTGCCTCTGGCTCAGTTTGGAGCTGAATTCCAGGAAACAAGTAGAATTTAAAGAACCCTTTTCAAGAGAGAAGTAGCAGTTCTTATTCACAGGAACTAGATGTTACATCATCTTTTAAGGCTGGGATACTGAAAGGCATCAGAATGAAAGCCAGGGGAACACAGAGAGGAGAGAGGTACAACAAACTATGTAGCCTGTGTGCAAATCTCTTTTATCCTAGCATCTTGTAATCTAAATAATCTTTATTTTGTAGTATCTGTCATGGAGGAATAGGTTGATGCAGAACACAGACTCCTCCACTGATTTAAATGCTGTCTTCTGGAGGATTTAAAGTGGTAGCTGGTTCTTAACAAATAAGAATTACTTAAGCTAGATTTTTTTTTTTAGTTATTGTTGTTTTTTGTGATTTTGAGGTTGGCTATTAGGCTTTTTTTGATAGCTCTTTGATATGAAAAGCTGACTACTTTATGCTTCATGCTTAAAAGGTTTAAGATGTGGGGGGTGCCAAGTCTGCACCTCTCCCCTCATTTCCAAGGGACTAATTGCTATTAATTGCTCTCACCAACTGGCACAATTCATTAATGCTGCATCTGATCCATTTCAAATTTCAGAGAAGCAATGCACAAGATCCACTGCTCTGAGGAAAACTCTCGAGCTAAGTGGTGAGAGGAGCAGAAAGAAGAAAATATTCTACCTTAGTACTTAGGTAATTAATTCAATTATAGAGGAATTTGAAATAGTAGCATAAACCCACTTTTTATTAAAAAGTTATTTTCGAAACAAAAGTTGACCTGCAGCACTTTAAAAACACAGGGGAATAAAGAAGTAGCCTAGAGCCCTTTTTTATTCAGGAAATGTTTATTCCACAGAAACTCTTTCACATGGAGTTTCCATTCCTCTTTCAAGATTTGTATTTTTGTATCCTGCCTTTGGCTAAAAATGGCAAAATGCAATTCCTTGGCAGACCATGAGCATTGCACCATTGCAACAACTTCCCACCTTCCCAATTTTTTTTTTTTTTTGAGGAAGAATATACTGGTTATGGAGCCTTTTCTCTCCAGGTAGTAAAGGAAATTTAAAAGTGTGAGAAAACAATGTAAGCCAGGCCAATCATAATGAGAAATGGTGAAGAGCACTCCAAAAAAAGCAATTTGACCATGCAGTGACCTCCAAAGCAGCCAGAAAGTGTCATTCACTTCCTTTAAGAATCTTAAATTACTTCACTGTTTGTCAGTGTTATTTCTTAATCACTTATTCATCACAATTCTTAACATGGAAAAGCTGTTTAAAAATGAGAATCCCACAAGAGTCACTGTAAAATATCTCTTGGCCTCCAAGCAAACATTATAGAACTAATTTTAGAAGAATTAAATAAAGTAACATGTAGGCTGTCATTGCCGAGTTCTTTGGGACAGGAATGAACACACCCACTCAGAGCAAGAACATCTAAAATCCATAAGGTACCAAAATCGTGATTCCAGATTAAAAAATAGGCAGGCAATCAAATCTAAATTTCTTTTAGTCTTGCCTGGAAGGGTCCTTTGACATTAAACTGTCATTGCCTCATCTGCTGCTTTTATTTATACTCTGCACAAAGTGCTACTATTGTTCTTTTTTACCCTGTTCACAGTGCCCACCACGCTACAGGGCTGCAGAGCACAGATTATTGGTTACTGGAATTTTTGGAATAAATCTTCAAAGAAAAAAGAGAGAGTTTCTTTCAAGTTCAATTACACAAAGAATCCAAGTCTACCTCTGTATCTTAAATCATCAGAGTTAGTAAAGACTGGGTTTGTTTTCTCTTAAAAAGCTGGCATCATTTTAACAGACTTATTTTTAAGTATTTTCATACTTAATTTTGATACTTCAGTCTGATGGGACTTGTTTTTGTAACAAAACACTTGGGTACTGATGCCCAATCCTACAAACAAGCAAATTATTGCTGTAGTTGAGGAAAGGATGTCTTTTCTGTGGATTTGTTGATTTAAGGCAAAGAAAAGAGTCCTGCTGTGAACGTCTAGAATTCAGTCACTCTAGGACCAACATATAATTAAATTTTAATAATAAGTTTTAATTGTGTTCTCAAAAGAATGCTCTCTTCACCATAATGGTATTGCTGTTCTTTTTTTCTTTTGGAATCTAAGTAAAATATAGCTGGATATGGCCACTTTTTGCATGGTTATTTTATCTAAATTCCAGAGTAACTGGGTGTTACGTTGGATGCAGTTGCCATCTGAAAAGCAGCACCTGTCCTGTTCTAGGTTTTATCTTGTAAACCAGAATTGCCTTCCCTTCCCCAGCAATGAAAACATGCAAGCAGTTCTTCAGGACATTTAAAACAAAACATTTTTATAATGGCTCAGATACTTCACCAGTTTTGCTTTAATTAAGCTCCTGTCACCTGTTGCTGTGCAACATGTAACTCCCATTAAGTCATGACAAATGTAGTTTTCAGCAGCTCCAGGAGATGTTAATGTGAACACATCAATATTCATGTGTCTTGACAGATTGTGAGGTTTAATAAATTGCTTTCTATAACATAATTTTTGTGGAATCAGGGATGTTCCTGTGATAGCACAAAGGAAGCCTGAAACTGAGCTATATAAAATATCATTTGCTTTTCACTGCATCTACAAGTTAATAAATTATTTCTCTGGAAAGTAATGAGGGATTTGTTTTAGGCTAAATATAAAAAAAATGTAGAAGACAATTAAGATTTTTAAAAGCACTTCACTTTCATGTGGTTAAATGCTCAGTTTGCACATAAAGAAAGATTCTTACTGACCCAATTCTGTTACTATTTCATTTTGGTCACACCAGAAATTTATCATGATTATGTTTTGGCTTACAGGGAAATTCAGCATATGGCTGTGTGTTAGGGGAGTGTGGTCAGAACTGAGCTGTGTGTGCTGGAATGAGGAACCCTCACAACTGGGATTTGGTCTGAAGAGCATCATCACATATGTCTGTTTGCATTTTTATGTATAAATCAAAAGATAGATGACAACTATGTATCTAATAGGAAGGCCCTGTGTTTAAAAACTGTTTTAATGGACTTTACTTGTGTAAATATAAAGAAAATAGAAGCAATACATTAAAAAACCCAGTGAATATTAGCACTTGTACAATACAATTATTAGCATATTGCTAATACAATCAAAAAAGGCCTTTAATATTTTAGTCAAAATAACCTTGAAGAATATTATCTCTGTTCCTACCTTCTAGTGGAAGTCTATGGAAGAAACACCAAAGAGCCTTTCAGGTCTTTTAAAGTTTCATTTCCTTTTTGCTTATCCCGGGAGGATGACAGCAGAGTGGTCTTTTTCCAAAAATTCTCAGGAGGAAATTGAAAATACTGCAGAAGGAAAGACAATGTAATTGTTTTCCTGGTGATTATTTCTCTTTGCCTTCATATCTTTGATAAGGAATTTACTTCCCTCTTCCAGAACTCTTCTTTTCAAATCTGTGTTGTGCAAATATTCCTATCCTCTGTAGTGTGCAGGACTATTATGTCAGGTTGGATACTTTGTGATAGTTTAGAAAAAGAAAGTGGAACAAAATGTGTCAGGAATCTAAGGATTATTTAGGTGCCATTAAGCAGCAAGGGTTTATGCCAGTGTTGGAGTCAGCCAAGTTAAACCCTTTATTTTGAAACAGGAAGTGGTAACCCAGGTGTGGTCAGGGTTAGGCCTGAAGAAAGTGCTTGGATTATTCCAGGCTCTTTTAAATATTGGTGAGTTAGAGGAAGGGATAGAGCTGATGAAGGAGAATTAATTTTTTGTTTTCATATAGAATTATAGATTATAGATTGACATATAGAGTACCAGCTATGGTAAAGGCCTTGCTGAAGAGCATGATTTATTTCTGGGGTCAGCAGAAGCCTTGGCTGCAGACCCACCTGCATGAGTAGTGTTACAATTTGGAAAGAACAGAGCTAGAAAGATTTGCAAGGTAGGACAAAAAAATCAGGGTTTTGGTCATACTTAGCTGTTAGCTTTGTGATAGAACAAGCCCTGTTTATTGCTTTCTAAGCTTATATAAATTCATCAGCACCTTGGGCACAGCCACGAGTGTCTCAGTGCTCCACAGATGAAGATATTACTGAGTAATGCTGCTGTAAATACAGAAGTCCACAGCCAGATGGTGTTGGGGGGACTTGGCAGCTCTCTGCCCATTAAAATATGGTGAGGTTAGTAAGGATGAGGATCTGAGCACCAGGCTCTTGGCAAAAAGCTGGTGTACCTGCCTGCCTGGTCCTTCACTTCTACATTTACCTGGTATCTTAGACTTCAGGCAAGCCTGAAGGGTGTTACTGTGACAAGCAATCCTGGGAACACAGTCACCTTGGAGCACAATGCAACAGCATGAGGGAGGAGAATTTGGGCCAAGGGAAACCCGACTCTTATAATAAAATAATGTCAAACAGATGGTAACCAATTCAATGCATGGTGAGATGTCAAAACATGTTGAGCACCATATTGGGACCTGCTTAGGGGAAATCACAGAGCTATTTATTCTGTTACACTTTTGAACAACCTATTAATTTAATAGTAGGGATAATCCCTTGCTTTGTATGGCTGCAGGTCTGCTGCTGCTCCTTCCAGGAGCAGCTGTCAAGTTCAAGGAGTCATACATAATTTGGCTGTTACAAAGGACTGGTGCACTATGATTTCTCTTGATGAAAATATCACAGGTAGGAAGGAATCATCACTTTCACTCTGAAGACTTCAGATCATCAATTTCAAGAAAATATGTGTTCTTTTGAACAGATATGTATTTATTCTTTTACCTGAGACATCAGGAATGGGTACTGAGGTGTTAGCACTGAAACTGCACAATTTTTCTCTCTCTCCTCTCCTCCCCTCATCTGCCACTTCAGTTGTTTTCTTACAATTTGATAACAGCTCTGGTGCAACTGCATTTTTATGCTACTATTTCATTTTTGCTGGTAGACATTCCTGTTTACATAAGTCTGTAACAGAGCAACAAAGAAGAAAAAAAAAAACAGTACGTGATCTTGTATCACATGGCTGCTTCTAGCAAAAAATGTATTTAAAGGCCTTCTTAAAGGGAACTAATCCACCTTGATGATGATGAAAACTCTATCTGTCCCAAAGGCTTTTAAGAGCCAGCTTCTTTGCTTACAAACACTCAAAAAAATTTCTTTATTTGGAAAAATTAAACTATAACCCTGTAAATCAGTAAACTGATGCTATTGCTGAAGCTGTTGGGCAGCTGAGAGAGGCCTGTGGTCCAGCCAAGCAGTTCACCTGGCTGGTTAAATTTGAGATATTGTGTGGGACACACAGAGCCAGTGTTCATGTTCTGAAGGGAAAGGGGAGCATTAATGCACCTGAGATGAGACCCTTAAAGACTCATCTCCTCTCCCAGTGTGTGGGTCAGCTGTTCCACACCACCCTGCAGAGAAGAGGGAAGGAGAATCAGCCACACCTTGTGATTTGAACACAGTACAGACCTAAGCTGTTCAGGAGAACCTGGGTCTTCTGCTTCCCCTATTTTCTAAATCCAAACTAATATGGTGATATCCCCAAGGGAATTAGAAACAGTGTGGATATTTAACAGTAATTCTGGCAGTTAAAACAGAGGGGGTTAATGATATTTGCTGAGGAGACAGGCAGGAGAAAGGGGAAAACATCCCAAGTTCTCTTACTTTGGATGGCAGACAGTGAGACTTGTTGAAAATCTAGGCTAGAGCACCTTTAGACATGGTAGGGCTCCAATATCAGGGCAGGATGTGGTATTTTACTAAAATGCTCCACACCACGGCAATTGTCCAGCTCATGCACAGGAAGCTCTTTACTGCATTTCTGTTCAAGAGCTGATCTCTCCTGGGCAATGTGGATGTGGAGGAGACACAGACAATGACACTGCCCTGAGTGCAGTCCAAAACCAAATTGGCAGTGCAGGTAGTGGACAATAAATTAGGTTTTAAAAACTCTTTCGGGCTTTGTAACTTGGAATGAACACAGCTATGTAATTTTGAGACAAGAAATACACCACAAATATGTCAGTGTTCCAGGGGTGGACTGGGAGAGGTGAAAGGAAGCACAAATCTGTAAAATGATTTGTATAAAGTCAAATGTAATAAATCCATCAGTGCATTACTTGATCAGCTAGATGCCAAACCAGTATTAGCATCATTAATAGGAATGTTAGAGAGCAAACTATCTTATTTTATGTCACTCACAGCGACATGATTATTTTTAAGGACCATGCCACCGAGGTTTCTGTCACCAGATTAAATCTCGCCCAGACACTGTGTAACAAGGGGCTGTGTTTTGCACCCCAGTGATGTCTGCAGGTCACATCAGTGCTCCCTGCCGATGTCCTGCACGGACATCTCCCCATGGATCCATGGGATCCATCCTCACACAAAGTCATCCTGCATCCCACTGAACGGTCTGATGGATGCGTCACTGACAGAGGAGGTGCCGAGCTGGAAGCCTCTCACCAGTGCTTCACTTGAAAGTTAATCACTCTGTATCTGAATAAAACGGCCATACAAAAAGGGTCATAAAGGTCAGGCAAGCGTTTTACAGAAGGAAATTTAAAGCTCCTGAAAACCTTTCAATTTCCCCTCTGGCTGCCCTACCTGGCAGCAACTGCTGCCAGCCATGACGTCTAGGGTAGGGTTGAGCCAGCTCCACACAGAACTAGTGGGAATGAGTCATTCTTCTCTTTTAAGATCTGGCAAAGGAAAACAAACAAATAAACAAACAAAAAAGACGTGAAATACATGACAAGCGCGAGGAAACCCGTGAGGTTCGAACAGGACCGTCAGCGTCCGAAGGCGCTCCTGTGCTCCCTCCGGAGCTGGGGAAGCCGCTCAGGGCCCCCTCAGGGCCCCGTCAGGGTCCCCTCAGAGCCCGCGGGCGCTCCCGCCCTCACGGGGCCGCCGCCGCTCCCGGGCAGAGCTTCCGACCTCGCCGGCCTGCGATTGGCCCACGCCGATGCACCGGAAGTGACGTCATGAGCGCCACGCCCACCGCGCCGTTCAAACGCTGGCGGCGGTAAAAGCGGGGCGCGCGCCGGGAGCTGGGGGGACCCGGGGGGACCCGAGGGCGCGGCCTGGGACGGAGCCGCTCTGAGGGAGCCGCGGGGGCTGAGGGAGGCTCGGGGTCTCGCGAACGGGGCTTGGCATGGGGCAGCTCTGAGGGAGACGTGGGTCCGCCCGCTGCAAGCTCCGGGGTTTTGGGGGCTCCGCGCCCTCCCAGCTAGGTGTTGGGGTCGCCGTCCCTGAAGGTGTTTAAGGAAAGACTGGCCGAGGCGCTGAGGGGCAGCTGGCACGGTGGGATTCGCTCACGGGTTAGACTCGATGGTCTCGGGGGTCTTCTTCAACATAATTGCTTCTGTGCTTCTCCCCACTTTAATTGCTGGGGCGCTCCAGGCGCGTTTAAACTTATAAATTTTGTCCCTGAGGAAATATAGATGTTACTTAAATTACTTTCCCTCTCAGCCGTATTTTTTACTTAGAGTCAGCCAGTCAAGTGCTTCCTGAATGTCCCTGTTCCCTGTTTCAGGTGACCGTGTATATGAGATAAGCTGTAAAGATGTTGAAGTTTAAGTGTGGAGCTCGAAATCCGGTGGAGGGAGGAGCAATGGAGCCCATCACCAGCCGAGTTTCTCGGCTAAATCTGCTCTTTCAGGTGAAGAACATCTGGCCTGGGAGCAGCTGATCTCAGTTTTGTGCTTGTCTATTCCTAGTGTCTCAAAATACAGCTTTGCTTGTTTGGATGCTGAAGCCATGCCTGTGTCATTCTTTAGGGTAAAAGAAAGGGATAGCTAGGTGAAGTTTAAAGGGTATCTGGTTAGCACAAAATTCAGTGGATAGTAACTGGTCTTATGTTTTGTGTATCTGTCAGTGTTTTAGCCTGATAAGTTTTTCCACATAAAGATGTAATATTGCTTTCTGTGCCCTGTAATCTTCAGTTTCTTCATGAGTGAAGGAGCTGTGGGTTTGTCCCAAGATGAATTCACCTGAGGTGCTGCTTTTTCATCACCTGAGGTCCAACAGCTTTTCCTTCTAGAGCTACTGTTGATGCTGATTTCTTAAATTGTTTGTACCATGAAAAAAACTGCCTGATGCAGTGTCAAGGAAAAGGCCAGTCAGATCAGAGTCATCAGGAGGATATAGATTGTTAAAATTTGAATCACAGCTTTCTTGAGGCAGTTATTTTAGATGCTTGAAACTTTAAAGGATTGCTTTGTCTAAAAGAAAAGTACCTGTAACAGCTATTTCAGATAGACATAGTGAGTTGACATATTTACCTCACACTTCTGTATCATTTGCCTAATTTCTGAAGTAGTGATTTTAAAATGGATAATATATAATCTTCTCTATACATCTGTTATTGATTTGAGGCTTTTCATTGTTGTCTGAGACTCCATCTGCTGTTGCTGCTTTTTTTTTCCAGGGGAAGCCACTCTTTGTGACTCAACAGCAGATGTCTCCTCTCTCCCGGGAAGGCATCCTTGATTCATTATTTGTTCTTTTTGAAGAATGCAGAAACCCTGCTTTAATGAAAATTAAACACGTTGGCAACTTTGTCAAGAAATGTAAGTTTGTTTAGACTAATTTTCAGGTGTCACTTTATAAAACAGTTCTTAAGGATTTGGATGTTAGAGTAATGCTTTAGTTGCTTTGATTGTAACCCAGGACTTTGAGCATCTGATATTTAGTTGGCAGACTCATCTCTGCAAAGAGGATCTTGGCAATCTTAGTAAGGGATTTTTCAGGTCCGAGAAGATCAAATGCAAGTGGCTTTTGAAGTGCTGTGACTCAAATGTGCCTCCTTCCTAGTCTGTACTGTATTTATATTTGAAGAGGTACTTTCTTGGAAAGTGAGTACTGGCTACAGCAAATCTCTGAGTGTGCACCACAGAGGGATGTCAGAAGTTGAGAGCAGGATAATGACTATGAGAAACAAAGATCTGAGAGAGAAACTTGGTAATCCTTGACTCTTTCACCTTCTGAATTCTGTGTGTTACCTGAGTTTTGCACGTGTAACTTGTTAAGAGTATTTCTGTGCTTCAGAAATACAGGTCCTAAAGGAGTAAATATTTAATTGATAATGTGCTCAGATTCCTTTTGGGGAAGAGCAAAGAAAATTTCCATCAATTTTTCCATTAAGATATAGCAGAAAGACATTTGATTTCAAGTAACATGTTGTGCCTCCTGTTGTAGTTCCACCCAATGGTTTGTAGGTATCATTAGCAGACAGTAATTTTCTGCTAGTTTGAAGAATTTTTAGAACAATCTCCTGTGAGTGACTGATTATCACAGTGAGTGCTGGCTGGAACTAGTCAGTGGAAAACTTGAGCTGAGTATCTGCAATAAATGCCTGTGGTTGGGTGTTAGACAATAGACTGGTGCCTCCCTCAGGCAGAGGAGCAAACCCTGGCCCTGGACTAGAATTTGCTGGGTAAAGCCCTCATGATTAGAGAATATACTTTGTATTGATAAAGGATGGCTGGAAAGAAATTAGAAACCAAAGAGGTTCTCAGCCTCTGATGTTATGAATGGGACAGAATTATGGTTGCTATGGGAACTGTCTTAGCATTTCCTGATCCTTTTGTATGTACCATATTTCAGACTTAACTCTGCATTGATACAGTCTTTTTCTAGTTCTGATGCATGCTGTTATTTTTAAGAAGCATATTCTGGAAAGATTTAACATTTCTTGAGAACCTGGAACTAAATGTTGGGATTTTTTTTGGTCTTGGTTTGCTGGGGCTTTTTAAAATTTTATTCCCTAGTTTGGATGTTGTCTCCTTTTTCATGAAATGCCAGTTGCCAAATGTAAAAATAAGTATTTTATTTTTATAGATGCAGAGGCTATCGCTGAACTAAAGGAACTGCAGCCCAGTGTGAAGGACTTTGAAGTAAAGAGTGTGGTTGGCTGTGGTCACTTTGCAGATGTCAAAGTAGTGAGAGAGAAAGTCACTGGTGATGTCTATGCCATGAAGGTGATGAGCAAGGAGTCCTTGCTGGCACAGGAGCACGTATGTATATTTGTCTGCTATGAGAGTAGGAGGATAAATTGCAATTTGTTGAGCACTTCCTTTCTGTCACTATTATTAGAACTGAGTTAAAAATATATCTTGAGAAAGTTCATCCTGCATTTCAGGGAAGCAATAAATTTGTGTGTAGTTTTGCTGTCTTTTAAAGCCATTGTCACAGTCTGTGGGTCTGTTAGGTGAGGTGCCATCCTCAGCTACCAAAACATGGCCCTTGTTGTGAAGAGCTTCCCATCTAATTATAAGAAAAGAAAAACAGATGACGAAAACACTGAATCAGTATCGATCTTCTTGATGATGGTTTGAATTTTCAGACAATCTATTCATTAAGGGGTTTTTTATTTTAAAGAGCGAAGTAGAATGTCAGGAGTGGGTGTGAAGGCAAACTGTGGTGACTGGATTTTTATGGAGAGCCTCTCGCTAGGTTGAGAAATGTGTTACTTGGAAACTTAAAAAAGGGATAATGGAGGTTGTTCTCATAGTTTGGTGAGAAACAGAAGTTAATCTTTGCTGACATGGGTTGACAAGTAGGGCAGAGATACTCAGTGAGGGACCTCATGAATTTATACAATATCTGCATCAGTTGTTCCCAATACATGGTGCAGTAAGGTTGCTTCTGATATCCCTCAGCATTGTTTATGGCTATGAAATGGTTGAGCTCCAGAAATGGAGCTCAACTAAAATTCCCCTTTCTGGGGCATAGATTGACAAGAAAGCAAAGTATGGTACTACCCTCATATGGCACTTGCTCAGGAAACAGCACTTAATAATTTCTTTGTAATTTTTTGGTGATATGTGCTAAGTTTTTCTAAAACTAGGGGATTCTAATGTGTTCTCACTCCCTCTCATCATGATGTAACTGAACACTTTTTTGGCAGGTGTCATTTTTTGAGGAAGAACGCAGCATATTAGCTCAGAGCACCAGTCCATGGATTCCACAGTTACAATATGCATTTCAAGACAAGAAAAATCTCTACTTGGTAATGCCTAGTCTTTGATTTTCTCCTCTGCTGAACACCATTGTTGTTGGTTTATTAAAGGACAATGTGATGGTTGAAATGTGCTCATTTTCTGTAAATTTTCCTGCACTGCATAGCACTGTTGGATATGTGCCCAGTGTCATACTGGGGAGTTGAATGAAATATCTTGTATATCTTTAAAATTCTATGTAGGTTATGGAGTATCAGCCTGGTGGGGACTTGCTGTCACTCTTGAACAGATATGAGGACCAGCTGGATGAGAATATGGTGCAGTTTTACCTTGCAGAGTTGGTTTTGGCCATTCACAGTGTCCATCAGATGGGTTATGTCCACCGGTACGTAAAGGTTGCTTTGGGTGCTTCTGCATTCTGTCCTCTTTCAGTATTTCACATGCTGTGTCAGAGGACAAAATTAAAAAATTCATCAGACTCCCAACTCTAATTGTAGCTCAGGGCATTAACTTTGATGTAAAGTTCAGACCAATGTCAAGAAAGGATTGCTACATGTATTTTTCTGGAGGCCTATTAAAAAGAAGCCTTAATGTTGCACTATAAAAATTTTAAATCTTTTCCACGGGTTGCTGCTTTTGGCACCAAATACTATGGGAAATTAATGTAATTATTAAAAATTGTTGTGTGCTGATTGGTGAACAGGGCAGTATAGGATGTTGGAGTAGTTAAATATCACGAAGTTTTCTCTCAAGGCTTGGAGACTGTTACTGTGTACATTTTCAAATCGTATTGGTATTTTAAGAAATTATTCCATTCTGAGGGTGTGGAAATGTTAGGAAGAATTTTATGTTCCAAGAGTTTGTAGTGGCTGCACTTAGAGCATGGGCTATGGCTTTCTAGTGCAAGGTCACTGGCTGAATTTGGAAGATGTGCAGAATAAATTGTGAGGGAGTTTGGAAAAAAACCTCCAAAATACTTTACTATAACTCAGTTGCAATGTGGTCAAGGTGCAAAATCACCTCTTTTCATCTGCTGTCAATAATTATTAACCTTCCATGAAATAAGGGGAACTGTCATACTTCCATATTTGCTTGTAAACAGAGCAACTGTTGGAAAAAGACTCCCACTTGAAAGGCTTTATTCATGTGGTTGAGTATAGCTGAATAGGGATATCCTGTTCCCTGGATGTGACAGTAGGGAATGGTCTGGAAAGGTTCTGATTGCTTTCTTCTGGCTTACAGGGATATCAAACCAGAGAATGTTCTTATTGACCGAACAGGACACATTAAACTGGTGGACTTTGGGTCAGCTGCCAAAATGACAGTAAACAGAACGGTAATAATGTGGATTTAAACTTTGTCTGTGGCTTGTTTGGATAGTCCAGTTGAAATGGGAAAACTGACTTCGTATCAGTTCTTTGATTACACCTTGCTCTTCTTTCTCCTGCCTTTCTTGTCCACCATGGAATCTATTCACAATCATGTTTTTCCATTTGTGAATGGCTTTTCAAGCACAAACTCAAGTATCTTTTGCTTATTCAAGTATATTTGCTTATTAAAATATTAATACACAAGAAAGGTAAGGGTAAATCTGCTTTCTCATGGTGCTACACTGTGATACAACATCAGAGTTCTACAGGTTCTCACAGCTGTTCAACACTGTGTTTTAAGAGGACGTGGATTTATAGTTGGAACAAAAATTGTGCCTGTTGTAACTAAGGTGACATAACTTTGAAGACTGGAGAGGTCTTGATCCAAATGAGTCACATTTAAATATTCTGGGCTTCACTTACCAGAAAGTACTGCATCAAATCTAAATCAGTGGAGGTTTTTTTTATAAGTTGCTTGTAAGTTTTGGTAACTGCATACAACTTCCAGTGAAAATTTTTAAAATTTAAATGTATCTAAGTGAGAACATCAAGTTCTGTACCACATTTCCGTCTTGTTTTACAATTTTTATTTTTCCATAACATTTTCTTTGTAATGTGATTCTTAATATCCTGTTTTCCCTGTCCTTACATTTTCTCTGCATTGCATTTTCCTTTTAAATTTCGTCTTCACACTATCTCTTCAGTTGCTAACAGGTTTTTGTGTTAGCCTGCCTGCTGTTTTGTTTCATTCTTTATGCCATTCAGTGCAAAAATGATTGCAGCATTGACTCCTGAATTACCTTTTCTAAGTAGTCCAGAAATTCAAACATTAGTACTTGGCTGATCATGAACACTAGGTAAAAAGGTAACAGAGAATGTAATGAGGCAGGAAATATTTGTCTGAAGTTGACCGTTTTTGAAAATTCAGCTATGATGTCCCTGTTAATACCAGTTGAAGCAGAGTATGTTTGCTGTTTAAAACAAATATCAGTTTAGTATTTCTGTGCTTTTTGGGATGCTACTTTTCTACTTTAGCAGTTTGTACTTTATAGTAACAATTTGCTCTGATAATTTGACTCTTTATAGCAAATAGCTCTCTTTATTTGTTTATCAGCAGTTTCCTGGGCTCTTATTTGCTAAACAGCTTTAATTAAAATTTCTTCCTTAAAATTCACTTGGAGGGATGAAAATTATGTCTCATTAAGAAAAAAAAAGGGGGGGTGGGGAATAAAACCTTGGTAATGAAACAAAGATGCCATTGAACAGAAAGTGCTGTAATTTCACTTGGTTTATCTTTGCTCCCAGGTGAATGCCAGGCTCCCTGTGGGCACACCTGACTACATGGCCCCAGAGATGCTGACAGGGCTGGGTGGGGATGGCAGAGCCTCCTACGGCCCCGAGTGTGACTGGTGGTCCCTCGGAGTCATCGCCTACGAGATGATTTATGGAAGGTCTCCTTTCACTGAAGGCACTTCAGCAAAAACTTTCAATAACATCATGAACTTCCAGGTAGGGAGAACTCTTTCCCTGTTCTCAAGTACAAAGGCTGTAACTAAAAGCTGTTTTCCTCAACTTTACATAAAAGTTTATAGATGTCTCTGACTTGGTCATGTTCATAAAATATTTGGAATATATGCACTGTATTGTATTTATATGCCTCTGTATTATAGATAACAACTTATTATTTTGTAACAGGTGTTATCATCCCTGATTCAAAAAATCCTAAGCCACAAACCTTTGGAAGTTTGTGAGAATTTTCTGGGGAAGTGTCTTCTTTTACTCTTCCATTTGTGTGTGCCATTGGCCATTGTTCAGCATGAGATAGTGACCTGGGACACCATTTCCCTGGGTGGGAATGGTTGTTCCTGTGTTCTTATCTTTACTGCAGTAAATGCATATAAAAGCCTACTTGGATAAAATGCACCATGCTTTTATTTGTGTGCTATAAATATTCATCCTTTGTACCTGACATATCTCAGAATAATGAAACTTAATCTTCCTGTTCTGAGCCTGTTTTCCTACTGAGCAGAAATCCATTTCTTTCTAATGCAGAGATTTCTAAAGTTCCCAGAGGATGTGAAAGTTAGCAGTGACTTTCTTGACCTGATCCAGAGCCTACTCTGTGGGCAGAAAGAGAGGCTGGGCTATGAGGATCTCTGCTGCCATCCATTTTTTTCTAAAATTGACTGGAACAATATCCGTAATTGTAAGTAGAATAAAATTGTATTTAGAAACAATTTCTGGGTTCTTTTGGTAATGGGAAAATTTGTACATTGAGTATTTAAGTGTTTGATCTGAATTATTTATAATGAAATAGGACTGGTTCCTGGAGCAGGTATTTTCAACAAAACAGCTCATTTTGTTTTTTGCAAAGGCTATTTTAAAGTCTATTTCAGGTGAAAACTGTAAGGTAAGAGGAAGTTTTATTAAACTCCATATGAATTTCTGATGCAATTGCCATATTACTGCAGGCACTAGACTGGAAAATCAAAATGGTTCTTTCCATGTCCTTCCTCAGATTAAAAGGCATTGGTATGTTTTTCAGGCCTTTCCCACCTCAGTTTGTTTAATTTTGGCTTCACCTTCTCTTGTTGTTGTATCTTCAGCTTTCTCTTTTGTTACTTGTGAACCAACTTTACTTAAGTTTAGTTTATTTTTTGTAGTTTCAGTAGGTGATGAAATGTCTTTGGCCATAGGGCCATTGGAACTTTTTGTCAAAGTCAATGGGGATAATGTATTACTATTCTTTTTTTGGTCAAAAGTGTGTTCATTCAACCAGGAATAGAATAAAACCAGTGAACCAGATAATTCTCTATGCAGAAAACTGTTTATAATACTATGTAAGCAATGGAATTTGGTATTTGGAAGTACTGAGGCACCAACTCCATGGCAAAAGCAAATATTTCACAGTTCATCAGTGATCTCTGTATGGGGATCTGATTGTGTTGGAGAGTATTTTAAATTATTTGGACTGCAAGATTATCTGGGCGAGCACCATGTCTGCCTTGTGTTTTTTATTAAATATGCTCTAAGGGAATGATTGTGCTCCATTTTCTATGATAAATTGCTAAGCCAGTGCTTCTACTTTTGATGACTATCTCAGCACTTCAGCTGTCAGCTCCACAGACTGTTTGCTCACTTTTCTGTTGATTCATTAATTTTGAACTTGTGGAGCTGCTGTTCTGTTAAATTCCATTGTTTCTGCCCTTTGAGAGCTGTTGAGCCTCGAGCCCTTTCCATCTCTTTAGCATACATTTCCCAATGCTCTCTGCCTTCTCTCCCCAGAGCCCTGCCTAAGCCACCAGTTTCTGTTCCTGAATTTTGTGTTGCATTTATATCATATTATCTCAGCTATAGAAAGGAGAATGACATGTGAGCATATGTTCTGGTGTTTCCTTGGCAATTGCCTGTCTAGTATTCACACAGCTGCACGAGTTAATGGAGCATTTTGCCAATTCTTTTGGCAGCAGTGATGCTGATGGACAAGCCAGTAGGCAGCCCTGGTGTGGTTATAATGTTGGAATTATCATTTTGGGGTTTTAAAAATCCCATTTCTGTCTGCAGCTGGCCAGCAGATTGCATCACTCCCTGTGATATCCACACTGACCTGCTGTGAGGATTCCTGCAGTTTTGACCCCTCACTTCATTGTTATGCCTCATACTTGATAAACCCCCACTGTAACTAGCACAAAACTCAGCAGTCTCTGTGCTTTGAGCAGCAGATTGAATGTATCACTATTGCTTTGCTCTCTGTGGTGGTTCTCCCTGTGCTTTTCCTGAGCAGTGTTGCTGTCATTCTGTTCAAAACCTGAGTCAGGTTTGACCTGGGCTGTCTGAAAGCTAAAGGTTTCTTTCTAATCTTGACCTCTGCTGATAGGGATGTTTAACTGGAGCAATGGCAGCTTGAGAAGGTGGGTGATGGAAGAGGTCATAGGATTTAGATTTACATTAAAGAATCTCACTCCCCCCAAGTTAATCTGGTCAAAGACTTTAAGGTTGTGAGTGTTGGGACTGGGTGATCCTAAAGCCTTTGCCAACTGAAATCACTCTCTGATTCCACGATAATTAAACAAATTCTTTGTCAGTATAGTCAGACTTTCCCTATAGTCTATAAGGGCAGTGATGTAATTTCTATTTCAGGCTGAACAAGATAGGGGAAAAAAATGGTACCTTTGCCTTTCAGGTATTTAATTATCATGCTGAGAGCTCCAGGATAGCCATTCTTAATGCATCGATTTTGGTTAAGAATGTTTCATTAAGGGGCTTTTCAGTGTTACATTTTGTTGTTATGGTAACCTGTGAAACACTTGACTTTTTAGTAAACCCCTTTCCAAAAGATCATTGCCTCTAAAAAAAGCTCCCAACTGCCCCTGGATTCAAGTAATGTGTATCTGTAGAGGCAGCTCTTAAGTTACAGAAACAGAATCAAACCACTAAACCTAAGGTCAGGTTTATCTGAATTTGTCTCAACAGGTGATTTTTTTCCCCTTCGTTGGAGTATTGTTCTGAAACACACTCATAGATTCTGCTCTGTTGGTTTTGTGCTATTTAAAGACTTCTAAAGCTTATTTAAAAAACCCCACCCTGAAACAGATACTACCACACTTCCTCCCTAAAAGTAAAATAAACCAAAACTTTCAAAAGTGTTCATCTTCATTCAGAATTTCAAATTCAAATTCTGTTCAAATTCATTCAAAACTTTCTGAAAATATTTTGGACTTTATTTACCTGAAATAAACATGTTTCTATCTGTGTTTCAGCTAAATGATCATTTATTTCACTGGAAAGTTGATAAGAGAACTATTTGAGTACCTAAAAAGTATCTAAAATCAGAAATAGAGAATGAGGGAATGGCATACTTGAGTTACCAGCAACGAAGCTGCATTCTGTATAATTTGGGGATTTTGTTAGTTGTCTTTTGTTATTTGACATCCATAAACTGCATCAGCTTTTTAATTTGGAATCAAAAATCTGCTTGCTGAAGTCTAGCTGGGAGATGGTCAGAAAACTTTCATTCTTACCTAAGCAATATGTGTACAGCATGAAGAGCCTTTCATTTTAAGAACTGCTTTGTAACTACAGTCCAAGAGGTCTTGAAAATGGAATGGCATATTTGGACTTGCACATGGAAACTATATATGTGAAAAGTCGATGTCTTGTGCAAACAGAAGAACTTGAGAAAGTATTAAAGAGTGATTTTTAAACTTTTCTGCTGTTAAACCGGCAGGACCCAAATCTCATTAGTTGTAAGTCCAAGACACTTACCCTAATGAACACCATGTTGTCATTCAGGATATTAACAGTTACACATTGTGGTGTTTCATTTAAATTCTTATCTTCAGAAAAAGGTGTTGACTTGTTTCTTGAAGTGGAGATCACTTGCATTGCAGGTTGGAAATCACTTTTATTAATAGAAATGTATGTGTTGGATCATTGTCTTGACAAAACAGTGAAGGTGTTAAGATAATATTGTAGAGATAGGTTAGAACTAGCACAGTGCCTTTTTTATAAGAGGTCCTAGCAAAAATTTCCTTTAATTTCATCACTGAGATTGTCTATTTTTCTTTCATAACACTTTCTCAAATGGGTCTGTTAGAGCCTGAGGAAGAGGAATGCCTAACCTATTTAAAAAGGCTGTGTGCATGCTTTTCCTCAGAAAGCATTTATAGATCACCTTGTAGATCAAGAAGAGACACATTTTTATCCTCAAGAAACATTCTGTATTGCCTTTAAGTTTCCTATTTCAGTGGAGTCTTTCACTGTCCCAGGGGAAATGCAGTCTCTCTTTTCTGAATTTGCATGAAAATATTTTGAAAGAATGGAAAGACCTGGTTAAGGCAATGTTCTTTGTACCAGTCATAAATACACACACTGAGGCAGAGTTGTTTTTTTCTTTTAAGGCTTTTTCCCATAAAAGACACTTTATCTAATCTTAATGATAAGCTGATTAAAGTACTGGAGTATGTGTGGTGGTTTTGGATTTTTCCTTTTCTCTTTTTCCTTTTTTCTTTTTTTTTTTTTTTTTTTTTTTTCCCTTAAACTTAGCAACCTACAACACCCCCTTTTCCTCTGAAAGTCATTCTTTGGAACAGATGGAAGAGGGTTACATCCTTCCACAAGTGGGGATGTATCTAGGCAAGGAATTGGCTTTTTTAAAACATGCAGTTCTCTACAAGATACTTTAAATGGTAAACAGAACATGTACGTTCGTTGTAACGTGTCGGAGACAAAAGGAGCTCTTTGTACCCAACCAGTTTGTGTGAGTAGAAGCACTGGATTTACTGTCTTTTTGAGTAATACTTTTGCCTCCCTTTTGGGTGAGCCTGGGAAAAGTGCAAATTTGTCACCTTGTCAGATGTGATGGCATGGTGCTCACGTTTCTCAGAGGCTTATCTTGACCTCTGCTGAAGGATCCTTCCCTTTAAAGAAGCAATTGATAAGCACATCAATCTATTGGCATTCACCAGTCTTCATCTTGTTCTGAAAATGCTGTAGTTGTGTGACACCTTTCTGATTTTATGCAAGAAATAATAACTAGAGATTATACCATTGTGTGACCCACACTTGAGAACAAAATTGCTTGTCTGTTTTAGCTTGTTTTTTACAAGACTACTGTTTGTTCTGTGGGTATTTTGGACATCAGATAAAGAATTCCTTAGCCTGAGAATAAAAATTTATGAAGAAGCTACCAAATGATTAGCAACATCAGACAGAGTGGATGACAGCTTTTTTAAGTTATTGACTCTTACCCCTAAGTGATTTTTTTTCTACAGCATGCTGAGACTTCTGAAGTTCTGCTTCTCATTTTCAGCCACTGTTGACAAGTTCAGAACTACTTAACATCTAGAGGTGTTTTTGTTGAATGACTGTTCCAAGTTTTCTCTGTAGTTGCTACTATTTCTTGATACAAATATTGTAACAAAGTTATACTGCAGAGTTGCAGAGATTTTTGGACTGTTAGTCAGGGATTTTAGTGAATACAAAATAGAGGGTAGAGGATTTTTTCACAATTTCTCTTTGTTCTCATATTTTATTAAACATCAGAGGAAGCTGTAGTGTAAAACATTGTGCTCCTTAAACTGGTTTACCACCAGCCCCAAAGGTTTGCTCTGTCTCATACTCAGTTTTATCTCTGTTGCACCTGTTGTTCCCCCACTGAGTGCTTTTTCATCTTTTTATGTGCATGCATAGCTAAATGACATTTTCTTTTATGCATGTGGTTTGAGTAGCAATTCTTATTGTTGGTAAGAGGAACAACTTTCTGTTTAATTGCAAGGGCTTGTAGTTGACTCGTAAGACCTTCTTTGCTAATTTCTGGTGGGAAGTAAGGCTCTAGATTTCTCTTTCAGGGATGAAGTTATCTATCAGGGTCTGGGGAGTACAGAATAGGGTGCTTGTACCATTATAAAAAGGCAGCCAAGTTGATTTTTGCTCCCTCTTTAAAAACATTCTAGACTTTTGCAGATGAAGTGAAGAGTTTGCTGTTTTCTCTATTACTTTACCTCATAGACAGTATCTGCCTTCAAAAACAGTGTTAAAAATCCCACAGCAACCCCTTTCTGTGAGAAAAAGCGCAGAGTTCTTTCAGCAAAGGTCCTGAAACTAAAAAAAATGCTAATCCTGAGCTGATCCTCCTGTGCTGTGAATTAATTACAACTTTGGGCTTATCTTTGCATTAAAGATGATATTCTTACAAATTCTTTTTTGTTACTTCTCTGTTTTTAATCATTAAGAGTATATGTAAGAGTAGCTGGACATTATCCTGATATTAAGTGATTTTTAAAAGGAAATATATATCCCAATCAACAATCTGTATTTGAAAACTGTTTATGGTGCATAAATACCAGCATTATATGATGTATTCTTATTATAACTAGTAAAATAGAAGAAACTAATAAATTCGTGATACTGACGTAAATTTTAATGTTTTGGAGCTGATAAGTTCCAGTAGGCTGAAACTGCTTACTACAGAACCTATTTAATTTGTATATTTTTCCCCATTTATCTCATTCTAATGTACTTGGAACTACTGTACATGAACAGCATCTGCTTCATGGAATTTCTTCTCACTTCCCTGCTTGGGAGCAGCGTCAGGATGGCTCTTCAGGGAGCTGCTACCAAAGCCTGCGCGTGTAGTTGGGATTTGGCAGTTGGTGCAGACAGATCCTTTATTTTATTTTGGCTGTTCATGCTGGTCTGGTGGGTAGTTCCAGCGAGGCAATGGAGAGTTAAAGGCGGGCAGTGGAAGGTTTTGGCAGCCTAGAGGGAGCCAGCGCCTCCAGCCGTGACTCGCCGTGCCCCTGCCACTCACGGGCAGCGGCGTCTGTCACGCTGCAGGCAGGTAGGGTTAAAGCCGGCGTGCGGGGACTCGGGAGCAGGGAGCCTGCACTGCAGGGGTTGGAATGTTTGTTCCTGCTCCTTCAATCCTCATCAGCCCTTCAGCTACAGGAGATCCATACTGGATCCATGGTAACGGGTTTAGCACACTCCACTTCCATCAGCTGGTGACAATGGGCTGTTCTAGCTGCTGGCTGAGGAGCTGTCTCTCCTTTGCTAATCTCGGAGTTGCAGTGAGCGGGGACCCGAGCGATGAAATAAATAAATAAATGTTAGGAAACGTGATTTAATGAGGTGGGGATTGCACAGCAGGGCTTCTGCATTCATTCCTTTCCACACACTGTAGCCAAGCCAGCAGGTAGCTCGGGTGCTGCACATCACCGAGAAGAACTTGTCCTTTTGTTCCTTGGGTTAATTAAACTGAAGCAAGCACGAGAAAATCATCTGAAATTAAACAACTGCTTAGCAAGTTAAGTGGTACCAATTTAGAAATTATAGTAAGAAATACATTGTAATTCCTGCTATTTATACCTCTCTTCAGAGCTGATTGTATCAGAGCCAGACTGCAGTGGTGTCCCGGCAAGAGTTCCAGATCTTAAGCAAGCTCTTTTAGAGAAACAAAATCAATCTTCTTTTCCTAAAGACCAGTGAGCTTTCAGTAGCTATAGTTTATTAGAACCTTCCAGGAGAAAGACCAGTTTGCTGTTGATTAGAAATCCATGCTGGGAAGATTCTTGTTAGTGTTAAAGGGTAAGATATATACCTTAGCTGACTAGCACAGCATCAGGCTTCTTTCTCAGGTAGTGTCACTAATTGGACAGGTTGGAGACATTTTCCTTTTCAAGATGAATCAGAATCGACAGGCTTCTGGCTATATTACAGTAATGATTTTCTTAGCCTGGTGCTTTGATTTTATTATTTATGTGTTAAGAAACTCAACATCTTAACGTGGAAAAAAACCCTAAACCCCAGCATCTCCAATGCCCAAGCTAAATGCCAGTT
Organism: Trochalopteron elliotii; assembly: GCA_024734555.1. Taxonomy (NCBI): domain Eukaryota; kingdom Metazoa; phylum Chordata; class Aves; order Passeriformes; family Leiothrichidae; genus Trochalopteron; species Trochalopteron elliotii. Next base: position 283,148 of record JANPWX010000294.1, read on the forward strand.
TGATCAGTGTGGGAGATGCTGTGCCTGCAGAGTGGTAGCCATGTTGGCAGCTCAGGGGTTAATCTCTTGTTGCTGTAATACGCTTTGAGAGCAGCAGCTCAGTCTGCTTGTGTTAGCAAGATTAAAAGCAGGAGCTGCAGTGCCATTGCAAGCACTGAATGAGTGGGACTGTTGCAGAGTGAACTGTAGCTGAATTTTGTCTTTTCTTCTTGCTTTTTTTCCCCACCAGCTCCTCCCCCCTTCGTTCCTACACTCAAGTCTGATGATGACACCTCAAATTTTGATGAACCAGAGAAGAATTCGCGGGTTTTATCCTCTACGCGCCAGTTGAACCCAGCAGGATTCTCGGGGGAAGATTTGCCGTTTGTGGGGTTTTCATTCATCAAGGCTTTGGGGATACTCAGATCAGAGTAAGTAGAAATTATTGCTCAGGTGGACAGGACTGCTGGAAAAATGGGAAGGTTTGTTACAGAGAGGATGGTGTGTGTGTGTGTGTGAGGAAAAGGTGTTTTAACTGACCTGTACTCTGCTGTAGGGAAGCTGCCAGATTCGGGCTTTATCTGTTGCTGGTGTCTCTTATGCATGTCCTACTGTTCTCTGATTATTTCTGGGATGAGAAGGAGGAAATGGGATGGAAAGATTAATTCTCAACCAGTTTTTATTAAAATTGTAGTTCAAATAGTTTGAATTAGTTGTTGCTGTTAAGCAGGGAGCAGTAGGTGTGATTGCATTTCTGATACTGCAGATCCCTGCAAGGAGGAGAATACTGAGGAGTTCAGAGATGGAAAAAGGGGATGGTGTTGTTTTATTGGGTCAGAGAGTGGGCACCAAGTGCTGGGAATGTGTAAGGCTGAATCAGTGATCCATAGAAAAGGAGCTCCACTAACCTGGGAATGTGCAGTGATGGGTCAGTGAGCAAGGGAAGGAGCTGCATGGCAGCTGGCTCTGTGCTGCTGGGTCAAGTTAAATAGGAGGACTGGACATTGCTGTGTTGTGTGTTCAGAGACTGGAGATTCAGATAAAATATGCAGTGGCCGTGTGTGGGGGGGGATGTAAAGACCTCAGAGAAATGGTTTTCAATGGAAAGAAAACATGATTTCTGAGAGAATGGAGTCAGAGAAAAAGAAGAATATAAACAATTTGTCGTGGTGATATAAGCCATTTGATGTGGTGGTTGGTTGGTTTCTGATGACAGAGCTATTGAAAAAGTATCAGTGCAGTGTGTTAAGTTGGGAAGTCCTTAGCTCAGGACCAGGAGGCCTCTCAGGAACGCAGTGGCTTTGGCTGGGTTAGTGACTCAATGCACTGTGTTTTCATGTCAACCCTCATTCCCTGCTGCTGGTTTGCTCCCTTCGGGGACTTCCTTGTCAATCTGTCTTAATTGAGTTTCATTTTGTGTCATATTGGTTGTGATAGTTGCTCTGCAGTAAGCTTGTCACTGAATTTGGTGATACTGTTGGCATCTTTGATCTTGCTCACACCATGAATCAAGGTTATATGATGGTTATGCCAGAAATAAAAATGGAATCTTTGGCTGCCCTTCCTCAGCAGAGTTGCTTTTATGGTAAAAGAGGAAGGAAGGGAGAGGATATAAAACCCCAGAAAATGTTCTTTTGGTGAAATGATCTAATATTGTCAGCAGGATGGAATGTTAGATCTATAGATACCTGGGGTTAAAATCTGCCTTAATTTAGGAGTGAGATAACTTAGGCTGTTATGTTGTCTGCCTGGGGAGCTGCAGTCCGTGTACCTACATGGCCATTCAGGTAACAGTCAGAAAAGCCTCAGCAGTGACCATATATGTGTGCTAAAACATGCATGTAATTGGGCCCAGGACTAGAACTGAAGAGGAGCATGGGGTAAAGTCTCAGAACCATGGTGTAACTGTGCTGCAGGCTGAGAGAGCTGTAGCAGATGCACTGAGGTGTTTTCTCTGTGGAGCTGGGACCAAAAATGCATATGGAAGTTACATTTGAATTTTGGGAATAGGTGAGAAGGGGTATAGGAAACAAATATAGAGATTAATGTCCTCTGCAGAAATTCTGACTGAAGTAAAATTTCTGTTTGGTGTGGCCTGTTTTTTCTTAAACTGGAACAGAAAGTCATCTTATATTTAATTTTCCCCCAAATAATTTTAATATGAGTAGACATTTTTTTTTCTTAAGTGAGATCTCCATAAATGCACTTATTTTTAGCAGTAAATACTTGCCTTTTGTTCTAAGAAGGTGATTTAAGTATGGCAAAAACCTTACAGAGGCTTTAAAATACCTGTATTTAAATAATGCAGTGATTAGTTTATTCTCAATACCAATGGAAATGGGTCACAAAGATAACTTCTTACTTATAAAATACTTTCTGGTGTATGTTTTACTTGAGGAAATACAGTACTGTTCCTGTCCACAGTGCCTTGGAAATCGAATTCTTAGATGAAGAATAGTAAAGCGTGGAGGGGGCTTATCTGTTGTGAATCTTGGGATGCCTTCTCTGGAAGGTCTTAGGTCATGAAGTTTATCAGTCCAGAATTTTTTAAAAAAATCTTTTCCTGTGAAAGTCTAACCTTATGGTTGCTAAGTGATGCAGATCTGTTTTCCTGTCTGCAGCACAAACCCTCTAGTGCTGCTCACAGCAAGGCCAGGCAACTGCAGAGTGCCAGTGACGAGGTCCTTGGAACTTTGTGCACTTTTAATCTGGGGGCTGTCAAACTGTAAAGGTGAGGGTTATGCTCTTGTCCTTGTCCACTGGACAGTAAGAAGCTATGGCTGGGAATTTCAAATACTTCAGAGGAAAGGCAGTTATAAAAGAAGGACAGAAGAAGGATAACAGAAGTTCTCTTTTCCATTCTCCCAATGACTTCAGGCTAGAAGGTTTTGCCCAAGTGACTTAGACCTGTTGCCAGAAATTAAATGGTTGATGTGTAGTTTAGAAGGGTCTGTTGAATTACAATGCTCTGTGTGCTGCCCCATGAGATTTGAGAAGAATTTGTCCCTCTAACAAATGTGAGATTTAACAGAAATGCAAAAGGCACAGCAGTAATGTGTCATAGGAAGCAATCAGGAGAAATCAAGGGCACTGCTTAAGTCATGGGTTCCTGTACTAGCAAAGTGTTGAAGTGAATCTGCTCTTAGGAGAGCTGGGCTGAGGCTGCAGAGGAGGATCAGCTAACTCCTTCTCTCATCATGGCCTCTGAATTCTGGATGTGGGGGAGAAAATCCTGTCTGACTGCAAATCTGGCTGCTGGTTTGGCTGCAAGCGTGTGACTGTGACAAGATAAGAGGCAACCAAGGGTTTAATTCCATTAAAAGCCAGCCCCACCTTATTTCCTGTCCCTAACCATGGCTGATCTCCAGTGCTTAGAACAAGTGACAGAAACCCTTAGCTGCCAAAAATATGCATCAAGTGGTGGAGGAAAATTTTTCTTGTCCTTTGCTGGTGACTAGCAGAAGCATAAGATAAATATGTTATAAATCCAGGGCTAAACAAATATACCAAACTGCCTAATAAAAATAAATACCTAATAAAATTAGCGCCTAATAAAAATAAATACCAAATAAAATATATCAAAATACCTAATAAAAAATAACTGCCTAATTAAAAATAGTTTATTATGCAAATTTTTGCCTGCCTATGTTCTCTCTGTAAGGGTCCTAAAAAGTGGTGTTCAAGATTTCTGGAGTTTTGTTTCCTGGTTTGTTTTGGGTTACTGGAGTTGAGGTTTTTTAATTTAAAAATTTGATATGGATTCGTGACTGTCATTATAAAATACTGAGAGTTAAAATGGGCCATTCCTCCCAAAAGAAGGATTTCTGCTGATTTCTTCCAACAGTTTGTTGGGTTCTGGTAAGCTCTTTCACCAAAGATAGATGAAAGAGGAAGCACAGGATGAGCATACCAAAAATATGCTTTGCTTCAGCGAGCTCTATTCACAGATTGATGGTATCACTGTTTGTTTTTGGTTGGTTTTTTTTTAGGCCTGAGCAAGCATTTACGAGGGGGTGGAAGGTACAGATGAGTATAATGCTAAAAAGAATAGAGCATGAGGGATGGGGGATGAGATTATCAGCATGTTGTGTGGGGGCCAGGATTAGGACAGATGGTGCCCATGGTTGTGAGAAGGAAGAAGCACAGGTGAGTTGGGGGTTCAGGACAGTGGCAGAAAAGGACACAGGAAGTCACAAGGTGTGATGGGATGCACAAGGTACGAGTTGGATACCAAGAATCAGCTCAGAGCTTTTCCCATGCCAATACTTTTTTCTTCTTCTCAACCACTGGAGGAGCTTTTACACAACCAGCACCATTTCTTCTCATCCTGCTGGTTGAAGCTGCTGCTGATCTAGCTGTGAAATCACCAGTCAGCTCTAAGTTAACTTGGCTTTTAGTCATGCAGGCACTGCTTCTCTGGAAAGTAAATTGGTGCAGCCAGTGCTGTGAGAGCTTGGTACTCTAGACTTGGCTTTGGGTTTTTTTAATCTTTTATTGCAATTTTCTTGTTGATGGAGCTGGTTACCTTTTGTTAATCTTTTTTTTCACACTTGAGAGGAAACAGCAGAAACTGTTCTGTTGTACTAAGAGAATTGATCCAGATGTAACAGTTAATTAAATGAAATACTCTGAGATGGTCCCAGCCTGAATGATAGCCTTGCATCATGGCTTTTGATGTTGGATTGTATGTGTTTAATTTCTGCAATGATGCTGACTGAGGAAGAATATAAGCGCCCCAGAAATGTGGGTATTTTCCACCTTGTCATGCTCTGTTGATAGCTTCTATCACCATGACAAGGCTCATTAGATTAGCCAGTATTCCATTTCTCTTGATTTCCTCTGTCTGCCCCTTTCTGATACTTTGAAGGTTGTATGGATGTTCAGGGAGTTGTTCAAATACAATTTGTACACAGGAAAGAATTACTGGGAGAGCATGTCTCCTAAAAACTGTGTCCAGAGCTAACTGAGATCAGCTTCCTTTGAGGATAAGATATGCTGTTTCCATGGCAGGAAAATCATCCTGTCACCAGCACATGTATTTTTAAGGAATTTCTTCCTCACTTCGGACAGGGATGGGGGAGAAAGATTGTAGTTGTGTCTGCAGCCTTCTCTCCCCTTCCAAAGCCAACACCAACCCTGAGGTGCAGCTCCCTCTGCAGTCACCACATGAAATCCAGACTTGGGCAGTCTCCTGTGCCCTGTCCCATCCCATCCCACCTGCCTGAACCTCCCACCTTTTGCAGAGCTCTTCATTTCCTTCCCTGAATCCCTCCTGTTCCTGCCTGCCTTGCAGTGCCTGGGGCTGCTTTCAGCTGGCTCACCATGAGAAATTTTTGAAATGCAAAATAGTGCCTGCAATATTGGGCTCTGATTCTTTTAATAGCAAATAAAATAAACAAGCAAAAATGACAAAATTAGCTCCTTTGGGGAGGTGGAATAGAAGACACAAATAAAACCAGCTCTGTGAGAACTGGCTGGAGTTTTCTCAGGTGATGCCTCAGGACTGAAAAGAATGGAGGTTAAAAAGTGATGGTTAAGGTTGAAACTAGAATTTAAAAAAAGATTGCTTTAGCCAATACAGTTCAGACCTGTAAAACTAAATTTTTATTATAAGAAGATTTTCGGATTTGTCTCAGTACATATTTGCAGCTATTTACATATATTTGATTAACATTTGAAAGCAGATTCCTTAGTGTCTTTTTTAGTTAATGTGAGCTTTAATTTGTATTTTTAGACTGCTTTTTTCAACTATTCATTTTTAGCCTTGTTTGTACACCCAGCTGTTATGGGATTTAATATGCATCTTTCTCAGATGGTTGCTTTTTCTCTGTAGGAGTATAGACACGCTTTATAAATTGATTTTTAAATATGGTAATTTGACGGATCAGATTGATTGGACCAGGGCTAAAGGAATGCTGAATAAAAGCATTAATTTTAAACATTTTTTTTAGTGAGTCCTGATCATATCTCTGTCATTGACATGCAGGATTCTTTCTTCTAAGTTTTTCCATATCAGGTTTCTGAAGAGATATATTCATATCTGACCTTTCAAGGCAGCATTGGTGGATTTTGCTGTGCTTGTTTGCTGATATTAAAACAGTGTTTCCTAATCACTGCTCAAGGAGGTGGTGGTGAAGGTCTGTTTGATGCAGAAATGTTGCTGCATTTTTGTAAAGATCCATGTATATCTTTCTATGCCTTTGCTGCATATCCAGTTGGATTAAGGAGTAGATTTTTCTCAGAAAATGGTGGTGATGGAACGAAACTTTCCTTGGTGTTGAGAGGAGCCTGTGCTGCTGTGTGTGGGTGTCTGGCTCTGTGCAGAGAGCTGCTCAAAGCTCCTTTCTCTCCGTGGGGATAGCTGGCTGCACACCAAACTGTGGCCAGGAGAAGCAGAAAGCAACGTGTGGGCAGCCTGTGTGATCTTTTATTAGCACCTTTATTGTATTGCTGCATTTTCATCTATCAGTTAACACTGCTTCCATCATTAACTGCTCGAGTCTCTAGTCTGAATCATTTTATGTGAGGGAGAATGTGATTTTTGAAATTGTGTTTTGATGTGTGTACTTAATTTTTTGGTTGCAGGTTGCATATTTAAGACTCTGCAAAGCACTAAAAATATGCTGCTAAACATCAGGTGGCTTCCTATCACTTTCTAAAATAGATTTAAGCTAACAGGAATGGTAAACTTCTTAAATGCTGAGTCCCAATTAGATAGAAAGCCTAAGAATAAGTAAATGTTTTCCCCAGGTTTCTGGAGTCAAATTGTTTTGAACAGTACAGTTGTGTCTCAGGAAAAAAAAAATTACTTCTAAGTGGAACTCTGAAGTTCTGCAGTGTGACTAATCATATTGATATTGATTGGGTTTGTAGGGATCATATGAATTGGGTTAGGGAAGTTTCAATTTTGATTCACAGAATGTAACTAAGGATATTAAATTCTACTTCCTGTGGTGCAGATTATGACATGTTGAAGTTTGTAGGGATTTTATACTTTGATGATCATTTAAAAACCCGTTGAAAAATAAAGTACCAAATAAAAAGCATTTCTCTGAGAACTTGTTATCTTTCCACATGGTTACATTGACTTTATGCTCTGTTTTTGTTGCACCTCTAAATCCCTACAAATCATGCAAAACTGCTGCTGTGATTTATTGTTTTGCACTCTGACATAGCCACTGATGGAAAATATTAATATTGTAACTAGAAGTACATGTGGATTATTTAATAATGATGTACTGTCGTTACCTTTTGTGGTACGTTTGATCTGCAATGATGGCTGTGAGGCTGTGATTGCTGCACAATCACATTTCTTTTATCCTGCAATAAGTAAGTACCCAATGACTTTACACAGGCTGCATAAATCAGATTTCTGTATACCTTTTGCCCATATTCATGTGCTGTTTGGCTTTGCTCTTTTAGATCTGTTTTTTCAAGTGTGGATTCCCCAGCCAAGGTCAGCTCCATGGAAAAGACACTTCTTCTCAAGAGCAAAGAGCTCCAAGACGCCCAGGACAAGTGTCACAAGGTATTTATTTATGCGATTGGCCACACCCATTGCTCCAGGAATCTGCAACCACTGTATGTCCAGGGATCTGTCAGATGCTGCTGATCATCCAGACTCGTGGTGGGCAAAGTGCTTTTCCTTCAGAGAGGTGGCTTCCTGTCCAGTACAAAGGGAGATGAATTTAGGCCATGCTGTTGCTGTAGATACTTTTAACTTAACAAGAAGCGGCTCTGGATTTTAAACAGTGCTTTTCTCAGCGTGCCACAGACGACTGCTTCTTCCTGCAGGCCCTGCCTCTTCATCAGACACACATTACAGCAGTACTGTTCTGAGGGCTCTTCCTCACTCATCAGCTCCTGCTTATATAACTGTTGTCACGTCACTGCTTATGGTGAACGTCTTGTAACTGTTGCTGTGCTCCAATAAAGGGAACCTGGTGGAGTCTTTTAACACTTACTGCTTGTTTTGAGACTTTTATGAGAGTTCCATTACTTTTCTCCCTGCTCGGTTCTGGATTTGACCATTTGCTCCTGACAAGGAGATGGGGGGAAACCATCTTCTGGTCCAGCATGGATTTGGGATAAGGTTAAAGTGACCCATCTCTGCAAGTCAGGTGAAAAATGATTGTGTCTTCTTTGCTAACTGGGGTTCGAAGAATGACTGAATATGAACAAGCAGCTTGAATGAATGGGGTGACTTAGACTTACTACTTTGTCCTTAAGAAGAACTGTGCATTCCTGGAGCAGAGACAATGGTATCGGAATTTAAACACCATTTGGAGAAACCTAGCTAGAAGTCTCTTGGAGACAAATTCCTTACAAAGAGAGCTCTGAAAGTAGCAGTTAACAAAGCTTCTGAAGCCCCCCTTTATAACCTCTTGATATTTATTGCAGATGGAGCAGGAAATGACGCGGTTGCACCGGAGAGTGTCAGAGGTGGAGGCTGTACTTAGCCAAAAGGAGGTGGAACTGAAAGCCTCTGAGACCCAGCGATCCCTCCTGGAGCAGGACCTGGCCACCTATATCACAGAATGCAGTGTGAGCCCTTACACCAGTCCTTTCAGCTCTGAAGGCCTGAAATCTGGTGGTCTTTGTCTTTCTCTTCCATCATGCTTTCAGTGGGGTACTTGATGGAGAGAAAATACTATGTGAGAGGCTATCTGTTGAACATGGAGCCCTGAAGTGTTTGCAAAAGCTTGATTGGTAGTTTTATTCAGATGTTGTTTCATGGTCATGTGCTTAGATCATGCAGGAGTGACTACTGTCCTGGTCTTGCTGAAACTCTTTGTGATGTTTGTCTCACTGGCTGTGCTAGAACATGCCTGGGTTGTGCTTCTTGAAGGTTTCTTAGCCAGAAGAGGATGGGGCCTAATCAGTGCCTAGACAGAAATCTTCAAGAACAAATAGGATTAGGAAGCAGTGGTGTTGCCTCCATCTGTGGTGTCCTGAGTCCAGACCGATCCAGTTCCCCAGCACAGTGTCAGGGAGGATCTTGGACAGGTGCTATTTTTCAGGTAGAATATAAAAATGAGGCTGTAAAACCATGTCTTCAAGGGTCATTTTTCATGAGAGCTGGAATGTCTGCCCAGTTGTCACTGGCAATATTCCAGTGAGGATATTTTCAGTCTAGTTGATAGTCTGTATTTTCAGTTAGATACACAATTATGTTTCCTCTCTTGTACCAAGAACAAAAATGCAGCTAATACTCTGTTCCAGAGAACTGAAAACCATTTCTGATGTCTTGGTTTGTTGGGAAGGACATCTTAAAATGGGGCCAAGTGATTTTCCTATACTGAATGCTGCTAGGTAAAGAAATAAAATTCAGTTTGTATCTTTCTGTTGATGAATAACACTCAGTTAATAGGAGCACCACTCCACTGGTGACTCCAAATCTGGAGGTAAGGCACGTGCTGAGATACAGACTCAGCTCTTCTGTTCCTTATAGAAATTTAACAATGATTAAAGCATTTGACTCACTTAACAGCAACAAGAAAAATGTAAGTAACATGAAGTTGAAGGATTGTATCTAGGTTATGAATTAATAGTGCTGGATAAAATATAGATAAATGCTGTCAATAATGGATGCCTTTTGTGATCTGTGTTTGGTTTCTGTCTCTAAACCTGATGTGAGGAAGTGGAGATTTGAACTAAGATTGAAGTTGAGTAAACAGTGTTTGTAAAATGGGCTGCTTCTGTTCAGATAGGAGCAGCACTGGCCATGAATTTTATTAGGGTTCCATCATTGGTGCCTCCATTTTTTTTTTTTTTGATGCCTCACTGCAGTCAAGGAGGCATTTGTGTAACTAAAGATCTTCATTATACAACCATTTGAGAAACCAAAGCCTATGTATTGAACATTTTGCTTTCTGCAGAGCTTAAAGCGCAGCCTGGAGCAGGCACGGATGGAGGTGTCTCAGGAAGATGATAAGGCACTACAGCTACTTCATGATATCAGAGAGCAAAGCCGAAAACTGCAAGAGATCAAAGAACAGGTATTCCTGCTTCTTTGGGGAGCAGAGTGGCTGCCCACAAATAGGCATTCTTGGCATATTCTAGCCCTGGTGCCAGGATTGCGCTCGGTGTTGGTAGGCTGTGATAACTCCCAGGCTGTGTGATTTCACAGGGGCTCCTGAGCAATACAGCAAGCAATGAAATTCCACTTGTGTGTTTTGCAAGTAAGCACAAACTCCAAACTTCACGTTTTTCTCTTCCTAGTCCTGAAAGTACTCTGTCTATGCAATCAGTTTAGGAGAAAGTTGCAATGCTTTAGTAACATGGTGCACTAGAAGTGACCTATCCATTTTAAATGGTTAAGGTACAGAAATTTCACAAGTTAATGGATCTTCGCCTGGCAGAGAACTGAGCTAACCTAAATTCTGTGGTTTTTTTGTTTTAAATTTTTCTTCTTTATCTTACAATTTAAAATGCTTAATGGCATTTCAAAATAGAATGTGTGTTGCCTGTTCTTTTCCTGATTTGATCTGTTTGCAAAGGAGAAATTAATTATTTTCTTTTCCACTCAAAGAATGCTGAAAATTCATTAATTAACATGGTTGCTCATAAGAAAAAAAGTCAAAATTAAATTAAAACATTGTGACAAATGTGGCCATTTCAAGGGAGAACCCATTCAGTTTTATGAATTAACAGCAACATACTGCATTGAGAAAAAGAAATTGAAATTTGATATAGCATTCAAACAATTCTTTGTGATTATCTGTTGGTTTTCATCTTCAAAGCGCTTTACAAACATTAACTGACTCATTTCAAAGTGTCTGAGACAAGGAAGCCCAGAAACCTTGGTAATAATTCTCCAGACATGAGTAGCTCTTATGTAAAAAGTAATGAAATGCAAACCCAACCCTCTGGATGTAGCTGGCCTCCACAGACTTCCCCAGCATTCTTCTGGGTGGTTGTTTTATGTAATACAAGGGATCTAAAACTCCCTGCTCTCTCTTCTGGTGCTTTGCTAGCAAAGTTGCTTTAAATACTGAAATGGGGAACATTTTTGATTTTAAATATCCATAGATTCTTAAGCAGTACAGACACATGTAACAGAGGAAACATAATGCAAGTAATTTCTAATCAAACTCTTTGTCCCAGAATCTCTTAATTTGGCTTGTGAAGATTCACAATGACATAAAGAGGCTGCTTAGTTCAACAAATGAATCCTGCAGACTTGTATGTCTTTGGTGGCCTTCTGAACTCCCTGAAACATGTGTGCAAGAACCTGGCAACCAAAAATGCTGAGAGATTTGTGCTGACTCATATGAGCAGGTGGATCTTGGCCATTAAAGACTTGGACCATGATTTTTAAGTCAGAGGGAACTGAGAATTGAAACAGCCCCTTGGGGTTTTGCTGTTGGAAACCTGAGACTTGAGAGAGAGTCAAATCAACAACAAATCAGAATCTTCAAAACCCAATAATTAGGCATTTGATATTTTTAGGGCCAGGCTGTAGATTCAGCTTAACCTCAGGTACTTGGATAGAAGAGCATGGTGGGTTTGTGGGGTTTTTTGTTTGCTTGGGGCCTGTGTTTGGTTTCTGTTTTTGTTTTGTTTTTTTTTTTGTTTTAACTAAACCTGTGCTCTGGTTGTTATTTGATGAAGAACTGTACTAACAGACAAACTTGCAACAAATCAGAATCTGTACTTTTTTGAAAGCCCCACTTATTTCTATGTAGCTCCCTGATGTGATTTGCTTCAGGTTCATGCTCTAAACTTGTCTAGTAATCTGTGCTTAAATACCTCTTGGTATTTTAAAACTCTGACCAATGCTTATCCCAGATGTTTGTTCTGTGTTGCCTTGAGTGGTGTGGCCTGTTCCTCTGACCTGATCTTATTCAAAGACAGTCTTGCAAATGTGATGAAACAAGAAAACCTGAAATATTACTAATTATCTCCTCTTCTTTCTTCTTTTCTCCCTCCCCATTCTCCTCCCTTCCCAACTGCTCATTGTCACAGTGGCAACTATTGTCATGCCTGTAATTCTTTGGTCAAGTGTTTGCTGATATAGAAGCCCAGTATTTTAGGAAGTCAAAACAAATTATGATTTCTGGGCAGAACACTTATTCCTTCAAACTGTTCTGCCCTTTTTGTTCAGAAATGTGTTGGTATGAAAAGAATATTTGAGTTATTACATGCTTAGTTATTAGAAAAAAGCTCTAATTCTTTTCAGCAAGAAAATAAGATCATCCTTCCATAGGACACGCACTGGAAAGAGTACGTCCCTGTCTGGCTTACAAAGTGGAGAACCAATTTTAGGATTACAAGCCATTCTTTGCTCCCTGTAAGGGACAGAAAAGCAATCTGCTAAAGGCCTGGATTCTTTCAATATCTGCATAAACTCTCCACGCTGGAGAATGAGGGGCTGCCATCAGGGTCAGTGCTCATGCAGTCACTCGTCGAGCTGAAGGCAGCTGCCTGTCTGGAGGGAGCGATGACAAACCTGATTCTGTCACGAGACAGTTACTCTTCTCAATATGGGGGTAGTCAGGCATACTGTAAGATATTAAAATGGAAAGAAAGATGTGACTCCCCCACTGTCAGTCCTTCACAATCTTTGTTCCTAACTCTTGATGTGCATGTTTTCTACTTGTTCTCACCTTCATAAAAAATACTTTGATTTTGGAGAGGGCTTTTTGGTGTGGGTTTTCTTTTTTTTTTTTTTTTTTTGCTTTAGAGTGATTTTATGAAATGCCTACTTGCAGGGTCTAGTAAATGTTAAACATAATTAAATTCTTTTCTTCCAGTGAAGATATGTGAAGCAATCTCTCAAGCTAGTCCCAGTTTGAGTTCCCCGTCTCATTGAGATAGTCAATTCAAATGTTCTTTTCTTTTCCCACCTTCCCCATCCAAATGCCCTGCCTTGTAGTCTCCTACACGGGGAATCTTTCTTTCTGCCTGTAGAGGCAAATATCTTCTATGAGCAATGTGAGTTTTAGATAGTTTTTCTGAGATAATATTTGATTTTAGGTTGTCTCCCATACTGAGCAATGTGATCCTTTTTAAGTCTGTCAAGAGAAAATAGCTGATGGCTCCAAGCCACAGTGTGTGCTACCCCTCTGCTTCTCCTTCTTTCCTTTTACCCAAGCTGTGCAGATCTGTGGTAACTGTCATGTTATCAGCCTGAGAAAATAGATCTTGAGGGAGCATCTGGGCATTTAGTAGAGACATCAACTCAAAGGCACATTTCTGTTTCAGAAATTAGAAATGTAAGTAATTTTTATCATTTGTATGTATGTGTTCCTGCAGTCTCAAAAAGTTGATGTTTTGACTTTGAGGTATTGAGTTGAAAATGGCAAGGCTCAAACCAGAACACCATGGATGATATTTTATTTAGTTTTTACTGTTTCATTTTGTACTTTCTTCTACATGCTCTTACATGCATCTGTTGCCTGCAGTCAGTATTCTGGAATCTGCTGCTCCAAGCATTTTCCCCTGTTGCCTCTAAACTGTAACCCCTTCTCCTTCCCTTCCACCCCACCTACAGGAATACCAAGCTCAAGTAGAAGAGATGAGGCTGATGATGAATCAGCTGGAGGAGGATCTGATCTCAGCTCGCAGGCGCAGCGATCTCTACGAGTCGGAGTTGAGGGAGTCCCGCCTGGCAGCTGAGGAATTCAAACGTAAAGCTGCCGAATGCCACAACAAACTGCAAAAGGTAGTTTAGGCTTCATGGGAGAGGGGGCTGAGGCTTGCTGGAGTATCTGGTGCTGTTTGACACGTGCACACACAAGTTGTGGGTGTGCCCTTCAAAGATTAGCGTGGTGCGTACGACTAACACAACATGTTTTTCGTGATGTGACTTATACTTTGTGTAATTGTAAGAGGTGATGGCTGGAGAGAAGCCTAGCTTTTCCTGAGGTTTTCATGTATTTTATATTTAAGTTACAGGTTAAAGATCAAGGAAAAAATGAGGCAGGAGAGTTGTATTCCAAACTGGAAAAGGTATGTTACTTCAGTGTCCTAGATTTTATTTCCCGGGTCTTTCATTTTATACACAGAAACCAAGAAAGTCTTTGGCTAGTCAGTGGCATGCATGGCCTCACAGCCCCCATCCCCTTTCATTTTGTGTTTTAAGACATCTTGGTGTGATTCACTGTTCTCTCTGATTTGATATAAAGCTGTCTCTGGATAACCTGTTCCTAAAGGATTATGTTGAGAAGCCAGGCAAAGACAGGCTGTTATGTGTCATCTGAGTTCGGAGTAAGGCTGGGCATACATCAGGGTTTTCTTTGGTCAGAAAGAACAGCAAATAACAAGCAAAAAGAATTCTGAATGTTCTCACACTGAACAGTCTCCTTGGTAGCCAAAATATTAAATCAACTGGAAGTTAGCAAAATGGGAATGGATTTGCCAAGGGGTCTTTTGGTGTGTTGGAATTACAGGGGGAAACCAAGATTTTTGGGAAGTGAATTAGAACACATATGGTATCATAAGCAAAGAGCATCTTCTCCTCTTTGGTTTTGACTCTTTCCCTCCGTCTTTTTTTATCTAACTATAGATCAATACAGAGCAGCAGGCCAAAATCCAGGAGCTGCAGGAAAAGCTGACAAAGGTAACAACTGGGTGTGGTGAAAGTGAGTGTTTCACAAGATTTCCCAGTGAAACCTTAATGAAGAGGAGGGATGCACTTTGTTTTACCCTCAAAAATAGAATTAGTCATAGCATGGGGGATGATAAGGAAAAGGGGGTGGGAACTGGTATCTGAAATCACTGGTGCTCTCAATATGCTTTTGGCTCTTGAGACATGTCAACAGTGTTTATTTTTTACAAATGAAGCTGAGTCAGAACTGGAGTAGTGTAGAGAAATTCTCACTTAAAGGCCTGTTTGGGTATGCCCTGGACACTGCACTGGTCCCTTGTTTCTGAAGAAGGTTTCAGCTGGTTTTAGCTCACTAGTAAAAACACATGTTGGACTTGCTTTAGTCTCCCAGTATACTTTGCTTTAATCACTTGACAGTTCAGTTCTTCACAGGTTCTTCATAGTAAAAATGTTGAATGAAAAGGATTCACAACAGAATTAAAACACCTTATCAATGTCTGCTGAAAGTAGTGCAGAATATCTAAGATTTGCTGTCATGGTCAGTCTGGCACCTGAGGTGTTACTGTAAGAACAGTCAGGGAACTTTTCTTAATGGACTCTTTCAGCAGGAGAGAAAGGGGTTGTTGTAATAATCCTCTGACTGAGCTTCTCAGACATGGCACCTGCTGGGAGAGGGCTATTTTCAAGGGTTAATGATCATGAACATGGAGGCCAAAACTACATAGAAATAGTACTTCTAATATTTCAAAACAATCATGTTTTAATCCCCTGTCTCCTTTTCTACCTGCATTAATGCCAAGGGATAATCTGTCTGCCAACAGGTTATTCTCCTTGTCCTTTAGTAAGAGTATTTTGTGAGTTCTTTTAAAGAACTTGGGCTGAATTTGGGGATAGACTTAACTTTCAGGATGTAGAATCAAGTAATTTGCAGTATAACAAGTCAAACATGTGTATCCTAAATTTTAATTTTTTTTGTGAAATAGAAGTCAATTATGTAGCAGAAGTTAAAATCTGGACTCCTGCACACGTTAATTTAAACTGTTAAACCAAACTTCTGTGGTGGTTTTATTGAGAATGTTGACCATCTTGAAGTTCTGAACCTTTCACACACCAAGTTTTTGTGTGTGCTTTTCATATAACACCTATGTTTTCTTCTCTCTTGACCTTCAGGCTGTAAAAGCCAGCTCAGAGGCAACTGAGCTCCTGCAGAATATCCGTCAGGCAAAGGAGAGAGCTGAGAAGGAGTTGGAGAAACTGCAGAACAGGGAAGATTCTAATGAAAGCATGAAGAAAAAATTACTTGAAGCGGAGGTGAGTGCAGATTGTCTGTCTAGAGTAAATTAGTTTTTGGGATGGGTCTTAGTTTAGGAACCCTCACCTGGGTGGCTCTGAGCAGCATGTATTCCTGTAGTAATTCTTCAGGGGAAATAGTTGTTAGAAGTTAATCCATTTTTAATTTGAAAACATATTTCTTTGAGGAAAAGAGGGGGTTTATTTTCAGTGAGGAGTCGATAAGGACGTGTGGTTAGCCTGGGGGATTTGGGGCGAGATGAGGATTCAAAAAACGAAAGCCAGCCATATATTGACTGCTTCAGCCTGTTGTCTCTAGAAACTACTCCTTGCTTTGTGCTAATGCAGAGTTGGGTGACCTAAACAGCAGCTCATAATTGCTCTGCAGGAACGGCGCCATTCTCTGGAGAATCAAGTGAAGAGACTGGAGACTGTGGAACGGAGAGAAAACCGCCTAAAAGAAGATATTCAAACTAAATCCCAACAGATTCAACAGATGGCAGAAAAAATTCTGGTGAGCAGAGGTGAAAATGAAACTTAGAGGGTAAGAGAGTGTAAGAAAGGGGTAGGGAAGAATCAGAAGATGTAGGATTACATCGAATAAGATGGAAATTGTTGAATAAAGGGATTTGTTTCCTGTACCAGTCATACTGAAGAAAGCTTAAGCATTCAAATACTATTTGCACCTCTTGTCACAAACTCACTCCTGTGCCTTTAGTGTTAATAGTGCTTCAAAACTGGAGTCATCTCAGTGAGAACTTTTCACTCAACACAGGAATGTTTAAATTCTTTACCTAGTGATTGTTTCAGAGGTAAAACATTCTGAGAGTGGGTTACTGCAACAACAAAAACATCTCTTTTAAAGTAAATTGCAGAGGAATTTAGAGGTCAGATCTATTAGAAATGCTTACATTTTGAAGCAGAGAGAAATTAGTCATCCAAACTGTTCATCTCCAAAGATATTTGTTAGGAAACCATTTGCACCCACATAACTTCTCAGTTGGAAATTTCTTGTTTCTCTCCTGGTAAAAACTATTAAGGCAAGTCAGTATGTCAGTCTCTAGTGGATCAAGCAGAGGATGTTTCTGATAACTTTGCTTCCCTGGGACAGAAAGCATAATTTGATATTGGAATAATTAAATTTATTTTGCCTTCCTCATGAATTTTCTGTGTGTTGCCAATATGACGAGGAAAAAAAGGATTGCATTTTACTGGTAGTAATCCCAAGATGAGACACACCTGAGGAAGGCCAAAGGGAAAGGTAAAAATAAACGTATTTGGTGTCAACAGATGACCCAGCTTGTTCTGGGTGTATAGACTTTAGCATCAGAATACTGAGCACTGTCAAGAAAAGGTAGAATCAGTTCTTTGGTAGTGCTGTTCCTTTCAAATTGTTTTGATAGCAGGAGTGCATGGTAAGTGGGAGACTATGGTTGTGCTGGGCACAGAGCCAACTTTATGTTTAGAAATAGTGTAAAACTTTGAATTGTTTCATAAGCCTCTTGTGTGTATTTGGGGATTGTTCCTTGGTTTTGATTATGTTCTCTGTGGAGGAGAACGTGGAAGGGAAGGCAGAAATATCGACTAATTGTTTTACACCATGGGATATGTTTAGCTCTTCTTATGGATAGTTTCCATGGAGTCCTGACAGAATGTTGGAGAGGTACAAAAGTATTTTATAAAAAAAGTCAAACAGGCATTGAAGAAATAATCCTACAGAGTCTTTCCTAGTCCCTTGCAACTGATCTGGGAGCACAGGGTACTGGTATTCTTTTTTCCTCCACTCCTACCCCGTACCTTCCCTCAAGTTGTCTCTTCAAACGTTTTTGACTTTTCCTGGTCTAGAGAGGTAAGAAGGGAGTTGAAGATACAGAGTTGCTTAGAATAGGGTGGAAATTGTTGAATAAAGGCTTGGTTTTCATGTACACTCATGTAGCAGTACCTGAGAAGTATCTGCTCATCTGTCTGTAAGGAACTGATGAAGAAGTAAGAAATGAGTTAGAGAAGACACTTCTGCTGCCTGAAAGTGGAGATTATTGCTGTGATGCCAATAACAAAGCCAGTGCTACATAGAGAATACTGAGTGAGAGCAGGAATGGTAAGAGATTACCTTTTTAAGCCCACACTGGCTGTTAAGTGCCACTGCAGGAACTGGTGAAGCTTCTGCTACAATATGAGCAGTCTAATGCTGGGAGCTTTGAAGCTGCTGCTGATCTGGTTGTCTGATTCTCTGCCAGGACCTGAAACGTGTGGGTTTCTGGGGGAGGTGAGTTGTCCCTCTTGTTGCTGGGAGACATATTTCAATTGCAAAAAGCAGCAATCTCCATTCCATGCAGGAGTGTCAGGGACTAGGCACTGTCGATGACCTACTTTTGGTGAACCTCCTCTTTGAATCTCACTTCTGGAAAAGGAGGTCTATTGCAATTACTAGAGCAAAAACACCTTCAAGATGAGGAAGATCAGGGACAAGCATATCAAAATACTATGAAAAATACTAAAACACACACAAATATCAGGAAATTCTCCTGTGCTATGCAGTAATGAGGGCAGACAGGTGATGCAGATGCACCTCAGCACCCAAATCTGTCTATGCAAGAGTCAGCCCAGTGGTAGTAAATGACAGACCTGGACCTGCTTCTGTTCTAAGGAAATTGTTGGAATGGCAAATATGCCAATAAATAAGCACAAAGTTGTAAGTTTGGCTCTTGATAGGTATCCTGTTGGAAGGTGATTAGAGATAGACCCCCAAATAATATAGTGAGACTGCAGAAATAGCTAATTTCTGAAATACAAACTATTTAAGTCCTTGCTGTGTATGGCTGAAACTATCTGATGTGAAATAAAGAGGCTAGAAAGATTCTGCTATGTTCCACCACATATATTGCATCCTGCACTTTTCATTTTTGAAGCCATTTATAAATAGCATTTCTGACAACATTTGTCCAAGGAATACAGCAAAGTAAATGCTATTCCCCCTCTGAATGCAAAATGAAAAGCACAGACAGCAGTACCCCGTTATTGAGGTTTGCTGTAAGAAAACAAGTGAGAGACCTTGTTAAAAATAGATCTGAACTTCCTGTGATGCCACTGCAGCTATAAAATGTTTATAACTATGTGTTTTCACCAAATGTCCTTGGCCTATCTTTGGGTATATTTTACTGGGAGATGGAGATTCTTACCATGGAAGTAGAAATCTTTGTCCTTAGCAGTGTTCCCATTCTGCAGTACATGGGTCAGCAGCAATATGCAAACTTAAAGTTGATAATGTTCAGGTCTCATAATGCCTTTTCTTTTTACCTTGACAGCCCTGGACTTGGGATTTTTATAGGATGAAGCCCTAAAAAAGAAAATGAATATTTGGTACCCGTGTAACACGTACTCACAGCACCTACCATTTCCTTGTGTCTGAATATGAATTTTTGCTGCTTTTAGGAGCTGGAGGAAAAGCACCGTGAGGCTCAGATTGCAGCACAACATCTGGAGTTGCAGCTGAAACAGAAGGAACAATTCTATGAGGAGAAACTCAAAGTAAAAATACCTTATCTTCCTACAAGCTTTTGTGGGTAGAATGAGTTCAGGGAAAAACAGTTGCCTTTTAGGCTCTGATTGCTTTGTCTTGTGAGTTGCCTTCTTGTTACCATTGCTGCAATGTTGAGGGTGCTTAGTGAAGTCTAAATGAGTTTTCTCCTATTTTTTCTGCCATTGTACTTTATCTGTGCGTGCCACTGGATTAGGAGAGGTAGCATTTGAAGCCAGAACTACAGGAAGGCATTTGTTGGTTGTAATTTGACTTCTGCTGACTAAATAATACTTAGTTAATGCTGTTGGATCTCACACTCTGAAGTTTTCAGTTCCCCCTGATTTTCTATGAGTGTTCACTCAGCCTACCTGCAAGTTTTAAATGCAGCAAATAGTAGACCATTTCTGAAATTCCATCTTGGAGCTGGAACATCTGCCAAGAAGCCACAGAAACCACCCACTTTGTTTTTGTCTTTTCCAGGGTAGCATTAACAAACAGTTAGAAATAGACACCATCTAAAATTAGGAAAAACAAGCTGGCAAATAGGAATATGCACTGGCTAAGGATTTTTCTAAAGAACTTGCAGTTCTTACTGACAGCCAGTAAATGCATTTTGTAAGAATCTTTGCTAGGAACAAATTATTCTCAGTAGAAACAGTCTTTATCTTGTACATTTATCTAGTACTTTAATTCTACATTTTTGCTTAAATGTGAGAGGATATAGTGTTTAAGAGGAGAGAAGAAATTTCTGTGGGAGAAATATGAAGGAAAAAAGAGAAGTAAGAAGATTTGCTGGCACATCAGAGGATGTGGTTATCAGTAATGAGAGGAGAGTGATAGAAAGCCAGGAAGATCAGATGTAGATGTTGAGAAAGAAGTGGTGATATGAAAACTGGAGAAGAGGATAGGCATTGGAAAAAGAATAAAAAGAGAACTAGTGAATTATGGGGCCTTATGATGTAGGGTTTAATAGGAAGCCAGGTGAAAGAGGTTCAAAGGGATAAAACAGGACATGGGGTTTTTGTAACTGGAAAATTCTCTGGTGTCCAGAATTTTTACCTTTGAAAAACTTGTCTTTGGAGGAAGAGACCTTCAGTTTAACAACTGATTTAGAACTCTGGTCATACATACACAACATGCATTTCTAGAAAAATATAGCCATTCATTACTTTAGTCCTGTTCCCAATGACAGCTATTTGTGCCACAAAAAGAAGTTTTTCACTTTGCTGTTAGATTTTTGTCTCTGACTGGAAGAATTCATGTGGTCTCAGCTGCTTTCTCATCCATACCTGTGGAACTCACAAATTACCTGTGAGTCATGTTGGTAGGGCAGCCAAAGGATGGGGACTTTCCTATTTCTTCTGCTGTACAAATTGGGATAGAGAGTCTTTTCTGTTTTCTGTTGCATTAGGCTGGAACAGTTATTGAACACAGTTTATATGACTTAAAATAATAATTAAAAAATCTACAGCATCTCCATATCTCCATAAGATCTTATTGTTAAATTCAGTCTTCAGAGATAACTAAGAGAGTGCTCTTTTTGGAGTTTGCTCTTCCATGGATTTCATGCAATTGCATCATGGATTTAATTTTGCTTGAGATATGACCAATTGCTTACAAAAAAAAAAATCTATATTGATGATTTTCTTTCTGCTTGCCCTTTGCCCAGTGAAACAGATATAATTTAGACAAAAGAAATGTCTTCATTTAGGTGTTGGAAAATCAGATGAAGAAGGATCTTGCAGATAAGGAAGCACTTGAGAATATGCTCAGAAGACATGAAGAAGAAGCACGTGAGAAATGCAAAGTCCTGGCTGAACAGAAGGCGGTATGTGGTGTTGAGCTGAAAAATCAGAGCTGTTTGAAGAGTAGCTTTCTGAGGCTGATTTCAAGCAAGATAATCTTGTTTGAGGTTCTGTAGTGCTGCTGAGCTGCTTTGAAGGAAATTCATTGATTAATACAAATTTTAAAATACATGTTTTCTTAATTCAGAGTATCTTCAAGAATATTTCCTTAAAAAAAGCCATGCAGCTTGCTGTGTACCCTTTGTTTTGTGCCTTGATAATAGTTGCTTTTCCCTAACATTAAAGCAGTAGCAAGCAGCAAATAGCTCCAGTAATTGCATCTGTGTTGCTCATTTTGGCCAGTTTTCTTTTAGTTCTTTTTGTTTCTGGAAAAAGTTCAGACTTTTTAATAAACTTCATTTTTGTAACTGCTGGCGTGGCACAGTCTCAAAGGCCTCACTGCTGTGTTTCAGATGATCAATGCAATGGATTCGAAGATCAGGTCACTGGAGCAGAGAATTGTGGAATTGTCTGAGGCCAACAAACTGGCAGCAAATAGCAGCCTCTTTACCCAGAGGAACATGTAAGTATGGCAGCTGCTGTCACTGCTGAACAGGTCTCAGGAAGATGACCTTAAAGCCTTTTCCAATTGAAATGGTTCTCTGATTCACCGTGTAAAAGTGGCTCTTTTTTGCAGGCCTGCTGTGCTCCCTGCTTGTTTTTCCAGTGATAGCCTTTCAAAAATATGCTTTGTTCTTCAAATAGTTGGGGCTTGCTGTGTATTTTATGTTTTCTCAAACATGACTGAGAAAATTGGTTTGTATTACAGTGTTTACTTTGGAGCATTTCCTAAGGCAGGTGATTTGTGTAGGTTTGCCAAATATGTTAAATGAATACTAATAACTTTGTCTGAAATACCCCTGGAGAAGCACGCATTCTTTCTTTAAACATAAACAGTGCTAATAGATTTATATTTTACTCAGTTCCCCTGACACATGATTCTGAAATTGAAAACACTAAACACCCTTCACTCACAAACATTCCATCATGTCATGATGGATGAGAAGACAAGGAAGAACACTAGATTTTTAAGCCAAGAATTTCTCTGCTTGTTTTTGAATTCTTCTGTTTCAGATCCTTTCATCTGCCCAAACTTCATTTTTCTTTGGATCTTAGCTGAGATTCCTTATCCTTACAATGATGTTTTTTCTTCATAAATGACCTGGAGGTGTTTTACTTCAAGTGTAGGAAAAAACATGGACTATTTGATACATCCTGCAGAGCAGGACTAAATCAGTATTTGCCCTTATTGAGTTCAGAGATTCACCAGCTTGGTTTGCACAAAGGTTTCAGTGTCCATCAGCTGCTGGATCCAACATCAGGCAGTTCCTTTGTGGGAAGCACTTGGATAGATTCACCTCTAATACTGAATAGAATCAGACAAGGATGAGTTTTGGCAAAGACTTGATTTGGTTTTGTTCCTTTTCTGTGGTCATTGTGCCTCCAGATATGTAATGGCTCCAATTTTCATTGCATTTCAAATACCTTGTAAGTTATTTTAGCCTGAGCAGCCAAAAATATTCACAGAAATAACTGAAGAATTTGATTGTATTGCTTAATGCTCCAGATGACCTCCAGTTAATCACCCAGGGCGTTTGTTGAGGCAGCAAAAGCCATAACTTACCTTCAGTCTAAAATAAAACAGAGATGTCTCAAGGTGGAGCTGGGAAGTGTATGGAAGGTTGAGTGTCTCAGTCATGGGTGCTGAACTGAGTGTAAGGACTTAGAGCACCCTCTGGGAGCCATATCCTTGACTGGAGAGCCACAGAAAACAAGAAAAACATATAATAATGTTTTAACATACAATTCAAAATAGATTATTGAGAGACATATTGTCAAATGATGAACTTTGCAGGATTGGTAGGAGATAGTACAGAATTAGCAACATTTTGAGCGAAAATTGCTTAATTATGCATGCAGATCGTTAATGAATTTGTGCTTATTTTGTGAATTGGGCTGTTGAAAATGTATAAATTGTTGTTGGACTGCGTTTTGAACCCACAAAAGCTGCAGCTAATCTGAGCGTGCATCAAGAGGAGAGCTAGTGATTAAACCCTTCAGAGGAGAGGGGAGCTCTGCAAGCTTTTGTTCCAGCAGTATCTGAGGAAACCATTGATTATCAGGTTCCTGAGAAGATAGCCCAGTAAACAGCAGGAAATGAAATAACACCATTTGACAGTCCTGGCTGACAGTAATCTGTAGAGGTAAATTAAAAAAACAGAGAGGGTGAAAGGGTGGTTTTGCTTGTAATGCAGAGAAGTGTGAGTCAGAAGACTTAGGTTCTATTTTTAGTTTTGTTAAGTCTTCCTATTTGATCTTGGGCAACCCACATAATTTCTCTGGGATAGGATTAATAACAGCTTATCTCACAGTGAACTTCTTAAAATATTAATTCATTAATATATGTAGAGCTTTGTGAGGCTTCTAAGTAGAAAGCACGCTATGAGGCAGAATTTTCCAATGCATGATAACACAATTCCAGGAACTGTAAATAATGCAGAAAGACCCCTTTTTGGTTTTTTTTTGAGGGTGTCCATTTCAAGTGGTAATAATTAATCATTGCCAGCTCTCAAAATTCTTATGAGAACAAGTAATTATTTTTGTTCAGTTTGTGGATTAAGGCTTTGATCAGAGACAGCAAAGCTTCACTTCAGTGTAGGTCAAGTTCTATGTCCATTACAACTTTCAAAAGCCCCCAACACACTACCCCCAGTCCTAAAGCATGGGGTTCCTCTTGTCTTATGGAAATACCCTGTGAGAAAGCAACTCCTCGAATTTGTTTCTCCCCTGTAGAAAAACACGTGACAAGGAACTGATGAAGTGAGAAGAATGGATTGTATCTTAAGTAACATTATAGATTACCCTCTGCAAGATTCATTGTCTGTGCAACTGGCAAATATGGAATTTTAGTGCTCTGGGCATATGTTGATGAATACACTAATATTTTATTTTTAGCTGGAATGTAGAATTTAAGCCATGAACTTAACTGTTCTACTTGATAGCAAACTTGTGCTCTTCCTTTACTCCACCCCAGTGCAAGGACATGTGTTAAGGGCATTTCAGGTTTGTCACTTGTGCATTTCTCTTATCAGGAAAGCCCAAGAGGAGATGATTTCAGAGCTCAGGCAACAGAAGTTCTACTTGGAAACACAAGCTGGAAAGTTGGAGGCCCAGAATCGAAAATTAGAAGAACAATTGGAAAAGATGAGTCACCAAGATCACACTGACAAGAACCGCCTGCTGGAGTTGGAGACCCGGCTGAGAGAGGTGAAAACATGGCTCTAATCCCACTCAACAAACTTTCTTAAATCTATCCCATTTCATCAATACAATGATAAATAGAACTTACTTGTTGTAGTGGTATTTGAAAGTGTATTAGTAATTTAAAAAAAAAAGCTCATTAAAAGGAGATAAATGTGAGTATTAAGGACTTATCATCCTGAATCTGAGCTTTTAGATTATCTTGCTTTTTCAGAATTCTATTTCTATGTTTGTTTGTACAATACCTTTATAATATTGTCTGGGTAGAGAATAATAGCTCAGCAATGTACAATGACCAGACAGAGAGAACCTGTAACCTTAGAGTCTACAGCTTAGAAAAGACCCAGCAGAACTGCTGTAAGAAAAAAGGAACCTGCTGCTTCATGCACCATTTTCAGAGTTTTCTGGCAAGAAAACCTAACAGTAATATGGAAATATAACTTTCTAAAGATCTGTGAGCTGTGCTTTATTTTTAATTCTGTATTAACTAGTTTGGATGTACAAATTCTTCTCCACTCTCAGTTCACTTATTTTCAGCTAAGACTGAAATCTTGCCTTCAGCTAAGGTTGATGGACAACCAACCTGTCCTTTGGCCAGAAACTGACTGAGACCAGTGTAAGGTTTCTGACAGCCTTGTCACACACCTCAAGCACAACAGACAGATTCCCTTGGGATAGCAGGGAGCCTGAAGAATGTGCTAAGGTTTGGAATTGATTCTGAACTCTGAGATCTGTTTTAGTTGTCCATTTCTTATCCCTAGAGTGACATGTTTATCCCTGTGTGTGCCTCAAGGAAATCTTCATCAGAAGCCATTCAGGTAAACCCAGAGCCAGATGAGCTGGTGGGTTTCTTTAAAGCAAATCTGAAGGGTAGATGAAACATGGAAGTTGATTGCAAAATGTATGTAATGTATGCCCAGAGATTCCCAAATAAAGATCTTTAGAGACTCAGCTTCAGTGAAGAAAGTTCATCACAAACTACTTCAACATTTTACATCAGTGTTTGATATGTTTGAGTTACAGCTGGAGCTATTCTTATGCCCTTGTTGTTTCAAAATGCCAGGTTGTTTTTTCCAAGAAAACCAGTAGATTTTAGGAAGTAGACAAAGCTGTGTCCTTGATTTCTCAGTGCCTTAAGCAGTCTGTCAGGATGTGATTCTGGCAATAGACATGGCAATGGCATCTTAAATTGGGTTCTGAAACGAGACTGCATTGCCTATCATATCTTTGTTAGTAACTCACATTTGGATACTACTTTGTCTTCAGGTTAGTCTAGAGCATGAAGAACAGAAGCTGGAGCTCAAGAGGCAGCTGACAGAGCTGCAGCTGACCCTGCAGGAGAGGGAATCCCAGATCACTGGGCTGCAGGCTGCACGGACAGCCCTGGAGAACCAGCTCCGCGAGGCCAAGACCGAGCTGGAGGAGACCACGGCCGAGGCAGAGGAGGAGATCCAAGCCCTCACGGTGAGCCCTGAAACTTGTCCTGGGAGCTGCAGATACACACTAGAATTGTGGAGGTGCATGTTTCATGAAGAGGTTAAAAGGAATTTAGATGATCTCATTTTTAATTTTCAGAAGTGGATATGAATTGTGCCTTGTGTTTGATAGAGGGGTGAATGGCTAAAATGTCAAATTTTACCTTTAACCATGTGAATACTTCCTAGTAATGGTTCATTGCTGCCTAAACTGACTGATGGCTTGTAGGAGCATTATCACTTTTGTTTTGAGGTGAAAGTTGCATCTGAAATTGGTATTGTTAGGAGTTTAACTCTGTGATTTACTTATTTAAATTATAGCTCGTGAGTTTGAAAGTATTTGATGGTCATAAATATTTTGATGGGTTTTTTTCCCTATCAGTTACCCTGCTTTGAGGACACTTATTCAGGAAAACAAAAAGCCCCACCAAATTCCTAGGGAGAGTGTTCTAATACATCATTTTATTCCAATGCTTGTTTCATTAAAAATTGCCATGTGTGTCTTGCAGTCTGGTAAGGTGTGTGAGTGATAGAAAGGAGAACAAAGTTCAAGTCCTGCCACTCTCTTCAACTCCTACCCCCTGTAAATGGAGTTCTAGATTATATGCTGCTGGTCACTGTCTCTTGAGCACAGAAAGATGCTTTCAAACTGTTTGATTCTAAAAAATATTTCCTTCACAAAAGATTCCCAGGGTTGCAGGTAGAGAGTTTGACCTGCAACCAGCTATAACCCCCCCTTGAGCAGCAGCTTTTAATGACCTTCAAATCCTGTGATTTGGAAGTGTTGAAAATGTACATTCTCATGCTGCAGTGGCATTTAATCAAAGAACTGTTCCAAATATTGCTGCCAATGCTGGGTTTTGGGAGGGGAGGTGGGCTCAGCTGACAAGGACACTGTTTTATGCTGATGCTTTGGGTAGATGAATGGCAGAACCATTCCCTCAGTTCTAAAGTGGGCACAGGCTGGGCAAGTGCAGCAACAGCATCGAGGCCTAAGAATAACTGAATAGAAATGGCACTGGGTTCCTTTTTGCACAGAACTGAGGCAGTCCCTTCCCAGCTGAAAGCTTTGCATAACAGCCACTCTCACTGCCAGGGGGCTGGCAATGCTCTTGGGATCTTTACCCAGCAGTGAAAGAGATGAATATTCATGACCTGTGTTCACTCAGTTATTGTTCCAGTTAATGGGGCAAACTGGTAGTGCTGGAGCAGCTGCTGTTAGACAGTCCAGCCCAGTAGGCTTGGGACTATTCCTGTCATGGAGTTTTTTACATACTTTTATTTCTTGCATTGCCTGTTGTGGTAAGATAGCTTTTAAGCTCTCATATTTGACTTCTGCTGAACGTTTTTTTTTTCCTGTTTAGTCTCTTGGCTCTAAGGAAAGTGTTCTGAATGAAGAAAGGTGGCTGGATGTGCTTGAGCAGTAACCTTTTGTTTAAGTTTTCAGATAGCACATGACGTTAGACACTTGTTAAATCACTTTGAATTTTGAAAGAGGCCATGAGGCTGAAACAAGAACTTTTGCTTTGTCATGCTTTGCTTGTAAATTAGGGGGTAAAATGGTGCATGCAATACTGCATTCTTTAAAATGAGTGTTTGAACTTTTCTGTACTTTAGATGCTGTCCTCCAAAGAATTGATTATTATGTTTTATCACTGCCTTTTTAGAGAGGCTTGGGCTTAAATGAGACTTTATGGTAGGATTCAGGTAGATTGGCAGAGCTGTTTGGGGTAGCTTGCATTTTACATCATTATAGTTTTTCTTTGCAAGCAATAAATTGTATGCAGTATTTATGTTCTATGAAGCACCAATCTGGATACAGAAGTAAAACCAACTCAAATTAAAATGTCAAGAATGTAAAAACTTAACATGGAATCAACAAGTCTTCTGGTGACCATTTCAGATGGAACCTGTGTACATAATTCCATTCTTGAGCTCGTAGATTTCCCTAAAGCACTTCAGAGTTGGAAGCATAAGTGCATTTTGATTAAGTAGGATGGGACTTTTGCTAATCAGTTCTTTGCCACTGCGAAGTGCTTTCATAGCCTGCAGCATCTGCCTTCCAAACTTTGCTTGCTGGTAGATTGTTCTGCAGTTTGTTTAGCAACAGCATTCTTGAATTCTAATGTATGAAAAATTGATGATTAACTTCTTACCTCCTTTAGGCACATAGAGATGAAATCCAGCGTAAATTTGAAGCCCTTCGTAATAGCTGCACAGTGAGTATTAAATACAGATCATTGAATTATTTTGAAATTAAGGATAATGAAACAAACAATTTCCTCATTTAATCCTTGATGACACTAGTTCCTAATGTGGACTTCTGGCTTCAAGGTGCTAGTAGGAGCTGGATGGATTGGATTGGATTTCTTTTAGGTTTCAGGTAAACCTCAATTTTGAGGTTTTAGTCTGATCATGAAATTGTCACTGTTCTTCTTTTTGGAGAAGAAAATAAATTAAAATATCTCATTGCAGTGCAGCTAATAAGAATGGTGTAGCAGCTGCAAAATGACTGTAGGTCACTGCTCACAAGAAGAAAAGATCTACCTGTCCAAATCCTGAGCTGCATTGTAGATCTAGGCCAGAGTGGGTTTTAAGGAGGACTTCAACACTGTTTGAAGAGACAAGAAATGTTAAGGTTCCAAATAATACATTGACATACAGCAGAGAGAACTTCATGATCTGAATTTTCACCTTCTGTTGCTTGAGATCTTTGACATGTTTTCAGATTTATTTCATCAGTCCGGGACAAGATGTCCAAGGGCTTTGTCTATCCACAGGGATTCTTGCAGTGTAACACCATCTTCACACTTGTTTATGGTAGATGATGGAGAGTATCTGCCTTCCAGTGACATGAATTACACAAGTATTGGATAAGGACCACAGTCCTCTGGGTCAGCAGTGATTGTAAATTATTCTGGACTTTTTCTCTCTACCCCACACTGTAAGCAGGGCTTAATAGCTGGGACTTTTTATCTTGATTGTTTCCCTGCTTCCAGTGACTTCCTCAAATGCAATTTTTCATGCTGTGGGAGTAGGTCCCTAATGTATAACTTTTCATCTTTTAAAATATCTTTTCAGCATGAGAGTAATTCTGTTTTTCTCACTTGCTCTTTAGCACTAAGCAAGGGGGTTCTTCTGGACATAGAGTATCTAGATAGGAAGAAGTGAGGAAGAACAGCTTTCCAAAGTGTTTTAACCTCTGTCTGAAACAAGTCCAACACAAGAAACTTCACTTTCTGTTCCCTCCCTCATTTTCTTTGATGGAATATCTAGCTCCCTGTGTGTCATCATAGATCTTACATCCAGAGCTATCTTCTGTTGCTCAGGACCTTGCCTTTCATTCAGAGTGACAGCTTTCTGTGAAAACACTTTTGTGATCTCCATGCAGGGAAAAAACAGGTGTGGAAACTCTGTGGCTTCTGTTCACTGCAGGGCCAGCTGCCTTGCAGAGCTGTAACTCATTATCCAGTGACACTTCAGCTCTGAGTGTGGGGAACAAGCCCCAGCAGTGAAGAATGACCCATAACATTTCCAGAATGTCAAGAGCTTCAAAGGACTTGTAAAAGTGTTGTGCATTGTAAAGTCCTTCAGTGGGATAAGTGGGATCAGACATCCTCATCAATAAGAAATTAATTAAATAGTTCCTAAATGAATAATACATGCCCATCATACATTCTCTTTGCAGCCCAGGAGAATGCATGTATAATTTAATTGACCATGGACAGATAATTTCATGTTGTGTGTTATGACTGCTCCAGGCTGCCCATCCTGCCTGAGGAATGAGGAAATCAGGGCAATCTTCTATTGCCAGTGAGGGTCAAGAAATGCTGATTACACTGCTTTCACCAGATGTCTCAAACTTGTTTTTATCTGATGGTACCAGTATGATGCAGGCTGTGCTTATTGGTGACCATGTGACTCCACTTGAAGGTGATTAGAATTTATGCTCCTTTTAAAATCCAACAACACTTCAAGGGAATAATTGTAATATGCTGCTACTTATACAACATGATAAAGGATGGATTTATTCTTTCAGGAAGTTCTCAAGAGAGATCCTTTTTAAGCTGACACAAACTCCTTGAACTAGTCTGGCAAACTTTGGTAGGGAATTACTTTTTATTTGATCTTATTGAGAAGCCCCAAACAGCGTAAGAATTACAAAAATAAGATTAGTCAGGAAAAAATATTGAAAAATTGAATTACTTCAGTACTTCTGTGGTCTTCAAAAGATAAATAAAAATACTTAATCTACTTTCTTTGGTATTGTTCCTGTTTCTCTAGCTTCACAAAGGTCACAGCTTCTGATTGTAGAGATGGCTGTGTTTGCTTTCCTTGTGCCTTCATTGCACACTTGTTCTTCCTTTTGCTGAGGTCTCTGACCAAGGAGGCATTTTTGGGTTCTCCTTTTTCATGCTTTGTCTGTCACTCAGTTGAGCAAGAAATAATAGGATATGTAATTACAATGGAAATTGTAATTTGTGGTACCTGCTGTACACACACATGTGCTCATGGGCACATACAGTCATATCTTATCACAACCTTCTCACAGTGATAGCTTATCCAGCAAATCTCTTGAGGGAGAAGAACTAGTTCCCTTCACGTATTTTATGAAATAAATGGTCCATTTGAGTGTTAAAATATTTTCCAAGCAATCAAAGAAAGATCTAGAAATAAAAGACATTTTTAAATAGGAAAATTTACACATTTGTCAGCTGTTTCCAGATACCTCCGAATTATGGCCTACTCTGAGATCACCAACATGTTAAAAATACAACTAAGTTATCTAAATAATAATAGAATTGTTTTCAAAATGAAACTTCCAGTAAGCAGGCAGTAAAGTCTTTAAATATTTAGCAGGAAAGAGTTGTATGAAAGCCTTGCACTGAGCTTAGTAAAATGCCAGAGAACCACCATCTAAATCATCTGGGTTTTTCAGGTACAGGCCGTTGCTCTTTAGCAATGAGTGGCATTTCTTATTACTAATTGGATATTGCATTTCCATGTATTCAAGTTTTCTCCAATAAAACAATGTTTATCTTCCCTTCTTCAGTTTCTTTTGTCATCATCTGGTGTTCCAGTCTTAAACATTAACAGGCTTGATCTGCACTTGTGCAAGAGATTGGCCACTGAGGCATTAGATCTGTGAGCCCATCAGACAGGTATAACTTTAGTTATGTGTGAGTTCCTGATGAATTCAGTCTAAGATCCTGATTCCACATTGGCTCAATAAATTGACATACAAGAATGTGTGTTCTTGTGAGCTTCCAAAATAATACTCAAAGATGTTACTTTGATGCTAAATTGTTTTTCAGAGTAAAGGAATCTTGCCCACTGTGACAAGGCAAAAACTTTTATATGGCTTTGTTAGATTTTTTTTTTAAAAGTAAGATTCCTGTTGGGTGGAAGGGGTTATCCTTGGTTCCCATTTCACAGAAAATATGATGGCAGATATCAGTTACAGGCAGAAATGGAGCTTTCTAGTTTTTGTAGCTGACAAAAAATCACACTTCTGAGGCATTGCTGGGAGAGAGGTTAATGACACCTTCACTGTGGACAACATCATCATCATTTGAGGAAGAGGCTCCTGTTAGGGAGAGGCAGCTCATCTTCTGGGACCTAGGACAGGAACACAGGGACTGGGTGTCTTAATGCTGGCCTGATGTGGGGAGGAGAGGAGTGCAGTCTGGCGAGTGTCCTACTACTCTGCAGCCCCCAATGTCCCTCAGGATAAACCACGATAAGTTTTTGGAGACTGAGACCCATGTTTAAGGTGTGTTTCAAGGCACAGATGTTGTCTGACTATGGAGAGGGGAGAAGAGTGATGGATTCATTGTTAGGTATTGATGGAACAGAGATACAATCTGTCTGCAGCCCTGTTTGAGAGCCTGAGCCTCTCAGTGTTGGGATTTCTCTGCCTGAAAAGCTTTGTCTCAGAGAGTAGAAGACAAAAGGAGTCTGATGTATGCTCTCACTTCCTCCTCACAATAATTTGGGGCTAAGAGACAGCTTTTTCTTGTTTCCTATTTACTTCTGACAGGTAGCTTTCTGGTAAAGATTAATGGGGATGGGGAGGAGTGGAAATGGATAGAGCAACACTATTAGTTTGGAATTACATTAAACTCCAAAAAAGACACTGCTGATAGCATCCCAAAACAGTTTCCTTTGCTGTGTCCTAGCATTTTTCTGTATGTTTGCTGATGGCATCTGAGAACTGAGACACCTTAATGAAGGAATAGGGTAGGGGGAAGTTAGCAAGCTGCAGTCACTAGTCTATAAATAAAATTCCTTAATTTTCTCCTTTTCCTCATTATTGTGCCTATGATTTTGATATGGGGAGCGTATGGATTAAATTTAGCACATTTTGTCTGGTATGCAGACCAAATCATCGTGGCCATGACTGTTTGTTGCTCTGGTATTTGATTTGATCCATGGCTGGAGAGGTTTGTAGGACCAGGGGTAGCAGCTGTGAATCTGCTCAGTCTCACTAGAGGAATGCTTTGCTTTCCTCAGACTATTCCACAGGGAGGGAATTATGCTGGTTATGGCTCCTTCTGCTGAGGAGCTGCTCTGCTTGGGTTGTTCTGCAATATTTAGAAATGAGATACAGTCCTCTGCATCAGGATAAGGATAAGCTGTGTGCTTAGATGTGGTGTCCAGTGAACAAATGTGTAGTTAGATGATATCTCTGTTTCATGGATTAGTTGTGATGAAGATGTGCATAAATAGAGGAGAAAATTCCAGTTGCTCTGTGAGTGATGATGGAGTGGCACAGATACAGTGGCTGTCAATTCTAGACAATTGCTTTTCCGAGGATTCAAGTGTTTGGTTAATTTATAAACTTAAAATGGGAAGATTTTTCTAATTATATTATGGGTTTCTAAAGGATACAATAGCAATTTCTTACTGACTTTCCTTTAATATATTTCGCATTTACCTCAGAATAGCTCAGGGTTAGTTGGTTTGTTTGGGAGTTTTTGGGGCTTTTTTTTTTTTTTGCCTGGAGATTTCCTTAATTGAAAAGAAAAACATCTAAAGCTATTAACTCTATCCAGGTACAGGATTCTGGTATAGGTTGTATGTATGTATGCCTAAGACGACATTTCCAATTAAATATGGGTTTTTTTGATCTGTGTTTTCCTTTTTGTTGATCCCCAGGACAGGCATTGATATCACACTACATGCCGTTTTCCTGTGTCAGTATTACCCGTTACTCTTTAGGCTTTATAGTGTTAATAAACTCTCTAATCCTCTTGGGTTATACACAGCTGTAGATTGCTATTGCATGTGTTAACAAACATCCCCTTTCCCCTGAAAAATTGAAGATTGTATCAAGAGGAACAAATTTTCTCTTGTTAAAAAGAATTATATCTATCTAGATTACATTATCTAGGTTATAATATATTTGGAATTTAAGCCAAGGTGTTTTGGAATTGCCAGTAAATACACTGTTAGAAGAAGGAAAGAGATCATGTCACATCCTCTGGAACCCTTCTTTCTTAACTGCTTTGGTATTTGTCTGAAGCTTTCCAGAAATATCCTACTAGATAAAATGTAGCAGTGAAATATAATATGATCTGGTTTAATTTTAGTTGTATTCAGGGAAAGAAGACAAAATCTCAGAACCTAGAATAAAAGAAAATGGGAGCTTAACTTCCAGCCCTTAAGGAATAAAATCAACTTGAAATACAGCCAGTTTTAATAATTAATTAAGTAGTTGGACATATTAACTCTGCATATGACTTTATCCATTTTGTGTTTCCCTCATCTTGGTTTTCTTGTATTTCAAAACTAGCTTATATATTTTTTAATAGAAATTACTTGTGCTAGTATATAAAATAGATGTGGAAGGAACTATGAATATATAAAATATATCTTGAAACTGCCTAGATACATGGTGTGGTTAAACATAAAGTTAAAACAAATGGAAGAAAAGCTTCTTATCTAGCAGTTAGTAGAGATCTCAGCTGTTGTAAGAGCAGTAGGTAAAACACTGTAAAAACAAATGTTCTTTTGCTCCTTCTTGTTTGTATAAACATATCTAAGTCCTTATTTCTGTTAGCAGTATAGGCACTACCATGTCCTTATGACACAGGCTGCCCCCTCTGAAAGCTTGGTGCAAACAATGCAGGGGAGAATGTGTGTTTTGAATAGGGCAGTGAGAGTGCTCAGAAACAAGCACATGAT
Organism: Trochalopteron elliotii; assembly: GCA_024734555.1. Lineage (NCBI taxonomy): Eukaryota > Metazoa > Chordata > Aves > Passeriformes > Leiothrichidae > Trochalopteron > Trochalopteron elliotii. Next base: position 317,255 of record JANPWX010000294.1, read on the forward strand.
CAGATTGCTTCAGAAATGTTGTGTTTTGAAGTGTGAATCATCTTGGTTTGACCCTGAACATATGGGTGGCAGGAACTCCCCTTCACCCAGCAGGGAGTAATGGCTGTTGGACTTTTTCTGCTCACAGTTTAAAAACCAAATACTGTTAATTTAGATCTAGGAGAGGCATGGTAAAAGGCTGCCAAAATATGCGTTACAGATTCTTCAAAAAGAAATGGTTGTCATCTTTCCAGAGAGCTGAGAAGAGCTGTGTGCTCTATCCTCTACTGCTTTAGATATTTAAGTCCTTGGCTTGTGCAGGAAATTGGAACATTTAAATTTGAATGTGTGGCCAACTGTGCTCTGAGATTTTATTTTTTCCCATTTAATGAAGTATCTTATTCACTTTTCTTTGACATCCAGGCAAAAGAGCCTCTTGAACATATTTTTAAGAGTTGAATGTGAATTATATAGAGTTTACCAGTTTCTGAAATTCTTTTTATTAAGCTGATTTCAAAACTATACTGAGGTTTCTTTCTCTTCAGTTGTGACAACATAGGTTTTGAGTTAGGAGGAGGTAGATATTCATTCACCCTGTGTTCAGGCCTTTCATTCATAAAACCAACTGTGAAAATGGCCCACTGTTGTTTATATTTGCCTTTCAATTGGAGGAGACTGTGGTTTAAAGCTTTTAGTTAAGGCTGACTGAACAAATGGATGCTCCCACTTTGGCAAAGGAGGCCTTGTTGAGTTTTTGGTTTTCACTGATTTTCTGTGTTGTGTTACCACACTGCTTTCTTCCCTCCTGTGTACCCAGCTGCCATCCATAATGCTGTTACTTTGACAGAATGTATTTCTTAACCTTTTTCTGCCTTTCCTGGTTATGCCCAGTGTTACAAATAATAATATAAGTAATTCCCAGGGATATCCATCAGGTTGCACTGCCTCCACTGCACCTCTTGGTCTGTTTTCTTCAATACCACACTTTGAAAGCCTTTCTGAGAGTATTTACCCTCTTTGCACTTAGGGGAGATTGAGGCAAAGAAAGGTAAAGTGCTTTGGCAAAAGGTCACTGTAAGTCAGCAGCAGAACTGAGAATCCAGCCAGAACTCCTGGCTCCCAATCCAGTGCTTTAGCTATGACAGGTCTCTCAAATGATAAATTACATTGCAGCATATTTATGCTCTGAACCAGATTAAAAAAAAACCCAGCTATTTTCTTTAAGGCACAAAACTCTACTCCTAATCCAAGTACAATACTATGCACAAATATCTACCACTATAATACTGCCCTTTTGTTTGAATTAGAAAAAATTTAAAAGTTTGGCAATAAATAATTCTGTGTGAGAACACTTTTTTCAAAAACCTGTGCACACTCACATGTAATTTATTTTTCTTCCTAGGTGATTTCAGATTTGGAAGAGCAGCTGAACCAGCTCACTGAAGACAATGCAGAGCTGAACAACCAGAATTTCTTCCTGTCCAAACAACTCGACGAGGCCTCAGGGGCCAATGATGAGGTTGTCCAGCTGCGGAGTGAGGTCGATCATCTCCGCCGAGAGATCACTGAGAGGGAGATGCAGCTGACCAGCCAGAAACAAGTAAGGCTCTCTAAGTCTGGGTCAGGAGCTGGCAAAAATGCCTTTTACATCTGGAAACCCATAAGAAGTGATGATGCTTCAGGGGCCATTTAAGCCTTCCTTTCCAGGGCAGTTGAGTGAATAGAAACTTTTGGTATTTCCCATCGTGTTTTTACACAATTTCATTTAGCAATCCTGCCCTCTGAAGGCATTGTCTTTTGGAATTACTCATTTTAATTCTGTGGCCCTGGAAATCTCAAAATGTTCATAATGAGATCAACCTGACATTATGAGGGATCACAAGTGAATGTACAGGAGCCTTGAAATAAATGGGCTGTGATTTCCCAGCTCCTGTTGGCTGCCGATTTGCATGTACTGTAATCGAAATGGTGAGGCTGAAGCTGAAAGTGCACGCTTGATGTGGGATGTGAGAATTGATAGGAGGATTTATTTTTAGACTATGGAGGCCTTGAAGACAACATGTACGATGCTGGAAGAGCAAGTAATGGACTTGGAGGCCCTGAATGATGAACTCCTGGAGAAAGAGCGCCAGTGGGAAGCGTGGAGAAATGTTCTAGGGGATGAGAAGTCCCAGTTTGAATGTCGAGTTAGAGAGTTGCAGAGGATGCTGGATACTGAAAAACAGAGCAGGTCTCTCTCTCCCTTCCTTCCCTTTTATTAACTTTTATGAAAATGCTCTATAGAAGCTAGTACAAAAATTATATTTAGCATAGGATATGGGAGTTGGAGCTAAATATAAAATCTTGTGAGGTAGTTCTAAAAATGGTTTATTAGTTAATAGTCATCACTGATATTGTTCCTTTTGTTTCTTTGCAAGTGAACGATCCAAGGGGAGTGGTATTTATCATTGTAATTTATAAAATGTCTTGATTTGTTATCTTCTATTTTATTTTATGGAAAAATAGTCTTTGCTCCTGACTGTTTCTGTAGGGCCTTGGAATTTTTAAGGCTGTAGTTCTAGCAAGGGCAGGAACAGGGTTATATAATATAAGTGTTGCAGCAAACAGTCTGGCTTTCTAATGTAACATCTTGAATTTGAGGCAACCTCTGAAAGAGTTATTGATGCCACTGCCTGCTAGGGAGAGGTCAAGCCTGCACGGAGTTAGGTAACATTATTTTCCATTTTAATGCAGAGTGAGAGCAGATCAGCGTATTACTGAGTCTCGCCAGGTGGTAGAACTGGCTGTCAAGGAACACAAGGCAGAGATTCTGGCCCTGCAGCAAGCACTCAAGGAACAAAAACTCAAAGCAGAGAGCCTTTCTGATAAGGTAAGTAACTTTCAATCCTAGACTTCCATAATTAGATGAAATACTTTTCCACTGATATTACTTTCAGAAATGTGGCCTTGAGAGCTTTTTTTGAGATGTTATAGAGACAAATTAAAAAGACTGGAGGGCATAGAATAGAATTCTATCTTCAAGCCAAAGACCTCAGATTTTCTTTGAAAAAGACTAAAGCAGACAGCAGCCTATGATGACTGGAATGAAGTCCTTCAATAACTTGGTATCTGCATTTGAACAAGCCAAAATGTCTTTTGGCTCGTTTTTCCCCAGCAACCAAAGGCTAATTGTATCATATTTCTTCAGCATGTGCTTGGTGAAGTTGGATTTAAGACTGTGGAACTGTATTTATTAGTGTTCAATGAGATTCTGACCCTCTTTCCCAGCTCAATGACCTGGAGAAGAAGCACGCCATGCTAGAGATGAACGCCCGCAGTTTACAGCAGAAGCTTGAGACAGAAAGGGAGCTCAAGCAGAGGCTTCTGGAGGAGGTAACCTTGGAGATGCATGTTAGAACTTCAGAAGGTTCCACATCTTGAGGAGGGGAGGTTGTGTGAATAAGAGTTACACATCCATCCTTCTTCTATATAAGAGGGGAGATTAATCAAGTTGAGGGAGTTGTTTTTGCTTAAAAGTTTACCTAGTGTGTGGCCATGGTGGGGAGCAGTAAAAGTGAGCTGCTCCTCAGGGGCAGGGGAGCTGGCAGCCAAGGGACAGGACCTTGCAGGCTCAGACCCACAGGACCTGAACAAGAGGACCAAGGCAGATTTGCTGAAGGTACCAGTGATCATTATAGAAGCCTCCAGTCATGAGGCACATCCTAGGTCAGGTCTGCAAGGCCAGGTCTGTGCCCAGGCACAGCTCTGACCAGGGCAAGGGCCATGGCTTAAATGCAGCTATGGAGCCACCATGCTGAGGGTGCACACCTGGAGGCCACAGGTGAGGCTTCTCACAGCTCTTTTCATCATTAATTTGGGTCACAGGATTTGGATCCAAGGTCACATACCTGCACCATATCAGAGAGTAACTGAATGCAGGCAAACAGTTCTGGGTGGTGAGGGGAGAGGCTCCAGAGGAGGATCTTTAGGGGTGGTTATGGACAATTAGGGCAATTAGAGCTTTCTGGTATTCTTGGGTACTGACAGGTTGCCTACTCCTTATGCATCACCAGGGAAGATTTCTGGCTCTTGCTTTGTAACATAAGCATGTTCATGGTTTTCCTAGTCAGGGACCCTCTTTTTAAGAAAGTGTAAATCCTAAAAGAACCAGGAGTATTTTGTCATATGCCCTCTGGTGTTGATTGGAGACCAAGATGTACACAGCTAGCCATTATTTTCCTTATCTCATGTGACTGTCACTGTCCTGGTTTATAGTAAAGATTATAGCTTTAATTTATTTTTACAAAGTACTGAGGTGGCTTCTGGTGGTTGTACAGAGAGCTTGAGAAAATGGTGTTGCTACATATTAATATAAATACACAGAAATTCTTATTTAGTCACAATGCATTCTGAAAGGAATCTTCTAGAGTATTGTAATCTTCCAGCTTTTGAAGAATTCTGTATTTATAAGTTCTGCAGTGATGATTATTTTACAAGGAGTGATAACGTTACTTACAAACAAGAAGACAACAAACCCAAAACACTGGCCTTTTTCCTTTCAACAGCAGGCAAAGCTGCAGCAGCAAATGGATCTGCAGAAGAATCACATCTTCCGCCTGACTCAAGGTCTGCAAGAGGCTCTGGACCGAGCAGATCTTCTGAAGACTGAGAGAAGTGACCTGGAATATCAGCTGGAAAACATTCAGGTGAGGGTGAGGAAGCAGGGCAGTGCTCTGCCTCATTCCCTGTGAGGCTTTAGGATGTGATTCACAGTTTGTGTGACACTTCCTTTACAGTATTTTTTAGCTTTGTTTTGCTGTCGAGTTATTAGTTTCTTCTGTTAAGATGAAATTTCTTGTATCTGTGTGTGATTCACAGGTTCTCTATTCCCATGAAAAAGTGAAAATGGAGGGCACTATTTCTCAGCAAACTAAACTCATTGATTTCCTGCAGGCAAAGATGGACCAACCAGCAAAAAAGAAAAAGGTGGGTGAAGAAGGTTTGAGAGGCATGGAATTAAATGGTTTTGTAATTAGTTATGTGCTGTGTATTCTTAATATTCTGTTTTATTTTTCTTTGTGTAACAATATGTTGTCCTCATTTAAGACCATTCTGAGTTGGTGAACACAAACTTTACTAGGCAGAATGTGTTCTTTGTGGCTTTTCTGGTATCTTGTTATTCCTACAACACTTAGGTTACAACCCAGTAGCTACACCTCAGCGAGGCTGTAGGGAATCAGAATTTTAAGCTTTTTTTTTTTAGTGGTAAGTATGTATATGTGTACAAGCCTATTGTATATCAAGAGCTGTTGTCCTGTAGTGACAGCACAGGACTGATCAGTCAGGGGATGTGACTGGTGTCACATCTTTGTCATAAGCTGTTCTGTCATTTTGAATGAAGTAATTTAATTTTAACCACCTATTTTGAGATCCTCTGTCTAGATGCTTTCGGAAACTCCAGGTTGTGAGTACTAACAGGTAATGTACGTCCCTCTTTAAATTAATCCATATCTTGACATTTTTCTCTCCAGTGCCAATATGAACTAAAAATCCATCCTTACACATAACAGAATTGCCATTAGGCCCTCTGGCCGGACTGCCACTAGCTAGTGTCACTTTGCCTAGTTTAAGCCATCTCTTGCTAGGAGTTAGGAGTTGTCTGTGTGTTTCTGTTGCTAGGGCCTGTTTAGTCGGCGGAAAGAGGACCCTTCTTTACCCACACAGGTTCCCCTGCAATACAATGAGCTGAAAGTGGCACTGGAGAAGGAGAAGGCTCGTTCTGCTGAGCTGGAGGAGGCTCTACAGAAAACACGCATTGAACTCAGATCTGCTCGTGAAGAAGGTAGGGGTTAACAGAAAAGGTCGATCTGGAAGGAGGCACAGGTTTTTGGTCTGAAAATGTGCCTTTAACTATGTGCCAGTCTAGCAATAACACATATTGTTTAATTATTACCACTGCTGTGAAGTTACAATAAGGCTGCACTTGATTCTGCGGGCTGTAACCGCAGACTGGTCACAGAACCCTGCTGGGAAGCAGAGTGCCACATTGGTCATGTTAACCAGAGACATTTGTCTTGTCTGCAGCTGCTCATCGGAAAATATCCGACCACCCTCACCCCTCCACCCCGGCCACGGCCAGGCAGCAGATCATCATGTCTGCCATAGTGCGCTCCCCAGAGCACCAGCCCACGCCCATCAGTCTGCTGGCTCCACCCTCCAGCCGCAGGAAGGAAGCCTCCACACCTGAGGGTAGGCTCCTGCTCAGCTCCTATTCTTCTCTCTGTCAGTGCCACCTCTTCACTGATTTAGTTTTTACCCTTCTGATGAGTTTTGTCCCTTGCAGAGTACAGCCGGCGCCTGAAGGAGCGAATGCACCACAACATCCCCCATCGCTTCAACGTGGGGCTCAACATGAGGGCTACCAAGTGTGCCGTGTGCCTGGACACGGTGCACTTTGGCAGGCAGGCCTCCAAGTGTCTGGGTAAGGGCAAAACACGGCACAGCTCGGGGGGAGGAAAAGCCATCAGCCATCTAGAACAGGTGTGAAGACTCTGAACCTACTTGGCGCAAACATTCAGAAAACATCTGGTGGTTTGGAGTGGAAGGGGAACCTTGGAGAAGCTGGGATTTGTGTGTTAGAAGTTGAGGCAGCTGTGTCATGATATTTTTTCTTTTTTTTGTCATTTAACAGAAGTTTTTCCCTGTCCTCTTGTCAGAATGCCAGGTGATGTGTCACCCAAAATGCTCAACTTGCTTGCCAGCTACTTGTGGGCTGCCAGCAGAATATGCCACGCACTTCTCGGAAGCGTTCTGCCGGGATAAGATGAATTCCCCTGGCCTGCAGCTGAAGGAGCCAAGCACCAGTCTGCGTCTTGAAGGGTGGATGAAAGTGCCAAGGTATAAACAGGAATCTTGGTGCCATGTCAGGTGCTGAAATATTTGGCCTTATATTACCCTGGCCTTACAATGACATAATTGGTATAGGCCCATTACATGGGCATTAGAATTACCACCACTGTAATTGCAATTGCTACCACTGAAATTTCTCGTTTATAGGAGTTGCATGCTTGTTTTATGTAGAATCCAAGCAGAAAGTCCAACATGGCTTTGTGCTTATTTTCTTCAGGAATAATAAACGTGGGCAACAGGGCTGGGACAGGAAGTATATTGTCCTGGAAGGAACCAAAGTGCTCATTTATGATGCAGAAGCAAGAGAAGGTAACTTAGAATTTCTAGCAAGAACGTATTTTTTACTCTTCAGATACTGTTTGGTGGATTGAGAGGCTTAAAGATTATTACTGTTTGCTATGGCTGTACCACATTTAGCTAAATCTTCATTGATAAGGCAACATTATTTTTTTCTACACCCTTAGCCATTTTATTGGCTGGCAAGTCATAATAATCCAGCTGTCAAAACATCCAGTGTGCATCCACTTCCTTTTGCTATCAGAATTATTTTCTTGCTATCTGTTTGTCCATTCCTAATCTGTCTCCCCATTCTCCTGCAGCTGGACAGAGGCCTCTGGAGGAGTTTGAGCTCTGCCTTCCTGATGGTGATGTAACTGTTCATGGAGCTGTAGGAGCTACTGAGCTTACCAATACAGCAAAGACAGGTGAGAATATTACATAGATGAAGTCAAATGGATTTCATCTGGCTTGCCATCAGTTAGCCTTGCTTGGCTGAACAGAATTTTCTCCCTCGAGCTTTCATCGTGTAATGCTGTAATTTACCTCCATCTGAATTAGGAGAGTAGCTCAGCACTCCACATCTAGTTACACCCAGGCTGCTGCTTCTGTCGTGGTAGAACTGTGGTTAATATAGTCATCAAACCAAATGGAAGTAAATTTTAAGATATTTGTAGCATAAACACTCGGCTTATTTAAATTTCTTCTCTATTTACTGTGATGTGTCATAACTCCTGCCACCATTGTGCTCTGACCACAAAGCCATTAACTTAGAAATGCTGTGGGGTGTATACAGTCTCTTATTATGAAAAAAATGTTGATGTGTTGATTTGTATGTACTGAATAGAACTGATGGATAAGATTCTGTATGTCTTGACTGTTACATTAAAGGATACAGACTGTTAAAAACAAAGGTTTCCATAACCAGTTTTTACAGATTTTTCTTAATCAGTACAGGGAAAACTTTAGTCAAGTGGCTGGTTTTGTTCTCTTTTTTGGGTTTTTTTTTTCCCACAATGGAATTTCTCTCTTTTGAATAAAAGGAAAGAAATTGTTTTTGTTGAGTTAAAGACAGCCTTGTATGTATGTGTTGCTTACATCCAGCTAATATTTAGGTGTAAGTAGCTAGCCTGTGCAGGACCTGTAAAGGAGAAACCAATGTGTAAATTGCCATGGTACGTCATGATAAATACAACTTCTCTCCAATGAGGCTGAAAGGTGTTGATTTTAAGTCCACTGACAATATTCCAAAAACTAATCTAAGTCTTATTCTATCTATATAACATCTCAGATGTGCCATATATCCTAAAATTGGAGTCTCATCCACACACCACTTGCTGGCCTGGTAGAACACTCTACCTGTTAGCACCCAGCTTCCCTGACAAACAGCGCTGGGTCACAGCACTGGAATCAATAGTGGCAGGTGGGAGAGTTTCCAGAGAAAAAGCTGAGGCTGATGCTGTGAGTATAAAAGTTTCATTTAATCATAAAATATTCTGGGAGGGAGCAGAGTTTTGAAAAATATTTTTTCGGTATTTGGCATACTGAGGTTTAACTGAAGGTAAGTTATTGCTTCTGCCTTATGGTTTGAGCACCAGGAGCCAGTTCACTGTGAGACTGATGCTGTGTGTTACAATACCCTTCTTTAGACTTGAGGAGTGTAGTAAGAGAATCCAAAAATATCTCTGTAATTCCAGCAGAGGAAGGAAGAGCAGTTAGGACATGGTTTAAATCCAGTCTCGTAAGGTACCACATAAAATGAGCAAACCTTAAAAGAAGCAAAAATTTCCTCCCTCCCATTCTTAGAGAGCCAGAGGTTTTATGTTTCTTGCTGGGGGGAGGTTTGTGTGGGTGTGTACTTTTCAGTTGAAGTTTTATTCCTAATAAGAGGTTAAACAGATTTAGGTTTAGGTTTTGGATAGCCTTTCTCACACTGTTACACTGATAACTCTATTTTCTGGTAAAGGGAGGTTGGATTCTGTGGCATTGCATAAGAGAATATTAGCTCTGGAGGTAGGGAATGTCTGAGTGCAGGAAATACTCGTTTTTTCTCAGACTCACATATCTTTTGTATCTGAGAAAAATACATGTTCCCACCAGCATTTATACTTTTCTTTAATCCTTCCCCTTGGAAAATTCCACTGCTCTGTTGTAGGAGGTTGGGGAAAATGGAAAAGATAGAGACAACAATGGGTTCTGTCTGAATTTAGGATAATTCTGATCAGTTTGCCTTACTGTGTCTAAGGTAGATAAAAGTTTACTAATTCTTTTGTAGGAAGCATCCCTGCAACTTTTAGCTTTCTGAGAAAAAGAAATCTGTGCCAAGCTCTTTGCCTGTCTGAAATGATGACCTTACATTGTTAAAATACTCACAGATAAAGAGATGAAGATTAACTCAACAAGAAAAAAAAAATTTTTTGTCATTTGCAGAAACTGCTGGGCAACTCCCTGCTGAAGCTGGAGGGTGAAGACCGTTTGGATATAAATTGCACAATGCCCTTCAGTGACCAGGTAATGGTCATGTGCACTTGGGTCTTTCTCAGGAGTGGATAATTGATTCAGTGAAATGGTAGCTTGATTGCAATATGTGCAATTATGGGTTTGTGGGTTTGATTGTTTTCTCTTCACTGCTAAAGAGTATCACCCAAGTTGCTGTTGGAGCATTCCTTGTTCTCCTCACGTAGTGCTATTTTTTCCCCCTGCTGTAGGTAGTACTGGTGGGTGCAGAAGAAGGTCTCTATGCCTTGAATGTACTGAAGAATTCCTTAACGCACATCCCAGGAATGGGAGCTGTCTTCCAAATTCACCTCATCAAGGATCTGGAGAAGCTACTCATGATAGCAGGTACAGGGCTGTGTGTTCCCACTGGCCCTGCAGTGGCTTTGTGTTGCCAGGTCCTGCTTCCCTTTGGGTTTGTTCCAGGTTTTTGTCTAGTTTTTAATCAGCAAATTGGCAGGAATGACTTGCTGTGATTAACACAGGCTTGTCTGTGGCTGGCTGGTAAGGGATTATGTGAATGAGTGCTCAGTTAAACCTTCATAAGAAACTGATTTCAGAGCTGAGGGAGGGAAGAACCAGAGACAAAACATTTCCAGGTTAGAGGTCAGTCATCATTTTAAGTTCAATTTAAAAAGTGTTGAGCTAATCAATGAACATCTCTTCCTAATTATTGCATAACCTTTTTAATGTAATTAACTATTGAAGGACCACTATGTGATCACTGGGGCATAGGGCCAACTCTTATCCTCTCTTGCCCTGTAACAAAACTGGGACTCCTGTCATGATTTAAGATTTCTTTATGAAAGGAACACCATCTTTAATCTCTCCATCTGTGATTTTCCAGAGATAATCCTTCCCACACGGATGTAGGCATGCTGAACATTAGGGTGTACCTTCATCTGAAAGCCCAAATTGTCAAGTGTCTATATGACATTTGTAGGGAATGAAAAACAAATTCTCTCTCTTGTTCTGCTAGTTATGTGTTTTTTTCCTGGTAAGGGTTTAAGATGTCCGTGGTTTATTTGTGTCAGGGTAGTAGAGAACAAACAAAGCAAATCTCACACATAATGAGAAGGCTGTGTTAGTCTGTCACTGGACTTCTGAGAGGAATTGGCCTTGGGCTGTAATGCAATTCATTAGGGCAGTTCTTGGAAATCCCTTGCCAGTTCTGCTGGCACAGAGTGATTAAAACATCTTGTACTTGAAGAAGTTCTGAAGGGCAAAATAAAACTTCCTGACTAATTTTGAATAGTGTCTTAATGAGGCCACAATGACTGTGTTCTGCTAGACTTCAGCAACACTAATAATCCACGCAGGGAATGGTTGTTCTCCTGGTGGATTTACTGCCTGTTGTAGGGTTGGGATTTTGTAAGTTTTCTGTTTCAGTTTGAATAGGAATGATATGGAATGAATTCTACATGGTACCTTGTGACTGTTCCCACAGTAACAGCCTGTAACAATGAGCTGCTGCTTAGGTAAGACTTGTAGAGAATAGGGAGTCCTCCCTTGATGAAATGCAACCTTTTTTTGTTTCCAGGAGAAGAAAGGGCTCTGTGTCTTGTTGATGTCAAGAAAGTGAAGCAGTCTCTAGCCCAGTCTCACCTCCCAGCCCAGCCTGATGTCTCACCAAACGTCTTTGAGGCTGTCAAAGGATGTCACCTTTTTGCTGCTGGCAAAGTAAGTTACAGCTCCTTTGTGCCCCCAGAGCACCTCTTAGACTGCTCTGAGTTTAATGTTAACAAATCAGCATCTTTATTCCGCTGACAACACATTCAAGGTCTATATTTTTGCTCTGAATATTTTTCTTCAAATAAGAAGAATATATGGGCTGAAGAGAGGCTGAGCTGGAGACAGAATGGGGAATTTGCTGCTAATGGGAATCAATTCAGTCAGGATGCCATGATGGCATAGCTTAAACTGCTAGATAGTAAGAAATTCAGCATAGCATGGTACTGCTGCCTCCTCACTATTGACTGCAATTTTGAGATTTTTAATTAGTGAATTCTGTCCAGTCTTTGTTCTTGAATGTCATGCTTCCAGGCTAGCAAATTTCCTTAAGTGTTTGTGTCACTTTAATTCTAGACATTTACACAGATTACTGGGTTTAGTATGGAGCATTTAATCACAGCAGAAATTCTCATTAACAATTACTTCTGTGGACTACTTTGGTAACAAACTGAACACCACTCATTTCAAAGTGATGCTTAAGACAAGTTTCAGGGGTTAAAATGTAGACCTAACCTATTTCAATTTGTCAATCCCTTTTCTGTGGAAAACCTCCTCATTTTTTATTAACATCTTTCAAGCATAAAAGAAATCATCAAAGCCATTTAAATTCACGTTCTTTTTTGAGAATGTGAAGAGGCTTTTCATTATTTCATGAATTCACAATAATTACCCTATTAATAAAATGTACTTGCTTATCTCTGCAAAGTTCTTTTTGTGGCAAGAGGTTCTGGTATCTGTTTCACACGCTCAAAAATAGAATTTATTTTATTGCCATCCTGAACTATGCCTGTTATCTTCCTTACAGGTTGAGAACAGTCTTTGTATCTGTGCAGCCATGCCCAACAAAGTGGTGGTTCTGCGATACAACGAGAGCTTGAGCAAGTTCTGTATCAGAAAGGTGAGTTTAGTAACTCCCTGCTGTAGCTGAGGTTAATTCACGTAGTGCTCTAAGTCTTTGCTGTGGAGCACACATCTAAAACCTTTCTATGTGCATGAGAAAATCTGTTTGCCAGCTGAAATGGTAACAAATTGCACTGTGCACTGACTCAAAGTGGAGTAGGCAGCAATTTCCTTAATAAGAGTTGGCATTTTTGGAGAGATGCAGAACAGAACTGTGATTTTTTGAGATATTGGACTGAGCTGTAAATCATACCTTCAGAGATCTCTCCTCAGGACAAAAACTTTAAAGACCACCTGCCTTAAAACTCACAAATGAAAGGATGTTCCAGTCAAACTACACCTCGTTGGGAGGTTCTGCAGGTCACTTTGCAGGCACCAGTTCATTTTCCAGTGTGACTGAGGCTGTTACCCCTGAGTGCTCCGTGGGCACTGCTGGAGGGAAGCAGTGGGCACAGTCATGCAGATCTGGCCTCCTCAGGAGGAAAGGCATGAATGATGGAGACCTGGGCACAAACAGTGGGGATGCCAGCACACCTGGAATGTCTACAAACCTTGCAGCTGATACCAACTCCTGCTCACAGCAGGGAATACTGAGGGTCTAGAGCCTTTCCTCTGACAAAGGCTTACATGCACAACATGCAAAGGCTGTTTTTGAGGCCAGGTTTTCCTTATCTCCACTAATGCAGACAACTGAATTTAGATCCTAACAAGATGGCAGCAAGCCCAGAATATGCTTTCCTCTTCTGCCAACTAAATTTCCGGATAAAGTAGGATTTATGCAAGGAATGTTGTCCTCAAAAGATCTGGGGATCTGTGTGTTGTCAGGCTAACCTGCAGAGCTATCCCAGCTCTTCAGTCACAAGGCAGGTTTTGGTGGACAACATCTCTGTCATGTACAAAGAAGGAAGGAAGACTGGCTGTGACCTACTGTAAACAGGGAACTGCTCACTACTGCTCCAGAAAACTGAGCTGCAGAGCAGCAGAACATCTTCCAGAACTGTATATTCTTCCAAATGGAGGAGGATCTCCCTCGAGGCAAGTTGATTTGTAAATCTACATTCAAGTAGCACTTCCAACAAAACAAAACAAAACTTTCTTCTAGCAAGAGTTTTTGTCCACATGCTGTTGAGAGACTGCTAGGGTGTTTGAGGTTGCCACTGCTCCCTTTGGTAAAGATAAATGCAGCAATATACAACTTTCCAGACTCAGCATCATCTGTAAAGCTGGTACAGGGGACTAATATCTGTCCATTCTGTCCTTTTTTTCCAGGAGATTGAAACCTCTGAGCCTTGCAGCTGCATCCATTTGACCACTTACAGCATCATCATTGGAACCAACAAGTTCTATGAAATTGAGATGAAACAGTACACACTGGAGGGTAGGAGATAATTCTTGAGGAATGCTCCAAGTGGCTCCACAGGTTCTTTTGTATGGCTTTTCCAAAGCAATTTATGAAAAAAGTTGGTGCAAATCAGTATTTTTCTCCACTTTCTTTGCAGAGTTTTTGGATAAAAATGACCACACTTTGGCCTCTGCTGTGTTTGCTGCTTCCACCAACAGCTTCCCAGTCAGTATCATCCAAGTGAACCCAGCAGGGCAGAGGGAGGAGTATCTGCTGTGTTTCCATGGTAAGTGCAGGATAATTGAGCAGGTGTTGCACTACTCCTGTTCTCTGAGCTGCAGAAGGTACCCAAATGCTGTTGAATTTTGGACAACCTGCTTTGGCTTAAAAGTTCTCCATGCCTGGTGAATCAGTTGTTGCACGTAGATTTCTGTGCCTGAGGGAAGGACTGCAGGCAGTGTGTTAAGTGCAAACAGGTTTGATTATCCTGATAAGATGTTCAGGAACTCTGACTTGGGCTTTGTCTGGTTTCATTGCAGACAGATGAGACTTTTTAACCTTGATGATTAAATAAGACAGAGTGTTATTTTTTTGTATAGCTGCTTTTGTTGCCCTCTTGTCATGGGAATGCATAAACCTTCTAAAGCCTTCTAGCAGTAATTTTGGGTGAGTAATGGTAGGAATCTCATCACCTTCCTAACTGTAGATTAAATAATGACCTTAGTTCAGCTGGAACAAAGAGATGTGGAATTGCAGCACCTTTTGGCCTGGCAGTATTCCTGCACCTAACCAATTCCATGGCATTTAGAGTAATTCATGGCAATCTCAGATTTGCAAGATGCCCCTGATAAAAAGCCTGGGAACAACTGCCTTTTTCCCTTCAGAAATAAAAGAATAAAATTCAGGCAGATGCTGGTGACCTGATGTGATTTCCCTTGGCAGAGTTTGGTGTCTTTGTGGATTCCTATGGAAGACGCAGTAGGACAGACGACCTGAAATGGAACCGCTTGCCCTTAGCTTTTGGTAGGTGCTGAGGGACAATCTCTTGGATTATGGAAATTATTGAAACCTTGTGGAATGGGTACTCTGCACTCAGCCCTTCTGTCTCCTTCTCCCTTCTCAGTTCTTCCAGAAACTATGGAGCTTTTTCCCATGATTTAGGCTTATTATAAATCCAGATGGCAAAACGTCTGAAATACAAGCAATTTAAGGAAAACTAAACTGAAGTTCCATTTCCTTAATGTTCCTGGTCTGACCCTGATTGAACTGGCTAGTGGAATTTTTAACAATGCTCTAAGTTTCTGAAATAGTGAAGAATATATGAGGGCAGCAAGGCTCCCTCAGGCCCTTTGCACTGCCTAATGGGATTTTGTTCAGTTAATAGTCTGGCTTTAATGCCTTTTTCATGATACTTGGTTAGTAAAGTCCTTGAGAGACAGTTTCAAAGCAACAGTTCTTTAAGCTTGCATCTCCCCCTTTACTGATGGTGTCTGTGTCATTACATAAAATGTATTCCTTAGTTTTCCCACAGGGCTGTCAGCCTCTCTTGTGCTTGCTGTTGTGTTCTAGAAGTTTTTAATAGAGAATGTATTTTGTGTTTTTTCCTGCCTTTGCACTGCTTCTCCAGCCTACAGGGAGCCCTATCTCTTCGTGACCCACTTCAATTCCCTTGAAGTGATCGAGATTCAGGCCCGAGCTTCTCTAGGGTAAGCTGTTCACTTTTCATTCCTTTGAACAGCCTGTTTTGCAGGAATGTATGGACTTGCCAAGCAAAGGTACTGTGCTGCCACTGTAAAGACTTCTTCCTGCAATTCTCCCCAGAACTCCGGCACGAGCCCACTTGGAGATCCCGAACCCGCGGTACCTCGGGCCTGCAATCTCCTCGGGAGCCATCTACTTGGCCTCCTCCTACCAAGACAAGCTAAGGGTGATCTGCTGTAAGGGCAACCTGGTGAAGGAGACCAACAACGAGCAGCAGCAGCCACAGCACCACAGAGGCTCCTCTGCCACGCGCAGGTGCGGGGACGTCGGGGTGTCACAGTGACCCTGTCAGGGTGTTACAGTCCCTGTGTGCCTCAGGAGCAAATTTCCCTCCTGATGCCTTTTCCCTTGCTGTGGTGGGAAGCCCTTGTTCTGTTCTTAGAGGCTGGTGACAGTCAGTTACTCTAATGCTGGAATAGAGTCACTAATGGCTTAACATCCACAAGGAAACAAACTTCAGCTCTAGGAAGATGTGGGTAATCTCCACAAATGCTTGGTGACCTCGTGCTGATTTGCTTTGATGATGTGATAGAGCTCTGGCTTCAAAGCTTTTTGAGCTCAGATACTGTTGATGTGGCACTAAACATGGCTTGGCTGTAACAAGCTGTAAAGCAAGAGCCCATTTCTATCAAATAGTGAGTCTGCCTTAGGGAGATAGTGCTGGGAAGTTGTGGTGTGATACACAAGTAATTAAATACTGGGGATGATGGTGCTACTGTGTGCAGAGGACGCTGAGAAATTGAGGCTTGTAGTTCATCCCAGCGTGGCCTGAGCATCTCTGAGCCACAGAAGATTGTGTGAAAACACATATATCAAATTTTAGTGTATTTTTATATGGAAAAGCATATGGCTGGAGTGTATGAAAAGGTGTTGTTCTCTGGCCTGTTCCATACACATGACTTACACTGGCAATTCATTAAGGCACTTTGCCAGCGTGGCTCACGTGATGGATACTCCAGCTGCCAAAATACCTCTGCCTTTTCCATCTTGGCTCAGAAAGGGGCTGATTCTTCTCACCTGAAGGCTGCTGGGGGGGAAAGTTGCATATTTTTTTTTTTTACAAAAAGAGGCTTTTGTCACTCAGTGGTTTGTGTCTATTTTTGAATGACAGCAGCCCGAACAAGAGAGGCCCTCCCACGTACAACGAGCACATCACCAAACGTGTGGCCTCCAGCCCGGGGCCCCCGGAAGGGCCCGGCCACCCCCGGGAGCCCAGCACACCCCACCGGTACCGCGAGGGCCGCACGGAGCTGCGCAGGGACAAGTCCCCGGGGAGGCCTCTGGAGAGGGAGAAATCCCCGGGCCGGCTGCTGAGCACCCGCAGGGAGCGCTCCCCGGGACGGCTCTTCGAGGACAGCAGCCGAGGGAGGGTGCCTGTGAGTGGGACCAGAACTCCTCTTGCTCAAGTCAATAAGGTAAGTCAGGAGCATGCAGAACATGTCTGTTTTCAGGAAAAGGCTTTGTAGGGACTGCAGAAGGGCTGGTGGCACTAGAAAGTGCAAGAGTGGATCAAATCTCACGCCCCTGCTCCTCACATTCTGTTGGAACTGACCCCACGTGGTGTCGTGCACTGGCCCTGTGACCCCCTGCCCTGGGCTGGTTCTGGCACTGCAAAAGCTGCTTGACACTAGAATGGGCTGAAAGCAAAGGTGCATTTACTAGCAAGTGATAGAGGATTTGAAAGGGAATAATGTCTGGGGCAGAGAATGTGGGAGCCCACTGTGCTCAGAGTGATGCTGACAGTGCCTGCCTTTGTCTTGTTTGTGGATGACAGGAGCCCTGGCTCTGTGGGAGCAGCAGGTGATGTACTGCTCCCAGCACCTCGTGCCTGGAAGAGAAACACCTGTGACTTGTAACTTGTCCTTTTATTTCCCTGCCAGGTCTGGGACCAGTCTTCAGTGTAAGTCTCAGCTAGACAAAGTCACTCATCTTGACCTGCAGGAAAAAAAAGGAAATATACTGAGTATATGCACTCCATCTGTCTGCAGCCCAGTTCCCAAACAGCACTCCTGGGCCAAAGCTCACTCCGCAGCGGGAGCCGTGACGCTTTCCAAGGCCGTTCGCAGCTCAGTTAATTTCTCTGCACTTTCCTGCACTCCTGTTTTTGCACTTTGTACTACTGTTACTCTTTCAAGCAGTTCATGAACTTTTTGTATCCACTTTAGTCCCGAGTAGTTCATCCAGGAAATGGGACTTGTGTCCTACCCCAGGTCATCACTGTGGTTAGCACCCCTTAACAGAGAGTTGGTCCTAGTTCTGAGACGTGCTGGGAGCCCCTGATGGCCTGGAAACAGAAGGGCCAAGGTGAGTGAGTCTTTCAATAGGAGCTGTGGTTGGATGTTCTCCACAGAACACATGAAAAAATTTCTTCTGATTAGCCTGTTCACCTGCCACTTCTGAAAGTTATTTTGTTCTCACTAAAATCGCTTTAGAGCAGCTCTGATGGGGAGGGAAGAACCCTGCTTTAAACCAACCCCCCTGCCCGGCCCTGAGACAAAGTGCATTACCTATAAGCTACTGGGTTGTAAGACTTTATCCAGGTCTTCTGCATGACAGTTCACTGCATGCTGCTGCACCATCACTGGCTCTCTCCTTTTAGGTTGCTTTGCTGAGTAGTGTATTGTACCTCACTTGTAAATTAACTGAAACCTTTAGATCACGCTGCAAAATAGCCGTTAATTACTCTGGAAATTTGGCACCGAAGAGTTAACAAGCCTTATTCTATGACAAGAATTACAGTCACACTCGTGTTCTCCTCTCAGCACTGGACATGGTCTCCTCAGCAATGAGTCCTGCCAGCCTCAGCTCCCCAGGGGAAGCAGCCTGGGCTGGCTCCTCCCCTGTAGCTTGTGGTGCAATCAGATGCGGTGTCTTGGCACAGGACACCCACAGGGAGCAGCTTTGGCAGTTGCTGACACACCTTTGCTTCCCCGTGTCTGACCTCGAGCCTTTTATTGCTTCCTATTCTCTTTTGCTGTGAACATGAAGCAGAGAGCAAATGATTTTCAAAGCAGGTTTTGACCATTCACTCTGCAATAGCAACATTCTAAGTGAACAACCATGTTCTTTACAACTGGAAAGAGCAAAACTGCATCCAATCTTCCCTTGGAGCCACACTTAAACTTCTGCTAGTCCCTTGCAAGCCTGTGCTAACCTGTTCTAGAAACCCATCAAAATTCCAATGCCTTGTCAGTGTCCTTTGGCGAGTTTCATGAATATTGTATTCTGTTCTCTTGTCTGTTGGGTTATTTTCAGTCAGATGATTTGGCAGGAAATTTGCTGAAAGTTTTTGTCTCCCGGTCTGAATATACTGAAAGGTCACTGAGATCAGTCTTTAAATCTTTGCATCTCATGGAAGATCTTCAAGACCTCAGAAATGGGCTTGTTGAGTCCTGAAAGTGTATATCTTGTGTCTTGTTCGTGAAATGCTTCCTGCTATAGAAATAGCTCAAAGGACTGTACATATTTACAAGAAACTTTATATTCGTAACAAAAGGGAATTGAATTGGTTTCTACTTTTTTATTGTAAACTGTGCGTTTTTCAACACTAGCTTTTTGTTTTACTGGTGGTTGTGGACAGCCATCTTCAGACACTGGAGGGGCCTCGCCTCAGTCCTCCTCGCTCCCATGAAGA
The DNA here is from genome assembly GCA_024734555.1 of Trochalopteron elliotii. NCBI lineage: Eukaryota > Metazoa > Chordata > Aves > Passeriformes > Leiothrichidae > Trochalopteron > Trochalopteron elliotii. Next base: position 336,262 of record JANPWX010000294.1, read on the forward strand.
AATATTGTAACATTAAATTGCAATTGAAGCTTGTTAGCATAAATGAGGTTTTAGGTCTCTAAAAGTACAGGATTTTTCTTCATTACCTTTTTATTATTGACAAGGGAGGGAACCAGAGGGACAGTTCAAAGCTCCACCTGGAAAGTATTGAACTTTGTTGTTGAACAATAACCAAATAAAACAAATAACTATCTTGACTGGCATGGTGAAATGATGGCTTTCCTTCTCTCTGGAGTGCCCCTGCCCCTCCTGCCCCACACCTGGCTCTGGGGCTGGGGAATCCTAGGTGTCACAGCTGACCCAAGAGCAAACCCTGGCAATATTTAGCATTTAATGCTCCTCATTCATTCCCTGAACAAACCCCAAGCATCTTTACATGCACTAAGCCAGGTGGATTTATCCAGGTACTTCACCAGAGCAGCAGTCACTGTGAGCACCCACAGCTCAGTCCTGCCTCAGCCATGAGATGGGCAGAGGGGAAGCACCTGAGAGTATCTGGGAAAACAGTCTTGCCCTGGTAAATGACCCCACACATCTTGAACTTAATTAGTTCAAGACATTAGTTGGAAAAAAGGCAACTTAATTAACAACAGTGTTTGGGACTTACCCCAGCAGTGCACTGGGAGCAAAGCAGAGGGAGGCAGTTCCTCATGCCACTGCTGTAACATGCTGGTGCTTTAAGGCCTAATAGCTGCAACTTTAAAAAAAGACCATTCACAAATCCAGTCAGATTGAGTACAACCTGCAGTTACTGTACAGCTCAACTTACACCTGCTGGGAAAACTTGCTAGATCAGACTTAAATGTAAATACATCTATTTTTAACTGAACTAGTTTTTACAGGGTCTGAAGTATTCTTTCACAGGAAGAGGTTTTTAATATTCACACTGCTGCCTACAGTAACTTAATTTGTCCTCCTACTGTTGAGTGTTTTTGGTTCTGTGCACATACCCACCCCCTCAGCCCTGAGAAAGGGCTTGTTGGAGGCTGTGGGGGTGGGTTACCAATGGCTCCTCTTACATTTTGGTCTACATGACATTCTCCATGAAAATGCTCTCCATCAACCCTGAGCTGCTTGATTTATCTATTGTGCCTACTATGATGTATATGATGAAATGCTGACTTGTTCAATGTTCCTTTCTTTCTTTTACTGTGCACAAACAATACTTATTCAAAGCTCATTGTTGCAGTCCTATGATGCATGATCCGAATTGTAACAAAACTAAATTAATCCAGAAAATGATGGAGTAAAAAAAAAATTATTTATTAAGCTTTTTGATTCCCAAGAACCCTGCACAGCTCCATGTCAGCTTGACCCCCACATGCTGTGCTGAAATTCAGGGGGTTGGGGAGGGCAGGGAGCTCTTGTTATTCCTGTACTGGTTTACTCCAGGGTCCCCAAAAGTGTCTGCATCTACCTTTAAAAAATGTGCTCTCCTAGCAACAGCCAAGAATAAACATAACAGCACAGACTGTGAGCTGTGGGTGGGGAATGTAAGTGAGCTAATAAACCCAACTCTTGATCCAGCTTTTGCCTTTGGAGGAATTTGATTCATCCCTTTGCAATAAGGGAACACGGACTGATTAATCTAATTCATTCACCTGTCAAACAGAAAAGGACCTAGCAGAAAAACCCCAATAAAACATCCCAAAAGCCACCCCCCAGCAAAAAACAAAACCAGCTTACCTCTTCCTCATCCACCCTCCTGGAGAGAAAGGGATTTGGGGGGCTGAGGGTGGCAGTGGCTTACCTGAGGAAATCTGTTGCTCCTGGGACTGTCTGGGAACAGATCACCTCCATCAGCTGCTGCTCGTGGCTGGAGAGGCCTGGGGGCAGCTCCCCTTGGTCACCTGTGGGCAGGGAAGGGTGGAGCAGAGCCAGGGCCACTGCTGCAGGCCCTCACACAGCCTGGGGCCCCTCCCTGGGCTCCCCCCTGGCCCTCCCAACCTTTGGGGGCTGCAAACCAATAATCAAAATTAAAAACCCTCAAGTTTTCTACACAATAATTGTTCCTGTCCTATGGTCCCACCATACCTGATGCACTGATGAAGAACGTGGAGTGCTCTGCAGGTACCAGCACTGACCACACATCCCACAGCCTTGGCATTCCCTGGAGCTACTGGACACTACAGAGGCACAGACTGTCCCCTCACACAGCTGGACCTGACCCCAGAGTGTCACCCTGGTGAGGACAAAGACCTGGGGAAAAAGGTCTGCTTGAAGTGGCTGCTGCAACAAAGAGAAGCTGACAGGCCCATCCCAAGCATTCCAGGTCTGTTCTGGCCAATTTAAATAATTGGCCTCTAAACTTAAATGTCACAAATAAAGATGAACACCTCGGTCTTCTTCACTGACTGAGTGCAAGAGGAGAAAGTGTTTCAATCTGCATCGCTGAAGGAAAAGCTTGTACAACCCACCAAGGCATAAAACTGTAATAAGGAAATCATGTGTAATAACAAAATAACTCACTGAAGGTGAGCTTATCACAGATGGGATGGGTAATAACAACACACGTCACCCACTTCTCTTGAAAATGTTTTATTTGTTTCTAAAGAGGTTGAAAACAAGCAATTCTGGAGTTCAGAATACCAAATACTATCCATAGCACAGAATGAAGAAAGAGTTTTCAGAGAAAACCATTGCACTAGACCCAGATCTACTCAGCTACTGAAGATATTGCAACAAGGCTGGTGAACAGACCCCAGGATGGCAAAGCACCCTCCCACTGTGGCTCTCTCCACTCCATGCTGGCTGCTGCAGCTCTGTCCCCACTCAGACTCCTCTCAGACTTGTGCAAAGTGCTTTCCCTCACAGTGGGAAGGGCTGGTTATCATTGGCACAGTCACGGTGCCCCAGGCACCAAAACAAGCCAGGGAAGGGCCCCTCCTGCACTGGCTCCTCCCAGGCAGGTCCAGGGCACACTGGCAGCAGGTTTGCATTAATGTTGCATTTGTTTTGGGATAAAACAGGCTGTCAACACCAAGGACAGGCAGCCTGGCATTACTAGAATCACAGAAAACAGAAACAGAATAAAAAGTTGCCTGGCTCCAGCCCTGGGCACAGAGGGCTGTGGTGCTGCTGCATCCAGCACTCTGCAACTGCTGACACTGAGGAAGTTTGGCCACTGGACACAGGAGACTTACAGTCACCTCCAGGCTGTTACTGAGGAATTCATCCCTAAACTGTATCCATCCATTCCCTTCCAGCTTAAAGAAGTCCTCATCAGTGACAGCAAGAGAAACCAGTTTCCAAAAGCAGATTACTGCAAGACACATTTACGATTTACAGAAAAATCCAGCCATTAAAAACAATTATCTTTACCAGAAATTCCACAGGGGAAAAGATGTATTTCAGTTCTCATGAAGAGAAAAAACTACAGAGCTATTCACAGTAGAAACAGTGCACCCAACTCTACTGTAAAATAATAACGAGCTTGTAGTGATTATGTTGCTGATTCTGCCCAGAAAAGGCTGCTACAAAATGATCATCAATATTCACACTTACTTCAGCCAGGCAAGTTTGGAACTTGCTACTGAAATAATGTTTGATGAGTGGTGGAAGCAGTAATGAGCTTGCTTTTGCTGAGTGTTATGCTCAAATCAGATTCCCCAAGAATCCTGAACTTTCTAGGCTTTGGGCTGGCAGACTCCCAGATTTCCAAGCTAAAGCTCTTTGATCTGTTGCTGCCCTCACATTATTCAGCCTAATTAAATTGGTGGTTTTTTAACTGAGCTGACAAGGCGCACTGACACCTTTGCCACCTGTCTAGTTGTTGCTGTGAAGCTGCCATTTCCAAGAACTTCCAAGGTGGGGCTAACAAAATAAGGCAAATACAGGAGTACCTGGAAGTCTCAGGAAAAATATGAAATCAGAGTTCATTTGCTACAGCACAGAGCAGAAGTACATTTGGTTAAGTGAAGCATTTTTTTCTGAGACTGCACTGGCCCAGAACAATTGGTCACAAATGACTGTGATGCTCATATTGGCTTGTACAGCAAAGTGGTGACGTATTTCTTCTTGTAACGGTGTGTAGCACTGAGCACCATCACTCCATCCTACAGGGGAGGGAAAACAAGTGAGCATGTGCCACTGTCAGACAGGGCTGGGCCTGTGCAGGACATGCCCTGGCCTCTCACCTTGATGGAAAGTGCATACAGGTGGTTCAGCATGACGTGGTTGGGCTCAGGGAGCAGAGCGGGGTCACACTGCAGAGAAGAGGGACAGTGTGACAGTGACACAGTTCACTCCCCACAGCTGAGGGGTGACAAACAGCACCAGTGACCAGCCATACCCCCTGTACACCACTGCTGCTCACACTGAGCCCATCACAAACACAGTCACCATTTCAGAACAACCCCAGCTGCCTCTGGGAAAAACCCTCTGCATCCTCACCAGGACCATCAACCAGACTGTGATTGTCCCTTATGTGCTCCTGGTGTCTTAACAGTTGACAAGGTTAAGGTTTTGGGAGGAAAACAGCAATCTAGTTTTCCATTTTAAAGACAGTCAACTAGAAAAAGAGATTTACTTCAGATGAATCCATCTGGACATACATAATAAGGAACTGACCAACACAATAACTTATCCTAAGGTTTTTCTTAAGCTGTCTCCTGCCTGTATCCAGGTTTTTCCCCCTCTGTTCCCACCCTCAAGGGCATTACTCAGCAAACCAAAGTGATGTACTCACAGAAATGCCTGTGTCCTTGTTCAGGATGACCTGCAACAGGTGTGGGGGGAGAATGGGTGGAGATTTGAAGCGTTCCTCTGCCTTGCAGACATAGGGCTCCTGGTGGTAGGGTCCTGGGGGTGAACTGGACAGCTCTGCCAGAGAGATGGTAAATATTTAATCCTAAATACTTTGTAAGAACATCTGCTCTTTATAGGTACATGCAGCCTAAAGGGATCAATGGCACTTAAAGTATAACAACTGCAGCAGCTGGTGCAGTGCCAGAGGATCAGTCACTGCCCAAAGGGGGATTTCAGGTGCCCAAAGTCTGACTTGGAAGGAGCTGTGAGGTTTTGGGCAGCAGAGTTCTGAGGGCACAACTGCACTTCAGAACTTCTCTGTCACCTCTGCCCAGCACTCCTCCTGCAAACACCCCACAGTGCAGGCTGCCCTGCAAGCTTCCCCCCAAGGGATGTACACACACATGGGATGCACCTGTGAAAGGTACCTGCTCCCCCCTGCAGACTGGGCTGTGCAAAGAGCCCTTCAAAGTCTAATCAGGGAAAGGAAACACTGCTACAGCCTGGGGGGGAAGGCATCTACTAAAATCTCCTCCTGGCCTGCCCCACAAATAACACTTTCTCCAAAAAGGCTTCATCCAGGGCAAAGTTGCACAGAGCAAACCACACCCAAACACACCTCCTGCGTCAGGTTCAAAGGTCTCCTGAAGGAGGGTGTGAGGTGCTGCTTCAGCCATGGCCTCCATCCCTACAGAGCTCAGTGACCAACAGGGCAGGGCTGAGCTCACACACGGCTCAAGCTAAATCCCACCTGTCTCCTGTTACACTGGAACGTGAAACTTAAGGCCAAAACTGCATTTCTGTATTATTCTTAGATGGGTAATTTATGCTACCCTGTGAGGATACTCCCAAGCCTGTGTTAGCACTGAGATGGACCTAAAGTGCAACTTCTGACCCCCTCAGCCACCTCCTAGCAGAGGAAGACTGAATCAGGAGCAGTATAAGCTGTCAGTGTTGGTTTGATGTGGCAAAGCAGAGACTGATCCACTAATGACTGCCCTAAACCCAGCCACTGCACACAGCAGGGGCAAACAAACAGTTAGTGAGCACCCAGGACTTCCTCCTCATCAGATCTGTGTTGCTTTGTCATAGGCCTCCTCCTCTGTGCATTCCACTTTCTTCCTTTGGGCATTTTTGTTTCCTGCACACATCCACAAGGCCTGACACAAGTGGAGATTAATCTCTGCTGGAGCTTTAACTCAGACAAAAAGGGAAAATGAAATTTTTTAACAGCTCTAAAAAATGTGACATGAAGTTACCAGTAAGCTCATACCAGACATGTCTGAACATTTTTGGGAGTCCACCATCAAAGCATCAAACACTTCAAAGTCAGTTTTCTTCACCTGGATGATGTTGTTGACAGTACCCAGCTGGCTGGTTACTACTGGCTGGCAAGAGACAAGACAGAAAAATCAGAATTAAAAAAGCCTGTGGGACTAATGGATTCTCAGAACCACCCAGTCAGCATTACCAAGAATAAGGTATATTACTTTTGAAATATGGACAGACCTGGATATGAGAAGAGCTCAGTGAGTGTCAGGGTAAGAGGAAGTGCAGGATTTTACGGGCTGGGAGGGGAAAATTCCAGCTGAACCTGCCAAGGCCACAGGGCTCCAGACAAGGCAGGGCTCAGGCTGGGCTGGAGTTACCTCTGACACCAGCTCTGGACACTGAGTTCTTAAGAATGTGGGGAACTGCTGGGCAGGCTGGGGTTAAAGCTCATTTTATAGCAGAGGAAAAATAGGCCTGGTAGATTTTGGCAAATTACTGGACTATGAAAAGATGTAGAGCAGCAATGCTGGCCCAGACAGCCAGGAAGGCACAGCAAGCTCTGGGCTGCCAGCAGAGCAATGCTCTAAAAGGCAGTTTGGCACTGGACAAGAAAAACCTGCCAGCACTTATAAACCAATAGCCAAGAGATCCTGGCCCTCACTGCATCTCCTGCCCTCTGAGCTCAGTCTGATGCTGCCACCCAGGCCAGCAGACATCAGGAACCTCTCTCTCACCAGCCTGAACAGCCCTTTCTCCTCTCCAGATGCCTCAATCAATAAACTGTGACTCAAAGCCAACATTACCTCTGCAGGATCATGTGTCCACTGCCCATCCACGAGGAACTTGTACTGGTGCTCTCCTTCTGGCAGGTCCAGGATGGCCACAAAGTTATTGTGACTGGAATTTAAGACAAGCAATCAGCCCTGCAAGATTCTGAAAGGTACCTTTGTCTCTAAACTGTGACACACAGCACAAGCCTCCTCAATGTGCAAAACCTTAAAAAGGCAGAGAATCTCTGATGCAATCCAAAGGTAAAGAATCAAATTATGATTAATGCTTATGATAATTTCCTCTGTGACAGTGAGTCCCCCCACACTCCTGACATCCTATAACTGGCACTGAGCTTTTGTAAAGTCACTCTCACATCTTCATGTTACTTGTTAGCACACGAGACCTCATTTATCTGCTGATGGAACAAGATCAGCTTTCTCATATTTCCTTGCCTTTCAGTATTTGCCATCATAAATTGCATTTCCCAAATGCCCATGAAATAAATGAACAATGAGCAGATAAAAGCAGCAACTCAATACTTCTGGGTTACTTTGGGTCTGAATTGCTGCTGCTTGGCAATTTCCACACTCCTTGGGCTGTGAACTCCCTGATTCTGCAGAAGGCTTTACCAGCATCTCAAAAAAGCTGAGAAACAGTTGATGCTGCTCCAAGAGGCCACAGTCTCTGGACTCTCTGAGTTGGGCAAAAGCCACTGTCATGGCAAGACAGTGCTAGAACCAGCTCCCCTTCCCACAGCCCAGCCCTACTCCAGGCACAGACTGCACAGCAGGGATTGTTTGGGGTTCTCTGTGGTGTGCCCAGTGAACTGACACAGCTCAGCTTCCACCCTGTGCCATCCAAGAATGGAAAAGTCAGATTGTCATCAAGGGCTTGAGGAGAGAAGCAGGACAGTGGTAAACCAAGCACAATCCAATCTCTCAGCTGACCACCTCCCTCATGGCACTGAGCATTCCCAGTCCACGGGGAACTGCAGCAGCACTTCATTACCTCCTTGTCAGAGGAATTTTACTCCAGTTGTTGAAGGACCCTGACAAATAAACTTCTTTCCCTCCTCCAGTCCAGCGGAACACTGTTGGCCGAGCCTGAGTGGGGGTTTTGTCATTCACTTCCAGATCTTGCTGCCAAGCTAGAAACTCTTCCTTCTCCAGTGGAGCCTACAAGCACAATGTCTCAATCAAAAAGGTTCTTTCCTGGCAGACTCAGACAACCTGAATGCTTTTTTGCCCTCAGGCATGATTCTCTAAGTCTGCTACAAGCAGTTTTTGTCAGATGCAGAACACAGGCTGAAGTTCTAGACTCTGTTCACAAATTCATTTGCACAGATTGCACAAAGGTGTTAAAGCCTTCCAAATTTGCAGGAAGAGTGGAAGGCAAAACAATGCCTCTCCCTCCAGCCCCGATTATACCAGCTTAAACACCAATTCACCCTCTCCTTGGCACGGGAAGGAAGGGGGATGGTCAGCTTTGTGTCAACACAATGACAAAATCCCTGCAGGCTGCAAACAGCCCCAGAGCACTGCAAGCAAGCAATGCTGGGAGAACAAACCAGCAATACCTTCATTTCCTCTGAATGGAACAGGTCTGCATCTTCAGGACTGTCCATGAGGATTTTGGGTCTGTCTCCCTCTTTGACGGCTCCTCCTGAGCTGTCCCCTCGGGCTGCTTTGTGCCCGTGGCGCTCCAGCCCCGCCCGCTCGCTGCTCGTGTTCCCCATCCTTATGGATCTAGGAGAGCAGGGAAAGCCAGATCAGCACACGTACTCCCACAGCTGGAACACCAGCAGGCAGGAAAGGAAACTCATCAGTAGCCTTGGGCTGTGTTTTTGAGTTGAAGAGCCTCAGAAACTTGATTAACTCAATGTAAAGTGGTGCCATACTCTGAACAGAGGCACTAAATGACGGTTTTTAGCTACTCCTGATAATGTCCCACAGTTCTACACATGAGAACCTCTAGCAGACTCGGCCACTCAAGAAGCTGACCCAGCAGGTCCCTGCCACACAGCACAAAGCTGTTGTGTCTCCCCAAGCTCAGGGCTCATCCTTTGCCTTCTGCCTCCCCGTGCACACAGCGCCGGCCTCGCCAGCTGCCACACCAGGGGAACTTTCTGTCAGAACGCTCCAAAAGCAGCCTACGTGAAGTGTGACTTCACTAGAACAATGTTCTCACCCCGCTGAGAGGCTGAGAGCAGGTGAAGGGGGTTCTAAACGAAGAACCACAGAACTTCCTGCGCTGGAGGGACCCACAGGGACCACCCAGTCCAGCCCCTGGCCCTGCACAGACACCCAGCACTCCCACCCAGTGCCTGAGAGCGGTGTCCAAACGCTCCAGGAGCTCCGGCAGCCTCGGGGCTGTGCCCACTCCCTGGGGAGAGCTCAGCCCCGCTGCCGCTCCCTCAGTCCCCGCTTTCCTGTGGGAGAGGCAGCGCCGGCAGAGCCCCAGCCCCGCTGCCGCCCCACAGCCGCGCTTGGATGCGCACGGAAACCTCGCCGGAAGAGACCCAGGACCTCCGCGGGGCACAGGGGGCACAGCCCGGCCTGGCAGCCCCGGGACCCCAACCCCGGGAGCCGCCCCT
>JANPWX010000294.1:346033-365953 GCA_024734555.1 Trochalopteron elliotii
CCCGCCCCGGGAGCCGCCGTGCCCAGGGCAGCGCCTGAGGGCGGTGTTGGAGCCCCGGGGCAATGGCGTGTCGGGCTGGAGCGCCGCCGTCAGAGCGCGCTGGAACCGTCAGCTCTGGCGTCTGAGGGAGCACAGATGGGAGGCCAGGTCCTCAAAACTGATAAATGTTTCCCAAATGAAATTACACTGATACATTTCTCAAAGCGTTCCCACTTACACTATCTGGTTTTACCCTTGGCTGTCCCCCAGGTGTTGCTGGTTTTTTCTTTCACTTTCCTCACAGCCGCTGGTTTTTTCTTCCACTTTCAGCCACAGAGCTGAGGCCCGCAGGTGTGTCACCGTTCTCTACTGGTGAATTGCTTTTTTTTCAGTACAAATAGAAGTGACCTGCACATATACAGACGGATTCCTACCAAATGGAAGTATCCACACACTAACAAAGTGGGAAGAATTCTTCGGGGATGGCTGTTCCAGTGCAGCTCCCTTTGGGGAACAGCTGCTCCCTTTTTTCCTTTGGGGGTCGAAAACCCTGCCTGGGACAGGCTGGCAGGGGCTGCCAGGGCAATGTGTGCAGGCAGCTCTTCCCCAGCCCTGCACAACAGCCCCTGCTATAAAATGCAGCTGCTGTTATTTTGGCATTTCACACAGCTTAGTGCTCCTAAATTCCTTGTCTCCAACCCCGGTTGTTTTGTCCTCCCCAGTTTCCTTGGCCAGCACTGTTTGCAGTACAGGGTACTGTGTGTTTCCCATCACTTGCCCATCCAGGACCAGGATCTGCACAACAGCTACATAGACTCACTACATGCCCTGGTACCTTCATCTGGGGCCTGGCCTTTGCAGTGTTTTTTTGTTCTTCTAAGAACCACAGAGTGGTAACAAACTGCAGGGTAATGACTGCTAGCAGATCACGAGGCTGTGGTATCCAGTCTGTGGTAGGTACAAGCATTCATTTTAAATTCTGGTGTTAAATTGTGATGGTTCCTCCTTCCATGGTGATGAAGCATCCATGGTATGTCACATGCCAAAACTTTTGGGAGCTGCTGGCCTGTGGACAGGACCGAGGCCACGGACAAGGCGTCTCAGCCTCACTGTTGCTGCCTCCTCCTCCCTGTTTTCCCTGTCTCTGCTCTTTCCAGGACTGGTTCTTGTTTTCCCTCACTGTGACAGGGGGGTGTAGCACAGTCCTGGAGCAATCAGCCTGTAACTCGCTTTGTCAGGTGCTGGTCCCTGAGAATACTGAGGGCTGGATGACATTACACCAAATCATCCTCCACCTCCTCACCCACCTCTGTGTGCATGGTCCTTGCATTCACTGGAGTGTTGTTTTCTCCTCTCAGCCTGAGTGGGAGCCCCATTCCCTCACAGCTGTTAATGCAGGAGATGTGGGAAGGGGGGGATTAGCTAAAGACAAGCCACAGGGGCCTGGCAGAGCTCAGCCGCCCACTGATTCTCTGGAACTCTGCAGTTTTGCTCCTCCCTTTAACAGCATCTGTGACTTTTTGCCTCTTTTTATGCTCTGCAGCCTGAAGGGAATGGAAACTCCCCCTCTTCCACCCCATCTGAACCAGCCTCCACCTTCCAAAGGAAGACTACAAAATACCTTTTCTACCTCTGCCTCTATTGGGGTAAAAGGATCAGGGGAAAACACAAGTGACTAATTCTGAATAAGAAATTCCCTTAAAAAAAAGACACATTCCAATTTCAGACTGTTCACAGCCCATAAGACAAGATAAAAGTAATTGATGAAATGCTTTATCTGGTGTCATGACTATGCCACACCACCTCCTAGGACAATGTGAAGTTTTAAAAGCAGAGGCTTGTAAAAGACCTGCAGGCTGTGAAAAGCCATGTGGCCTCTCTGTTATTTGCCGTGTCAGTAGCCACAAGCAAAGCTCAGCTCCTTTTTCCCCTCCCTCACACCTACCTTCTTTAGTAAACATGAGCTAGACCTGGCCTGACGATTAAATCTTCTTAGTCAGAAGTTAATTTTAAGGCAGTTTGGTTCTTGGCTCTTAAAATGATGAGACTCAGCAGAGCTGGTCAAAGTTCTGAGAATTATTACAGAGCACTTTTGGTGCTCTGCAGGCTGAGGGGTCAAGTGAAGTGACATCTTTGCTACTGAGTCACTCTACCCCCTTGGAGATACCACTTACTGTCCCTCTCTATCAGCTGACTCATTTTAAAAGAGAGTAAGGACCGAACAGGATAGGTCTGAGGTCAGGAGAGACCTGTATTAGGGGAATTCATGTGTTGGATTAGATGGGGTGAAGCTTGCGAGCTTTTCAGGCACAGAAGTCAGGGATGACACTCATTAAGCACTGTGCTCTAGGCCAGAGTCTCTCATTTTCACTATTTGGATTATCTCTCATATTTAATTAAAATCAAAAGGCAATTAAGCCCCCACTAAATACTGGTTTAAATTTGAACATGGGGCTGCCATGGCTCACCATGACCACACAGCCTGCTTTGGTCTGGACACTTCACTTCCAGTGGAGTTTCCCCTTCTCTTACCTCAGAGTAGGTGTCAAAAACGAAATGCAGTGGCCTTCAGCCTCAGGCTGTGCAGTTCAAAGTCCTGAAGAAGCCATTGGTATCTGGCAAAGTTCTTTTCCCTTGACATGATGCAAGCTTATTTAGCCAAAGAGAAGTCATTGCAAGTGAAGTGGAAGCTGACTCAGCCCCACAGTGAGAGATGACAAACCCATCCTCAGACGTGAACTGGTAGATCAGATTCACACATGCCATAAATCACATTATGAAGGACACATGAGCAAGTGCTTCTTGCAGCTTGTGTGCTGTGGAGAGTGAGCTGTGTGGGAGCAGAATAGAACTTATCCCAGAGTTTAAAACAGGGTAAATTTAACTGCAGAAACCTTCTGGGTAAATTTCTTACTGTGGTCTTCCATTCTTCCTCAAGGTCCTGAATTTGTTCCTCCATCTTTACAGTGGCTGAGTGATCTGTTTCCAGGCCCCCTCCTCCTTTTAGGTCACTTCTTGGTTTAGCCCAGTTTGCCAGGCTGGCAGGGAGTGCAGCAGAGGAAGGCAGGCAGCCCCTCAGAGGCTCAGTCCTGTCTCAGGGACACGTGTCCTGCCGTGCATGCAGAACATGCCGTTGTGCTCGGGAAACGGAAAGTTGGGAGGGCACAGAAGAAATCCCTCACACACCACTGCATCCCTTCTCTGCTCCAACACTGCACAGCTCCCCAGACCTGCCAAGTCAAAATGAGGTTGGAGGTGGGAGGATTGTAGGAGGAAACCAACATTTAGGTAGTTTTTGAGTCTGAAGGTGCTGCCTGTGGAGACTGAGGGCTCAGTCACAGAAAGCTGGGGGTCAGGCAGGAGCCCTGCAGAGCCCTGAGGGCTCCAGCCTTGCCTGGAAGTATCTCCTACAAAGCCAGGGTAGGTTCCACATCTGTTCAAGGTTTGGTGATATGGACTCTTCCCTCCAGGAAACAACAGTTTCCACAAAGACTCCTGAACAGCTGTCAGGTAACCAGGATATTTCTAACCAGCTTGACCCCCATCAATCCGCTGCCTTTCCTTGTATTTAGCTCTTACTTGCCTTTGGGAATTCAACTTCAGCTCTTCTTGTGCATGCACACAAACACATAAAGCAAAAACCAATGGGGGAGGTGACTCCTTTTTCCCCCTTCTGAGGCAATCAGTAATAAATAACTGGCAGTCCAAGTTAGGGCCCAGGGGAGGAAAGGAGCCTAGACAGAGATGTTTGCACAATGTTTCAGCAGAGGCACCTGAACAGATGCTGAGAGTGAGGGACTCTGTGGCAGCAACCCGATACAACCCATTTCCAGGCTGAGAGGCAGAACACACTGTGAGCACTTATCCAAAGATAGAGGTACAAAAGCTGCAACTTCTGGAGCCTCACCACTCACAGATCCTGGCTGAAACCATATAAATTGAAGAGCCAGTCCTAATCCTCAGGTGAAAGCTGTAAACCCCTGGGTGTGGTGCAGGGAGGCACCCCAAGAACTTAATTCCATATTGTCCCTGAGATTATTTTTTTTGTTGTTGTGCAGTCTGATGAAATTTACACCACATGTTGAGTGTCTGGCTGACCCCCTTCATACAGCAGCAAAGAACCCCCACTTATATTTAGAAGGCTCTTCTAGGATTACATATCAAGATACGTGCACGGGGCTGTTTTGCAGAATGCAGCTGCCTTGTAAGAAGCCAAAGGTGCCAACATGATCCAGGAGCTGAGGCCAGCAATTTCAAGTTTCCATCTGTCTCTGCCTGTAATATGTGCAGGAAAGAAAAGGGAGCTGGACTTGGGGCATTAGTTGGTGCCTTCAGCCTGTGAGGACACTGCGTCCAAAAAACGGAAGCCTGAAGCAGCTTTGTAGAAGGGAGACTCTGTTCATGCACCCAGGACACAGATGTTGAAATACATTTTACTGCTTTCCACCTCCCTTTGTTTCATCAAATAACATAATTCAGCACATATATAATATAACAGGTTTTTTTTTTTTCCTACAAAAAAAAAAAGCTAGGTCCAATCCAGAATAATGGACCAAATCCAAATCTTGGTGTGTGCCAGTGAAGAACTGGTAATTTCCAGAGCCTGTCAGAGATAATGAAATTTGTATACATGCCCCCAAAATATGGAGCAGGCACAAATCCCTCAATCAGACACCTGCTTTCTGCCTTCCACACCCACTGCTGACATTAGGGCCTTGCTGATTTGGGCACTAAAATGTCATTTAGGCCCCCTGTGTTTGCTGCCTGCTTTGGGATGTCTGTCACACCTACAGCAGAACAATGTGGTTGTGCAAGGACCATATCCCTTTCCAGCACAAGCTGCACTTCCCAAACATGGTTGAAAATTTATGTAAACATAAATAAATGAAGAGAACCAATACCAGTACATTAGTAAAGCAAAAATAAGATTATCTATGACACAGAAGCACTAAGGACATTAGAAGAATTGCTGCATTCTCTCCTCTCTGTCACATTAAGTGGTTTAATATAAAGCCTTTATTTTTATATCAATCAATAGCACTGTAAGGTACCAACATTTATCTTCAGAAGCACTGAAGGTACAATGGCTCAATTCTCAATTATATTAAGAGTGAGACTTCAAAGATATTTATGAGGAACAAGATGCAAGTTAGATTTCCAGTATGGTCTTCAAAAGCTTCTGAACAAGTCGGGTGTCTAACTCCTATTGACCTCAACCCTTGTTGAGCAGTTAAAACAATATTTCAAGTTGCCTATCCCTATCCTCTGGTGCCCACATAACTTTGGAAACCTCCTTTTGTTGTGGTTCACTTTATTCTGAAACTGTCCAAGGGGTTAGAAAAAGGGATATTATCCTTTCCAGTAAAAGAGGCAACAAAACTTAGGAAAGACACTTCCCACATACCAGAATAGACATGAATTAAAAGTAATTTTATTCCACTTGTCAATGACATTTTTATCATATCTGATAATAAGGCAAGCTACTAAAAGTCCCACAAGACATATCAGATCATTAAAATAGTATTCAAAAACCAAAGAGGAGTTCACAGAACAGCCAATTCTTGGGATCATCAAAATCAGTGGCAAGATTCCCATGTGGACAAATCTGATCAGTGTAAATATTTACACTGATAAATAAATCAGCTGACTTCACTAGTGTTTGTGAAGTTTAATACTGCAATAATTAAGGAGAGGTGATGCTTCACTGACTTCAATGAAAAACAGAATTTGGCAGGAAGGAAAGCAAAAAAGCACATTGAAAATATAATATCAAGGCACACAAAAAAAAATACATGCTACTTCCAGGCATATGCTTTAACAGCTAAAGGTTTCTGGGAGGATTTTTTTGTTTTTAATAGGTTGTTGAACTCCTGACAGATGATTCTTCTCTCACCTGCACCTGCAGAACTCCCTGGATTTCTGGGCAGTCGCTCCAGGTTGATGTTGGTGCAGGGAGAGGGAGTGGAAGTTGGCACAGCTCGCTTGGAGGTGTGGTAATAAAGCAAACACAGCAGCAACTGCTGAGGATGCAGCCACGTCTTAATGCTCACCAGAGCTTACTCCTTTTAACATGGAATATTTGTGTGACGAAACAATTGTATTCTGTAATAAAAACAGCAGTCCCGTGCTAAATTTTCACAAGGTACCAAGAAACTGCAGTAATTTAGAGGCCATCAATTCAGGAACCTGAGGCTGCTCACTGAGTAGTGTCTAAGGATCAGGAAGTGTGTCTGTAACTAGGCAGAGGTGCAAAAGTCTGTCCATGTCTAACTGCAGTGATACACAGACCAGTCATAGAGATGAGAGGATGAACTAAACAAAACCCACATGAACAAAGCAGAACACAATGAAACTATGTGCCTTGCTAGAAGCACAACCACAAAGGGATGAAGGACAACTGTTTAAAAAGATCTTTTGTCAGATAAAAAAAAATAGGAACTTTTTACATACGTGAAGTTTAAAGAGGAAAATATGATCAGTGCAAATTTAATGCAGGACTGGAGCTAAGGCAAGGGAGGGCAACAATGAAAGACAACAAAACAAAAATAAATCATTAAGAAAAACATGGATGCTATGGAAGAAGAGTCTCTCTTAATAATCAAGTGATTGAAATCGGTCCCAGGTGGTTAAAAATCCAAGGTAAAGTTCTAAAAGCTGAGGATGACAAAAGAAAGCAGCTGCTGAGTCAGAGTGCGCCCACGGCATTATAAAATCACAGAGCAGGATAAAATCACAAACCCATGGGTACAGTTGTGTCATGTTGAGACTATTTTAAAGTAATGCAAAAATCCTTAGTGGCCTGATCCAAAATCTGCCAGAAGTAACAGGAGTTCTCCTACTATCTTCAGTGGGCTGTGCATCAGATCTTATACTGTGCACCATAAACAGTCTGGGTACGTTGGCTTTGTCTGGCTGGGGTCAGCCAGGGAACATCACAGATCCAGCATACGTTCCATGGAAATGAGAAAGAAAAAGGATTTTTTTAGGGCAAGATCTCATTATACATTAGGGTGAAAGAGAAAATGCTGCTTTATACTGAGATGTCTTATAAATAAATAATTTTGAAAACCTGGTCACGCCATGCTGATTAACTAACTGGGCTATCAGTTCATTCACCAGCAACATGCCTCTGCAGACTTGTAGGGTCAGAGCTAACAGTCTGGAATGGTTTCCATCTCTTCTTTTTCCCCCTCCAGAGGTTTACAATGTTGATATCATCCAAGTGCAGTCCTGGTTCTTCAGATAGCATGCTGCAAGGACACAGAAATATGTGTGTTTAAAGGAGGAGAAGACAGCGAGTTTGCCCTGTAAGTTTAAATTATTAATTCTACAGATCTAATGGATACGTTATACCACATTAGTGGCACTTGTTCTCTTAACAAACATCCCTCTAGACTAGCAGCTCAATATAGTTTTGAATCAAAGAGCTGAGTTTCTAATGGCATTGGTGATCTGTCAATCTAAACTGAATTTTTAAACTGGGTTACCTGAATCAATGCAAATTAGGGCCTTTCATTGCCAGGAAATGGGCTCTTATTTGACAAAGATTCATGAGGTCAACAGCATGTCTGTTTCCTTGGAGTGGTACATAAAGCAGTCAGGCAAGAACAGTGCTCCAGCAGTGGAGAACTTGGTAAATCCCACAGTAATACACAACATGCTTTAAAAGGACTGGGAAACCTGTCCTGTGCATCTGCTTTAGGAGAGGAGGGATCTGAGGAGTTCCCTCAAATTCTTGTGTAGGGGAAAGCTCTCAGACAATACCCACGGATGCCCTGACCTATCCCTGGATTCTGAGTTCTGCTGCAGTCTGAGGGACCTCCTCCATCAGCCAGCTACATCCAGCAGCTCCTCAGGGAGGGATCTAGGACCTCAGGCACTGCACAGTGAATATATCCTGGCAGGATATATATAATGCAGGCAGCATTAATGCCTTTGCTGATTGTCTCTTGGATGCTACTCATGGCTGCTCTGGGTAGAATCCATTGTGGGAACATCTCCTCTGTGTACAGATGAAACAGCTGTTTCTGCACCAGGATTTTTCATGTGGTTTGCTAAGAAAGTCACCTGCACACTGTGCCACTGTGCCACTGCTCAGCCTCCCAGCTGAGGGAACACTTTGAGAGACAGGTGGAGGACTTTAGGCTCCTATGTTTTCACAAATCCCGTAAAACAAGGTAAAGATCAAGGAAATAATCAGTATATCCCCTTACCAATAGAAAAGCAGCAGCTCCGTGGTTGGGTGGACACCAAGAGTTTAAGAACAGGAATGCCCTGACTTCAGGCTTGGAGCTCCATCCCTTACTGGCAGGCCAATCCCTGCAGCACAAGACCCTGACTTGTTTATTTTTATGGAAAGGTGCAGAGGACAGGATGGCCAATATAAAGACCTGGAGGCTGTCTGAGTAATCCCTGCCCTAGTGCTGGTCTTCAGCTTATTCTGTCTCTGAAAGACAGGCAGTCACTGAGTGAAATGTCTGCAAAGGCTTCTGAGAGCCTCAGGAACAGGATGGCAGAGATATTAAAAATCATCTTGCACTCCTTTTCCTCCTGAAGAATTATTTCTAAGTCAGTGAGGAAAGTTTATGTGTACATCTGTCCCTGGTGCACAGTCTAAACACTTACTCCTTTTCATTCTACCCAGAATTACCAATGCTGCATTACTGCATGTGTGCTTGATTTAAAAGCTTGATTTAATTTCTGATTCTGAGCAGTGCAAGCTGGTGCTTTCCTCACAGCCTGGCTGGCTTTGTGTTCCTTGGAAGCCGTGCTGACAGGTGGAATTTCTGTATCTTCCCTGGGGCAAAGTTCTAAATCAAGTCAGATTAAAGAAGGGGTCAGAAGTTCAGGCTCCTCTACGAAAGCATTAAAATATCAAAATGGTTTGCATAAAATTCCAAAGTCACAGCATTTTGGCTACCCTTCCTCAGAGAAAAACTGTTGCTGTCTCAGTCTGCTGAAGTTTTTACTTCTCTCTAACACCTCTCACTCATCCTCCACATTTCTGCTTGGCTCACTCCTACTTGTCCAGACTGCAGAAATCCACAAGAGAGGAGCACAGAAGACGTGGGCTGTATATGAAATGCCTTGTGGCTCAACTGGGTGGCAAAACTCATGTGAGCTCTAGTTCAGCCCTGAACAGCTTTGGGAAGTGTCACTCAGATACTAGAGATGGTCTACAAGTATGTGCTGTGAGGAGCTGAATATTGTTCTGAACTACTCACATGGCAGAATGAAGTAGAATGTTTAGATCTAGTTAAGAAAAGGGTTTGGGATCTCTGGGATCTCCTTCACTTAAGTAAGGAGGATCCAGCCCAGGATTTAGTTTCCCTAAACCCTGCCAGCAGAACTCAAATGTAATCAAAAGGGTGTCTCAGGTCAGCAAAACCCAAAACAAAACAGAATTTGGAATCTCCTTCAAAAACGTTGAGGCTGCTCTGAAAACACAGATTGTGAATGACTTGAGAGCCCTCACTGACTGACAAAATTACCACCTTTTGCTGAACAAAATGTTTAGAGGAGGAAAGGCTGACTCCAAGTCTGTGCAAGCCTGGGGAAAGTTGCTAAGAGGAGCATGAGAATAGTGAACAGTGGCACTGGGGGGGAGCAAACAGGGTATGGCACACACAGGCTGTGGCACACGCCCTGCCCTGCTCCAGGTCACAGTGGTGTCCCCTCAGGGAAGGCAAATACATCTCATTTCTCACTGCAGTTCTTGATGGACAACATGCCTGAGGCACACATGCAGGGCCAGACTGTGGTGACACAAATACCAGCTAAAGTTACATCTGAGCAAGCCCTGGGAATGTAACTCAGCACTCAGGACAAGGCAGGGGCGCAGGGGAAGCTGGCAGGAGAGGGTAAAAGCAAATGGGGAAGAGTAAGAATGAATTTGGCCCAGTGTGGAACGAGGCACAGCCCTGATTTCACACACACCACAGCTCTGCACTCAGAGTCCTTGGCATGATGAGGGACACCCCACTTTACACTGATCAGGACACAAGTTTTATTGCTGGGCTGTCAACTCCAGTGATGCAAGTGATGGCTTCCCCTTGCCTACATTTAGGGGCATGACTGCAGAATGTAGATGGTTCCCAAGTGTTGGGTGGGCCCTGTTCCAGGATATAAATATGTACCACTACATATCTTAATATATGTTTGCTAAAGATAACATGCCAGTGTTCAAGACAAATGAGGCTCTCCAAGGCAGCAGGAGAAGCCCCGAGCTGACTTAGCTCTGAGTAAATCTTCAAAATGAGAAGTCAAGGCTGTTTCTTCCCTGCAGACGTAGGTGTTGGCTGCTGTTATTCCTGTGCTACTGTTGTTCTGTGACTGAACAAACCAAGGAAGGCACACCAGGACATCTGGTAGTAGGGGTTTTCTGAAAAGTGAAAGGGTCTTCCTTTTCCCAAGTCTGCCACTATTATTGAGGGTACATTTAGGAGTATTATTGGTGGTATAAAATCATTGTTTGCTCAAAGCAGGAATTTCCTGCTCTTCTTCTCTCTGCAACTTCTACCATTTCTACCCTCAACACACCTGACTCAATATTTTTCTCCTGGCTGAGGCATGTGGAATTGTTTTGAAGGAGGTTTCAGAGCCAGCTGAGCCTGACTCATGTTCCTGTACCAAGAAGAAAAGCTGTGTAACAATTGAGAGAGATTCCCCCCTGCCAACCTGACTTGGATGTCTCACTTTTGTAGCTTCCCAGAGGCTGGATGTTGTGGAAGAGAACTCGAGTTCTCAGTACACTTTGCATCTTTGATACTGGCAGCAGTATCTCCCAGAGGTAATTTGCAGTGAGACTTGTTATCCTTTGAAGACCAAAAGAAGCCACAAGGAATGTCAGCAGGAGGAGCTGGGTACTGTGGTATCTGGTTAATTTCAAGTGGATAAAGTACTCAGGAATCAATCTGGAAAGGGTCAAGCTTTTCGTACATATTGCTGAAGTCGAGCTTTCAGGAAAAATGCATGTGCAAGTCATGGAAACATTAAATCTGTGCTTAATGGTAATCAAAGCTGCCATATTATTGTATCAAGGCTATTTGGTGCTACTTTGCTAATTTTGAAACATACATTAAAGTTAGCATAGAATTAATTTACAGTCACTTCAGCAGAGCAAGGTGGCTGTCAGTAAACGATCATGAGAAAGGCACAAATGGGTGTGAGATCACTGAATGGAGTGTGCAAAGCCATTCACAGCAGTGGCATGCCAGACTAAGACAATTTAGGATAAAGTAAAAACGTCCAAGAGTAAGGCAACAGAGGCGACCCAGGTAAGCATGGAGAGTGGAAAGACCAGTTGGGTGCTTCTGTTCACTCATTTTCACATCAAAAGATTGTTGTTGCCATCAAATCCTTTCTTAGAAGCAAAGGCTTTTTGGAGGGTGACAAGTGGGAGGGAGGAGGGGAGCAGTAAAGAGGCTGGAAAGGCAGAGAGTAGAGTGAATCCAGTAAACCCTGACTCCTCACAAAAGTCATGGTATCATTCGGCCAAGAAATTTGGGAAATTTGTGGAACTATGTACAGAAATAAATATCCCAGCAGTGTGCTGAGGGTTCCCAGGCAACTGGCTGCTTCCACCCAACAGAGAGTTTTCTCTTTAAAAAAGACCCCAGAACCAAAACTAATTTTAGAAGTCCTCAAAAGAAAAATGAATTTGTATTATACTGGTTTCCTGCTGCTTGGTCACTGTGAATGCTTCAGGCCAGTGCTGTCTGCCACTCCTCACACTGCCCTTCTCTCCCCTACTTTGAAAAAACTGAGCTGCTCTCCTTGCCTGAGAAATGATGAGTAAGGTGGTGGAGGCAAACAGAAGAATTTACTGCTGCTCTCAATTACAAAACTTGGCACTCTCAGCCTGAAGGGACTTGGGTTTAAATCTGTGAGCGCTGAATGAGCTGAACACAAGCTGAACCAAGGCTCATGCTTGCAAATGCATAGAAAATTAATGAATGCACAGAGTCTGCAGCACCATCTAATAATATCCCACAGAGCTGGACCCCGTGTACAGTAACTTTCCTGAAGCTCAATATGTTGTACTTCGAATTTTGTATGAAAATGCTGCACACATTTAACCAGTTACTCCATTCCCCTCCCCGGAGGTGTCTTCATTTCAGTGGTAAATGGAGTGTTCTCTGTTTATAGTTTATGCATAAATTTGTACAGTGCACTGAAAGGCACCCTCCAACCAAACCAGCCAATAATAAATTCATTTAAATTGGTTATTTTAATGAGAAATACACAGTATTGTGGAGAAAAGAACACTGTTGCACAACCTTTAGAAAGATTATCAAAATTCTCAGTTACTTTTGTCCTCTTTTCCAGTAATCCATCTGGGTAAACCCTGTGTTACAGAGATTCATTTGTTGGGCTTTGTTTCTATGATTGCAGGTGTGGGAAGGCAGGACAATAACACAGCATGGAGAGTGAAGGGCCTTACCCCACAGAGACCCAAGTCAGAATGACATTTGTGGTCACTTTTGATATAGTTTTGGTCATCTGTTTTACTGTCAAAGAGTAGAAGAGTGACTGTTGTCTCCTCCTTGCAGAGTTAAAAGATCAATTGGCCGGACCGTGAGACTGAAAATTAGCACCTGGGAACTCTGTTAGCTGACATTTAAAGATCCCAGGTCACTTGGTCTGAAAGATGGTGAATCCAAGGAGGAGAAAACACAAAAAGCAACTGGCCAACATTGGAAAAACACATTGGAGCTGCAAGAGTTTCTAGAAAACCCACTGCTGCTAAGAAAGAGTCACTTGTGTTTAACCACAGACAACAGAAATTTCTAAACCGTAAAATGTGAAAAAATTCTTTTGGAAAGCATCCCTGAATAGATAAAGAGAGGAATCTGTGGCAGTCATTAGTGCCTTGTGCTGGAGGCCCTGCAGAGAGGGCTGTGAGGGCTCCTGCTCACCGTTGTGAAGTGAACCACGCAGTAGATGCCGATGAAGATGAGGCCGATGATGATGGAGGCCACGGCCACCCAGAGCGCGTTGCGACCCAGCCGCTTGGAGCCTTCTATGTCCCCTTGGTTGTAACTGTTCAGAGCCTGCAGAGGGGAGACAGGGCATCACAGCTCTTCCCTTAAAGCAGAAACCTGTTGGCAAAGCAGCTCTGAACCAACAGAACAGATCAATGTCGGCTGCCGAGGTAAGCAGGAGTCCAGTTTTCTGTTCCACTCATTTTCAGTACCTTTCATTGAAGCTACAGCTCTTTTTTCTTTTTTTTTTTTTTTTCCTTCCCAGTGGGGAGGCTTTGTTCATATGATACACACCAGCATAAAAGCTGTCAAACCAACATCCACCCACCTGCATAAATCAGTCCCTTTGATCTTTGGAAATAGTTTTGTAGTATCTGGGAATTGTTAGTTGGCCACTTCACTAGCAGTGAGACAAATTCTTATGCTTTATGGGACTATAAGCATAAAAAAGAGCATAAACAGGCTGCATTTTTAGAGGAAGTCTCAGCAGAACTTAAAGAAGCTTACTAATTTCCTATTTTTCCAATATTTTACTTTTCCCAAAAAAAGTTTGAAGAATTAATAGGTAGTTTGCTAGTGGTGGAGAAAAAAACAAACTAAGAAATATAGGTCGCCTGAACAAAACATCTGAGTGCCATCCTCATGGGCTAGAAGTTGTGTTCTTTTGCATTTCTAGAAGACACTGATAATTATTATATCCATCCTGAGGTGTACATCAGATATCCCCATAGTATCTCAAGAGACTCAAGTTTCTCTCTCCCGCTCATGACTTAGCAGATGTTTTACATTCATTACATGCTCAGATTGCAATGTGTGATAGGACCACTCTAGGCTTTTGGGAGACAGACTATAGGATTTTCTGTATTAATTTTTGGTTTAACCAAACCATTTTTAAAGGAGAAGATTCAGTGAACAACACAGAAGTCCTGTAGCACATGACTCTAAACACAGTTTGTAGTATTTTTTTCCCAAGAATGAGATGCTATCAAAGGATTAAAAAAGGTGTTATCCCTAAGAATTCTCTTGTAAAGTCATGAGAGTTTGAGTTCATAAACCATAACACTGAGCCCAGATTTCTTGATCAGATTGCACTATTGAATTCAGCATACTTCCTCAGGGAATTAGATTAGTCACAACATGGTTTTTAGTGTCTTGTATATATTTCAGGAGGTATCAGAGAAATGGGAAGAGTAGGGGGAGAGATATGGGGACCTGATCAAATTAACTGTTCTCTGGAATGAAGAATTCAGATTGTCTCTAGAAAACGACTGCATGCAGTATCACCCAGTGCTATAATGAAAGTGCTTCAGTTATAAATCACTTTTTGCAGCAAACACAGAATAGCAGAGTGAAGAGCTGAGACTGTGGAGAGCAGGAAAGGGATGAAGCTGAGAGCACACCAAGCATTGCTGTAGAGCCATTTCTCCCAAGCAGGAAAGCAATGAGGGTCATGATGTGTGTGCTGTGTCGATTAGTGAGCACACAGGGCTAATGGGCTGGGTGCACTCGTGGTGTCAGCACTGCAGGAGCATCAGCCCAGCCCAGACAGTCCCAAAGCAACACAGCCTGCATTCCTAGAATTGCATCTCAAGGATAAGTGCAGGTACTTATTCTCTGGAGTCTGTGAAAGGCTGAGATGCTGATGCACTCATGTCCTTAAAGAGAACACTGATACATTTCTTCCCTTCCTGGAAGCCCACATGCCTAAACATTTCTCTGGTTTATGTCCCCAAAGAGTATCACTAATACCTCTGCTCTGCTGTCAGATTTCATTGAGGTTGGAAAGCACATAATGGGGAAGGAGGCAGAGATGGAAATGGGAGATGGGCACGAGCACACGGTCAAACAGGACAGTGTCAGCCCTGATGAAGGTACAAAGGGGGCTGGCACAGTCCTCTCACCTAAGCCACTCCACGTCCCCAGCAGTCCTGGCTGCAGAAAAGCTTTCTCAAGGTACATTTGGGAAGGTCATTGAAAGGATTATGAGGAGAAACACAGCTCAGCTTGGCCTTGAGCAGACCAACCTCCTCCTGTCTCTGCCAACAACCACCAACGCCACTGTGGCTGCAGGGAGAAACACAGAGAAGCACCACACACACCCTGGCCCTGCACTTTGTGCTCCCCTCTTATCAAAGGACTCCCCTTGCATGGCATCTCCAGAGGGGTTCTGCAGACACCATCGACTCAGTTCCCCAGGCTTGTGGTCTCAAAAGTCAGGCAGAGTTGCAAGCAGGACCTGACAGCACCAGCTTGCAGTTCTGGGGCATTTTACTAATGTATTTAGGAAGTCTGGAAAATTTCCATGTAATTTCTGCAGGTACTGCATAAATAATTCACCATGCAAACTTTAATAAATAATGTCATTTTAATACAAATCCCTGATGAAGAGGAGGGAAACAGCATTAATGACAAAGAATAGGATTTGGGAGAGACAGGAAGGAGACCAAAGTTTCTCTATGAAGAGGTTTAAATTAAATGATAAATGAAGTAACTTAGAAAGCATTCAATAAAAAGTAAGAGGTTTGAGGGAGTGGTTGGGGTCTGATGCAAAGCTTTTTGAAATTCATTACTTCCATCTGCTTCAAAGGGCTCCTGGTCAAGCTTCCAGTTTCCAACATTAGACAGAGATAACATCTACTATGCTAAAGCCTTAGCTGTTACATCTATTTATTTCCAAGGGCTGGGCAATATATTGAGAACACAGCATCTGTATGAGGCATTTGGTCTGTCCAACTTTTAAAACAAATTTCAGCCCTTTTCCACCTAACACCATATGATTTCTCAGGTTTCTGCTACCTCACTCACTATGAAGTCATAATGTAAATTAAAGCCACAGTTCTGCAGCTGTTTATTTACTTGAGTAATCTCAGTGACTTCACCAGGTTCACACACATCTATTTATAAATAACATTCTCAGTTCAACAATAAAGTGACTTGACCTCATGTGAACAGAAATGTGCTGAATTAGCTATAAAATATTAATCCCTTTCTGTGTATATTTTCTGTTCCACACTCCCAGAGCACTGATCATGGCAAAACCAGAAAGAACGCTGAGTTACTTTAGAAATCTTCCTCTACATTTCTTACAGATCTGGGCAGACCAGACTGAGGTCCTCTGATCAGCATTTTCTAGGCTCTATAAGCCAGGCTGGGTGAACCTTATTTGGCTGTGCCTGGAAAGGAGACACTCTCTAGTTCAGACCTGAGGAAGAATGAGACCTGCTGACTCAGGGTGACTCCTCACTGTAGGAACAGCTCACAGGGAAACACAAAGAAGAGGGGGGACTTGGGGAGCAATTCAGAGCAGGCAGGTGCTGAGCAGGACACATGAAAGGGGAGTTTGCTCCACAGAGTGTTGCAGAGGAAAAACAAAAACCTACCAGTTTGCAAAGGCAAAGGCCATGCAAAAATGCCTTCACAGCAGCTGCTGAACCCTGTTGTTTAATATTCAGGAATATTAAACATGTTGTTTAATATTCCTGAAGTGAGTATATGCTGTCCCATATAGTATTAGATGTCCTGGTACCTACAAGCTACCTAACAAGGGATATATAAATAATAAACTCTGCAAGTAAACTTTCTAACTACAGAAACACTGGTCACTGAGCTGGCCACAGCCAACACACTGCACATCCCAATCAGAAGAGGTGGTTCCCTGAGAAAGCCAAGTCCATTCTTTCCTGTCCCCATGGCTTCCACCATCCTCTACTTTGTTGTCTCTGCTTAGAGAAACCCATATAAAGATAAGGCATCTGAGTCCAACAACAACAAATGCAGAAAAAGAACTTGTTACTATCAGAGGCAGACGAGCCAAGATTGTCACAGCTTGACCACATATGTTGTTTGAAGCATGGAAATGATTAAACAAAAATGTGTCAACAGAAAGAGGGCGTTTGGAGCAAAAATCAGTGAGAAATAGCTTTGGAGAGACTGTTTGGAGGTTGTTACAAATGTAAGGCCCTATGGAATTACTGGACTAGTCTGACACAGAGATCTTTGAAATAAAGACAGCTGAAGGGGAGGTACTGAGAAAGGCCAAAAAAAGTGTTCAATTGTCAGACCTCAGTGCTGGCACTGAAAATATCCCATTCATTTCTCAGAGTTATTCCACAGCCTCCCTCTAGCTCTGATCCCACGAGCCAGACACAGCCAGTCCACCCCAGCCAGGTGTCAGACACAGCTGGCAGCTCACTGCGAGCTCTTTGGGTTAAGATAAGGAGCCAAAGAGCTCAGTGACACAGTGCCCACTCCCAGCCCCACACCAGAGAAATCTCCTGTGCCACAGAAGCCTCTTGACCTGGTACTTGTCCCCAGACTCTTGCTCCTGGTGCCTGTGGTTACATCTGTATGAGAAAGAATATGGCAAATCTGAGGGAGGCATCCCTGGGGCTGATGGCACAGCAACAGGACAGAGCTGCTCACAGTGATCCAGCTGCTGGAGGCAACAAGGAGAGAACTGATGGCATCTGGCTGCAGAAGGGTGTTGAGAACAGTCATCCTACAGCCAGGAGTCCTGGGGAAGACAGAACTCCATCTGCCAAAAATGCCAAGCAATGCTTGGCCTGAGAGTGGCCAATGGCTCATTGTAATGCCAATATGGCAACACTGATTAATTATTTAATGTCCTTCTACCAGCTCTCCTCTGACCCCTGCCATGAGAAACAGACAGGTAAGGAACAAGGAAAGGTTGTCATTGCAATAAGGAGAACTTGTGAAAGGTTTATGCTAAAAATAAAGTAAAGGAGGTAAGATCTGTAACGGTGAGGTTTGAGCCTCCAAAGGTGAGAAAGAAGTGAGGAAACCAGTGCTGGAGTTGTAAATGGGGCAGCAGAAGAGACAGAAGAGACTGAAGACAAATCTGTCATTTATTTTGGGGGTGTGTTAGAGCCCAGACTCTACTTTTAGAGTGAAAATATTGTCTGAATTTAGAACAGTTAAAGAGGGCATGACACAGGTACACAGGGTGCTGAACCATGCCCCCCTCTAGAAGCCAACAGGACTTTCCCTTTTAGGCCCATTTTAAGAAGTGGAAATTTGTAGAGAATTCACTTGTAAGAGTCTTTAAACTTGACCCAATATCTCAGGTAAGCTCTGCAGACTGTAAATGTATCTTTATAAGAAAAGAAAATAATCCACTCTTGTATCTCAGTGTTAACCCTCAGCAAATCCAGCTGACAAAGGGAGGGAGGGTGCAGATCCCAGCAGAAGTGGAAATTAAACCAGCACAGGCTAAAATGCAGAACCTACAACTGAGGATAATGCAGCAGTTACAAGTTGCAGCTTGGAAAGGCAGGGGGATCAAGCTGTGGAAAGGAAGTTGGACATGTTATTTTTATAGAAAAGGAGAGGTTTTAGGTAGGATACAGAAGCTATTCCCAGACAGGGGAGGTTATTGGTCTGGCTTTTGTTTCCCCCTGTAAGGGAGTGGGCAGCTGAGACCTGCACAGGCTGTTCAGCATTCAGGAAGTGCTCTTCCCACCCTGGTTCCTTCATATCCCCTGGTAACTGTTACTGATGCCTGACTCCAGAAGCCTGCATGAACTTCAACCAGGCTGGGGGTGGAGGTTTCTCCATATGGGGTGCAAAAATCTTTAGAGGCCAAATTCTGTCCTTGACAGTTAACTTCTGTACAGCCCCAGCACCTTGATGAAAGTGTCACAGTGAACAGACGCTCCCAGCCCCAAATCATCAGCTCTCATTACTTTATATAGCACCCTCAGTGTCCATGGACAGAAAGGATGCTGAGTACCAGCAGAACCAAATCTTCCCGAAATAAGGAAAAGAGCATATTGTATAGTTAAGGTAACAACAAAGAAAATAAACACAGAAGGAAAAAAAAAAAAAAAAAAAAGAAGGAAAAAAACCCCTTAATACTTAAAAAAAAAAAAAAAAAAAAAAAAAAAAGAAAGAAGAAGAAAGAAAAAGGTTTGAACAATGGCTTTGGAATAGTAGTTTTCAAACTTCAGCAATGTGAAGCTGATTGATGAGAATTCTCATCAATTCTCATCAATCTTTACTCATCACACTTTACAAGAGTGCGTTTTGGGGTATTTTAGACATAGTTTGCTATTCTTATACTTAATTGTAAAAAGAAATAACTACATTTTTACTTACCTTCTCAGCTTGGCTGTCAGAGAAAAGGATGAAAATACACAACATGTTTTAAACCTTTTTCAGCTCCTAAACAACAGAAATACATTGCAGTGTTACTGATAACACTGATCATGTATATGACTAGAAAACTCTGGATCTGACTCTGCAACTTTTAACTCAGAGAAGGAGATTCTGTTCCAAGAATCCTTTGGAAGTTAAGGGGATTGCTAGGTTATTAAGGACAATGTGTATCAATTACAGATTGTAGGAGTAAGGCTGTTCTTTCACTGTTTGATACTCAATTTACATGGGCAATTGCCAAAACCTACAGTCATTATCATTGTCTGTATTATTTTAATAAACAGTATCAAAGAGCCTGTTTACTGGAAAAAAGGAACTCCTATTAGATTTGATTAGCTAAAGCAGAAACCAAATCTGATTTCTGTTCTCCAGCTGACACTTTCACAGAGATACTGTGTCCAGTCCAGCGTGCGACTTAGTTGATGTAACAAACCCCATTAACTAGAATAGACCTGCCACCTGATAGCCTGACAGTGAAAACTTGTTGGAAACTGCCTTTCACTCCACGTTTTCCATCGCTGCTGGGATAGCTCGGTGGACCCCCTGCCCGCGCCCGCTGATGCTCCCAGGCTCGCTGCCTCACCCGGTGTCCGCAGGCTCCCGGGACACGCGGCCCAAAGGCGGCTGGATGCCCCTTTCCCTGCCGGGGCCGGCGGTGGCCCCTCGGAGCCCAAGCCGGAGGTGCTACTCACCATGACGGCGAACACGAAGGCGACGATGTTGACGGGATAGGCGGGACAGAAGCAGCTGAGGATGCTGAGGATCAGGTAGCTCTTGGGCTGCG
>JANPWX010000294.1:366353-480159 GCA_024734555.1 Trochalopteron elliotii
GCAAAGCCATTTCCTCGCATCTGGAGTGAATTTGCCATCTCCTAACCCCAGCCTCTTGCTGAACTTAGCAAAAGCATTGAAGATCAGCAGAAACATACGAACTTAAAGCATTATGGTCAATTTTTTAGCAAATTATTCAGTCCTTACTGAACATGACATCTGTAAGGTGAAACCCACTTTGGGGGATGCACGAAAGGGAGCAAGGAAATGAATATTATGTCCAAAACCTAACGTATGGGGGAAAAAACACCAAACAACCACAATTAAATAAAGATCCTCTTCCATAATGGTTTTCAAGTTGGTGAGGAATAATATGGCAGCCTACACTGAGAAAGGAGCGGGCTGTTTCTGCTATGTGATGTTAAAAAAACCCCTCACACTTGTATCAGCAAAATGGAGACTTTTGGTCAGATGAAGGCTGAAGTTGAGATTTTGCTCTCACTGGCTAGTCCTGAGAGCATTTCATTAATTAAAGTTACAAAAAAATAGTAAGGTGTGCTTACAGCTTTATGAATGAAACGCTTTTATCCCTGGGAGTTTTGCAATAGACCTGAATGGAGCCACCGTTTCCCTGTTCTGGATGTTATCCTACAAGATGTGACATGGTAAAGACTTTTATAAGGAATAAAGGTGCAGTATTTCCACTTTCACAGACATTAATTGTCTCTCAGCTGCATATCTGGAATATAACATGGAGTGAGAATCTGCTGATCTATCAGAAAGTCAAAAGAAAAGACTGTACATCTTTAAGAAAGAGTAAGAAAGACCAGCTTCCATCCGTTTGCCAATGTAGCCATTAATGTTCAGGCACAAGCTCTGTGCAGCTGTAAAATCTCTGATCTGTTTGTTCTCAGGGGACTTTAAACACAGGCAGCAGACAAGTGCAGGAAAAACAGTTCACATCACACCACACACTTACTGCTGGGGCTGATTTCAGTAGGGATGGAGTCCATGTCCTCTGCAAGGGACCAGCATCTTCCAGGGCCCCTCAAGCCTTTAATCCACGAGCATTTTCAGACCCATTGTAATGGCTTAGAGTTTGAGTTTGCCTGCTGGTGGTTGAAACACAGTGAAGTAAGAACCTGTTATCAGGCTCGTGGATGAGAAAATCCAGCTGCTTAGGGCAATTTGAGCCATCCAAAGTGGACATAAACAAGGACAACAAAAAGCTGTGGCAAATCAACTCTGAGGAGAAGGCAAAGTTGTGTGCAGAGATCAGTCAGAGAAACGTGGCCCTGGGCTGTGAGGAAAGGATGTAGATTCTTCCTGTTTAATATCAGACATTGAGTTTTAGTGCTTTTCCAGGGGTCTGCCAAGACAGTGATCTGGAGACTGGCAGAGTTACCAGTGACATCAACAACCTGTGTTAAATCTTTCTCTGAGGACAATGAAGTGCAGGTAGAATTTGGGCTCTGTTAAGCTGGATCGTGTGAATCCCTTCCCAGGTCTCTCAAAGACACAGATCTAAGAGTAGAACCTGGTGTTTCTTGTGTGTTTCTAGAAACCCTAAAGTTTAATTGTTCAAACGAGGCTGCTAACAGATGCTAATGGATTGCAGAGAAAGCAGGAGATAGGAAGTGGTGAGATATTCAGGGCCAATTTGTGCTAATGAGAGCTCATTAAGAAGTTCTTGAGATAAAGGTTCTGTCAGGAGGCAGTTAGTGTGGCTGAATTTAGTGGTTTATGTAGAAGATGGGTTAAAATCCAAGAACTGTGTCCCGTTAGGACAAGACTGATTAAATTTTAAACGGCACCGACTTGTAGCCACTTACCGAGGTGAGGAAAAGGAAGGAGTCCTCGGCCAATAGTTTGGATTCTCAGGCTGCAGTGAGGGAGGGCAGTTTCAGTCCTCGGGGAGGCTGTAACCTCAGAGGGAAGAACCATTGCGCTGAGACGGCTCAGCAGAAGGCTGTGAAAGTGATTTAAGAACGTGAACTGCGAGCTAAAAGATATAGTTCCATGAACAATCATAAAAATAGCCTTCCAAGGGAATGAGTCAGAGTACCCAATATTACTGCTTACAGCCTTGCACCTCATGCTGAAACTTGAAAGAGAAACTGATCACTCTGCACATAGCAGCGATTTTTCCAGGGATATGAGTAAGGCAAGATCATGGATAAATTGCTCATCACGATGGGCAAAGAGACATGATAGTTGCAATTTTTTTTTTTTTTTTTTTTGAAAGGTCTTCTCCTGATTTCACATGTAATGGCTTGCCAGCAGGATTCCTTGTACGGTGGAATATGGTCTCTCAACCACATTTTGCTGTATTCCTGGCTGGTAGGACTCTCCTCAAAGGCATGTTCACAGCTCACAGTGGTCCTGGAAAGAAGTTCCAGTGTCTGCACACAAGTCCACACTAAGACCAAAAATGGCAGTTTAATGCCCAGAGGTTCTTTGCGACTAACTTGTACATCCAGACATGAAACAGTAACTGTCAAAGGGCACATCAGGCTCCAAGCTGAGTTCTACTTATCTGAAAAAAAGATACTCTCACCATCTTCCAACATTTAGCCATGCTTTGTCTTTCCTGAGAGAACAGAGAACCTGCCTACCTTCTAAGGGAAGAAAAAAATATAAACTGGAAATTAAGTAATTTGGTGCCTAAAATTCTCATACTGCATTCATTGCACAGTAATTTAAAGTTCTTATATACTTCATCACAATATCTCATGATAGTGAAATCCATCCCTTACCCAAAAGGGGGATCACCTGGAGATGGGACACAAGAGGTTGGATGGAGGCCTCCCATATTCTGAAAAGTACTATTTTGGCTTGGTTTAATAAGTCCTTGTACAGAAATATTCTGCAGGGGAGTAAGAGAAAACTAACCCACCCTTCTCTTTTCAAACACAATTCTGTATCTGGTCATTCTGCTCTTGCCAAGTGTGTGGGAACCTCTCTTCTCTGCTGGCTGCCCATCCTCAGGACTGCCAGGCCCCTTAGAAACCCTTCCCAAACTCAGGGACTGTGGCTATGAAGGAACAAAGCCAGAGTTGCATTATTGGTCCTTGGTGCTGTTAGGAAATCTGTGTCACTCCAGCAGCCACTGGAGGGAAATGGCTCCCTGGCTGTTCCCAGGCAGCCCCGCCAAGCGAACCAGTGTCTCCAGCTTTTCCTCTTTGCAGGTCTACTGCTAAATCAGTTCTTTCCTCAGTACATTTTGTACATTTTGGTGTCCAAATTTGCTTTGCATAGGTCTTTGCTTGGAAGCCTCTATTTATAGTGAACTGAGGTGAACTGTCTTTTTAACTTCTGCCTGAACTTCAGCTGCAGAAAACATTCCATCCCACCCTCCTTTTTTTCCTGGGGTATTAAACACAAATACCTTCACAATTTGGTTCTTTAAAGTTTTGTTTACAGGCAGGCTTTGGAAAATATCCATTACGCTTTTGGTTTTAGATGTTTTGGTATCTTTTAGCTGCGCTTCAGGTGATTATATTGTTTGTAAAGTGAAGCTTGTAGATAGAAGCATTTTGTTCAGATGTTGAGAGCACTAAACTTAAGCATGAGAAGAAATGAAAAGGGAGAGATTTGGGAGGCTGCTTAAACTACTCATTCAGTAATTCCAAATGAATATATAAATCAAATTACTTGTCAACACTATGCAAAGGAAGCAGCTCATTGTTCCTGCTTTTGAAGTGGACAGAGTTTAACATGTGGTGTGTTAAACAGTGGAAACTGTAATGAGTGAAAGATGCATTCCCTGCCTTAAAAATTATGGATCAGGACTGGTTTTGCTGTTGCATTTCTGTGTGTTACTGAGCCAGCAGTGGCTGTGGGGCTCTACTCTGTACACTGATGCTGTAACAGGTATTGTGAGAGAAATACCTTTCTTAGTTTAAACTGAACTTGTCATTTTTACCCTTGCAGCTGCAGATTCCCATTTTTCATTGTGGGCCACAGCTGAGGGCTGTGGCTTTGGAAACACCAAAGATTTGTGATGAGCTGTTAACTTTGGTAAATTATTCATGGTAAATAAATATGTGACCAGGGAAATGTTCAGATAAGAATGAAAGTTTCCTTCACAGTCTGAGATTGCTTTTTCATTCAGTGATAACCTTCTGGAATGCTATCACAATTTGAAGCCAATAAATAAATTGACTGTGGAAGCCTGCTAGAGCTCAAACACATGTGAAGATGTCTTCGGGTGTTTTCCATGATCTGTCCTTTTCCATTCTGTCTCCTGACTTCTGACCTGTCTGATGAAGTCAGATATCAACATCAGAAGATCTGTTCCAGCAGCTCAGACAGTGCTGGGCATCTGCTCAGTGCTGTGGGTGACATGTGCTGTGCTGGGAGGAGCCCTGGTTTCATCTCAGTGCTCCACTTTCCTGCAAACCAGTTCATGCTCTTGAAAGTTTTTCTCCTTGTGACTGGCAAGACAGTCTGTTGTAGCACTGAAAGGGGAGGATTTTATCTTACCTCACTTTAATGCTCTGAAAACAGAGCATCAAAGCTCAGCTCGGTCAAATTTTGTTCAGAATCCATGTGGAGAGCTACTACTAGGGAGTTTAATAGCAGATACCTTCTCATTTATATGCTTCTTTTAAACTGGAGACTTAATTCTTCAGATTTCCTGCTATGAGGATTAATTTCAGAAGTGGCTGTGCAATGCAGTGCTGTGAATTCAGCATTTTGGAAATATTACTGACCATTTATTGTCTATGAGTTCATGAAAACCATTTATAACAAACTTGTTAGTTTAAGAATTTGAACCATTTTGCCAACTTGAGTGGTATTTGTAATATTAAAGTAACTACAAACTGATTTGTAGAGGAAAATATTGGAAGATTCCTCTTCAAGTGTTCATGGAAATATTTTGGGGTTATTTCATATTAGTTCATATTCCATTTGTAAAGGTATTTGACACAGACAATTAATTTAATTAGTTCCCACTCCACAGTCAGCCTGGAATCTTTTCATGGACTTCTCTGGGTCAGCTCCAGCTTCACACAACACAAGCAACAGGAAAACACAGGCAGGGCTGTGCACAGTTATGTTACAAGCAGGATAAGTCTTGAACAAAAGGCTAAATACACCCATTAGGGAAAGTTTGAATCTGGACTCACATCTGAACTTGTGGGAGGAGCTGAATACTAATTGTTCTATAAATATTTAATATACCTAGCACTTTCCCATTGTGTAGCATCCCAAAGGGGGCATCTTTCCTTCTCTCACACATCCACACCCATACTCTTCTTTCATTAAGGGCTCCCAAATACAGTAATTAGAACAGTCATCAAATTTGCATCTGACTGATCAAGGCCACTCCAGCTTTATTTCAGTGTAATTGCAGTGGCCTCGGGTGCACTGGTGAACATGGCCCAGGGCTCAGGTAATTATTATATCAGAGAACATTTAATGAGGAAAAAGCAAGTGAGACACTTTGTGGGATAGGAACCCACCAGGAAATAACCTGCTTGTAAACATAACAGGATCTTGTTATTTTTCCTAATTTATACATTACATTTATCACAATTAAAAAACAAACAAAAAGTTCAAATGGATTAATTCAATGTTTACCTTTGTTCTCAGATACCAAGACAAGCCATGGTACAGACTCCAGCACATCAGATTGATAAATAATATCCCTAAATATTCTGGTTTGGGACAGAATTTCCATGCTATGCCCCATGGCTGTCAAAATTCCAGGTGCACTGTTGTCACAGGGCAGAAACTCCTTGGAGGGCTGCTCAGAGGGTGTAGGAACTTGTGGATTTCTGTGGGGGTGAGGGGCTTTTGCTCCCCTTTAGCTATAGAAACTGCAGTTGTAGAGAAAGATTAACAGCTCCTTGCCCATGGCTGAGGAGTCTGACTGCCCACTGCTCATCCCCACAGAGCTTCCATGCTAAGAGGTTGTCTTGTTTAATAATTTCAGTATTTTGCTTTTACACTTCTTCACGTGGGAGAAAATCTGGTAACTCTCTCATGGAATTTGTAGAGAGCCTCCAAAAAAATTGAACAACTTTCAGCCCTTGCTCATGCCCTGGATTCTTTTTAGAAGCCTGTAGTAACCAAGTCTGTTTTTCTCTCAGCCACTGAGATTGTGTATCACAGTTCTTCCTCTTTTCCTACAAGAAATGGGAACAACTGGACGTTGTAATCGTCCCTCCTTTAAAAGAAGTTTTCATTACAGAATATTTCCCTTAGCTTCAACCTGCCCTCCTCTGTAAGCATGGTTTGAAGAGCCACAGGTGAGGAACTGCAGCCTTTGAAAGGCAAGGATTTGCTGGAATATTCTGAGAAATGTTCTAATGAACTCTCTGTGTTCAACGTTTTGATGACTGTTACAGTAACCTGGTTCTAGAAATAAATTAGATGCTGGAGTGGTCAACCACATGGAGATCTTATAAATATCTGCTACAATTTATGGCACAATGACCAAATCTATCCAGTCTATTTAATGGTTGGGTGTAATTTACAGTGTAATGTACTAAAATACAGCCACTCTAATAACAAGCCATATAATTCACGTGGGAAAGAAACAACCATTTGCCAGGGGGGAAAAAAAACTATCAACAAAGAGGAAAGGATTTCTTTTCAGCCTTCCTCTACTTTGGGGTCTAATCTTGCCCCTGTGAAATGCACTGCAGAAGTCTGGATCAACAATGGAAAATCAGAGTCCTGAAAATGGACATTGTTAATCAGGACTGACATCACTAAAAATAATGCTATGGTGGGGGGCTGATGCAGCCATCAGCCCAAAGCCTGCAGGGGGTTTGTGTAGCTGGAGCATTCCAGCTCCTTGGGGAAGCATGTTCTGAGGGGAAAGAGTTTCAAGGTTGCTGTACTTTGTGCAAGAATGAGTTTTTCCCTTCTGGTGGAATACATCCTTTATTTCCTTTTTCGACTGCAGAATAATCAAGGATCTGACTTATACTACATCAGGTAGATCAAAATGCATCTACAGCCCCTTTCTGATATTCAGTGACAGATGATTAAGAAACAAGAAACAGGGCAATTTCAGGGTGTTTCAAGCCCTGGTACCTCCTCCCATCTTCTCATGATCAGCTGTTTGTGATTCAAAATCCAGAAAATTAAGCTTGGGGCAGCTGAGAATTCTTCCCAGTTGCATTAGGTCCCATCTTTGTCTGTCTTTGATCACTTTCTTGTTGTGGTGGGTCAGTTTTCCTGCTGGGAAATGTATTCTGTGTGTAAGATTGTGGCTACAGAGACCCAGTTACCAGATCAAACTGCTGGTTACAAGATCAGCCATGGCACTTGTAATAATAATCTATTCTGATTTTACAGTCATCAACACTCATCAGGGTCAACAAGAATCTTTCCACTGACCTTAACAGGAGCTGGAGCTGATCCCAACTATCCTGGAGTTTGTAAGCCTGAGTTTTTATCTTCTGCAATGCTACAACAGTGATATTTATTGAAATTTAGCAGAAAGAATTGTTGTTACTAGTGTGCCAGGATAAATATAATTCCATCACTTTAACAGGCTGGTGTGGCACCATTAATTTAAAAGATAGCAGAACAGAGTGGTGATATGTAAGCCTGAAATCCTGATTAGGAAGATGCACCCCAGTTTCTGAATACCCCTCCAGTGACATTTCTTTCCAATAAAACAGCCTATCTCCAAGAAAGACAGAGATGTTTATTTTATAATCCCTATTTATAAGATGCTGCTTTTTATGTCCAATAAAACACAGAGGGACTATTGTTGGTAAAATAGGATGGTTTGCTTCTTTTCTACCATGGTGAAATCTTTCCTAGGAAAAGAGAATAGAGATGACAATTTCAGAACCCTTGTGAAGCAGAAGGGAAGGGTGAATGCTGAAAGAGGCATTGCTTACTCTTTTAATTGATGAGTTTTCCTGTAGCACTTGCCAGCCCAAAATCCAGGGAATTCTCATGCAATCAGAGCTTTCTGTCCAGTGACACCCAGGCAAATGTTCATATTTCAGTGTCACAGGTGAAACCTGAGGAGGGAGGGGTTTGGGTGACACTGGGAATGCACAGCAGGAAACAGTTCATTGTCTGAATCCCCTCCAAGCAAGTGACCAACCCAAGTTTTCATGGTTTTTTTTGCTAAGGGGATTTGTTAGTGACTGCTCCATCAGCTGAAATTGTAGGGGGTCAGACCTGGATGGGACAGAAGGCTGATCTGAGCAGCTCAACCACATGCTCTGGTGACCTTTAGCAAGCTGCTTGGACTCTTAGTGCATCTCCAGGTGTTAAATGGGTAACTTTGAACCTCCCTTGCAAGGGTCTGCTGAAATTGAGAGTCTAAGACTGTGAGATTGCTCATGGAAATATTTGGGACAATCCAAGATACCTGCAGGATAAAGCCCTCAGAAGTTTAAAAATCCCAAATCCCCTTTTATCTGGGTATGGACCTCTTAGTGTTCTGTTTCAGGCCTTTAAATTGGAAGATAAAGACTTGAGTAGAGCTGAGGATCTATGGATCCTTTGCCTGAGGAAACTAAGCTTTTCAGGAAGTAGGAAAAGGAAAGCTGCTTTTTCTCTCCAGAGGAGCTCTTTGACACCTCAAAGTAAAAGAAGCAGAAAATTTTTCATTATGCTGATGCTGCAGAAGCAAAAAAGACAATCTGCTTTCTTTTTAGAGGAGAAACCTGGTGGCAATAGGAGAGAGAAGAGCCATCATCAAACAAAAGCATACATAAGATACAAAACCATTAGAGACTCCTGACATTCACACTGGCATCCTGCTCTGGGAGCTCTCAGAGCTGCTCAGACATTAGCTAATTACATTTGGCACAATCCTCTCATCTTACATGCAGGCAGAGACATTAAGTTGCCTCCTTAGCTGGCATAAAGTTTGGATTTTGGCAGCGTGGCTCGTGCCCTCCAGCTGAGGACAACCACCTTTGTTTCCATTTTTTAATATGGGATATATAAATAAATTTCATTAATAAATGAAATTTCACAAACCCTGCCTGCAGTTCCATACAGTGAGGAAGGACCAAGATGAAGATTCCACCCTCTGTAATCACAGTTCAACCAGGAGCTATCAAGCTGCTAAATTAAGATTTCTTTTTGTTGGCCACAGGGTAACACAACAGCTCTGACAATGAAACTTGACCCAGATCATGTTGAAACGATCCCAAAAGAACAGCAGGAGTGGGGGGTCTTAAAACCTGTTGAGGGCTGCAAAGAAGTTAAAATAAATAGAAGGAAATGGTGGAATTGAGGTTTCAGAGATCAAAAGGAGACCTGATTGTGCTTATCTTCCAGAATCACTGCAACTGATTTCTCTGAGCACCAGTTCAGGCCTACAGAGTTTTTGGAAAGAAGTTTTTCCACTGGATTTTGAGATGGAGGAAAAGAAAAGCATGGACAGGGGAAAATATGATTTCTTTACCTGTACAAATGCTAATTTATCACTGCTACATACAGAAAGAGAAAAGCAGGAGCACAACATAAGAACTTACTTTTCTTTAATGTCTGTAAGTCAAATAAATCCATGTTCTTGCTTCTTTTCCCTGAGAAACAATTACCTCTTGATAATGAGGGGGGACAAAATAAGGCCATTGATCAGTAAAATATTACACATCAGTGATCACTGTGCTCACCTGGCCTTGTTTCCCCTTATTGTGGCTGAAGGATAAACAGCATTTCTCCCCAGTGGGCCCTCAGAAAGCTCTGACAGGCAGGGAAGCAGCTCGTTAAAATCATCAGCTAAGAAAGTCACTGGGTCACCAATTCCAT
Organism: Trochalopteron elliotii; assembly: GCA_024734555.1. Classification (NCBI taxonomy): domain Eukaryota; kingdom Metazoa; phylum Chordata; class Aves; order Passeriformes; family Leiothrichidae; genus Trochalopteron; species Trochalopteron elliotii. The sequence goes on from JANPWX010000294.1 coordinate 376,038, forward strand.
CATCCAGCAACTGTGACCCACCAGGAGATACACATTTGAGGCCAGACAGGTTCACAAATATCACATATTTGTCACTGTCTACAAGTTCAGGGGTGTGATTCCACTGCCTTTCCCTGCAAAGTGATGGCAAACATATGCTGAGGTAATCAGGGGAAAATGTAAAATGTACCTTCAACTGGAAGCCTGGGAAATGCATCTAATGATGCTTGGCTTTTCAATACTGATGTTAATAAGGCAAGAACTAATCCATAATTAGGAAATAACTACAGAATAAAATCAATGCCAGCCCCCCTCAATCTGAATAACAAATATAAATTAATTAATACAAAAAAATTGTCTTAAATCTTACAACTATCCTGTGTTTGGGCTATTTTTGTATAAAGGAGAGCAAAACTGAAGAGCAGATAGACACAATGCTGTTTAGATATGGAAATCAGTTATCTGTACTGAGGAGATGCTTCCCATACTGTAGGTATTGTTAGAGGAGTCTTATAAAACATAAAGACAATACAGAGAGTCTGATCTGGACATGCTGGGTGCTAAAGCTTTGCCGTTTAAAGGCATGATAACACTCGATAAAATGAAGAATAAACTGCTGCCTCTGAGAGATTTCTCTTGGTCCCGCAGTCAGGGGAACAACTGTGATGAGAAGACAAAACACGAGGTGGCATCGTTGCCATTTTGGTCAGAGGTACCTGGTTACACCGCACAGGGGTAAACGCTGTCAGCGTGCTCCCTTCTCTTCCTTGTGTCTTTCCTCGCCGGCCAATAACTTCCAGAACTACGAGAGTTGAGCCCAACTTAAGATCTTGAGCAACTGTTGTTTTTTTCAGCGTTGCTGAAGCCAAACAAAGGTATCTGCAGAATTCCAGGACCTGTGACAATTTAGAAAAACTGAACAGCTCATGGATGCAATGGCTGGGAACAACCCCCCTTTTCAGAGCACAAGTTAATGTTTCTCCTCGAGTGTCCTAATAGTTTATGACAGATGTCACTTACACTGAGGTGGTAAATAAATCAACAATGACATAATAATCAAATGATACTGATTAATAGGCCAATGGTTGTCATAACATCTTTCCCCTGAAGAGTTCAGAGTGTACTGTAAAAAATGAATCTTCATTTAATGAGATCCTAAATGATTTCATCTGGTAACTACCCTGCACTGGTTACTGTGCAGGGATTTCACCCACAGGTGCCTTCTCTCCCCACCCTCATCACACAGGAAATCAAGAACTGGGCTCTTCTCACCTCCACAGATGCAGCAGTTCTGGAGAACACACCTGCAGAGCAGGCAGAACCTGAAAAAAGGTATCTGGGTGAATTTTCAGATCAGGATTCTTCTGTATTTTTCCAGTTTTTCTGTACACAGTGGTCACCCTTCACACACTCTGGGAGTCTGGCAAGCAATGCAGGAAACCTTTAGCAGAAAGAACAGCAATAAAAGAGAAGCTTTGGGGAACAAATGTGTGTGTGATTAATAACTCTGAGTTTGCCTGGCATTTCTGCCACTTCACAGCCTCCATAACTTCCACAGAAAAAATGGCTCTTTGGGGAATGCACCACTCAGTGTAATTCTGAATGAATCATAGAATGCTTTGGGCTGGAAGGCACCTTTAAAGCCAATAATGTGAAACAGCTTTACTTTATTGGACTTGAGCACCAATTCCCTTTGCTGGGCATTGAAATCAGGACTTCTTCATTGTTCATCGAATTCTGGATGACAAACTTGGGTATGAAAGGAAATAATAAAATTCCAACAAATGCTTTCATTTTACTGTAGATTTGTCCTCTTCATCTTTTCTCTATTTATTTTGTTTGGCCTCTATGGATTTTCCAGTGCAATCAGTGCCTGTTCTGACACACTTTCTGATTGTCTTTACTATCCCTTTTCCCTGTGCTATCATCATTCTCCTCTCTCCATGTGGTGACATAAATCTCACTGATGTAAGTGCTCTGCTATTTTACCATTTCAGTCTGAATGCAGAGACACAGGAGGAGAATTACACCTTACAATAAAAATAAAACTCTTGTGAAAAGACTGCCATTTTTAAATGTTCTGTCTAAATTCTGCAGTGCTGCTTTGACAGTCCTGAAGACTGATGTTCCAAACCTTCCTAGTCTGTGCATGACTGGGCTGTGGCTTCCATTGCAAAGGCTGAGGATTTGGCAGCACATCACAGGAAGAGCTGCCTTCCACCAGTTTAGGATACATGTTACTGGCACAGCAGGAAAGGGGTGAGAAATTTCCTCATTAAACCAGTAGAAAAGGAAATTCATGGTCCTCAGCTTCAGCAGGGCCAGTTCTACACTCAGTAGTGTTCTGACTGGTGTGGATGTACAGCCAAATCCTTATTATCCCTGGCTGGATTATCCAGGTAACTGGAATCATGTCACACACAGCCATCCCTGGCTGGATTATCCAGGTAACTGGAATCATGTCACACACAGCCATCCCTGGCTGGATTATCCAGGTAACTGGAATCATGTCACACACAGCCCTTTTACAGCCCCTCCATGCACTATTTTGGGAAGTTCTGCTCAGTGCATTCTTACACTACACTGCTCATATTTGTTTGTTTTTCTCACTTCATGAGAGAGCCAAGACAAGCAGCATGCAGCAGTCAAGTGTTCCTCTGTGATTCAGCTTCCTTGGCAGGCAGAGCATGGAAAAACCAGCCCCATTGTAAACGAGACAAGTGCCTGGGGAAAGCAGAGCCTCTGCCATGGCTTTGTGTCTCCACGAGAGGGGTGACCAGCCTTGTCAGAGCAGAAACAGAGATTTCAGTGCTCGCAGGCAGCCCGTGGCAGGGCAGGCCTGGCACAGAGAGCTGAACACATCTGTTCTGTGCTGGCAAAGTCAAAGCCACACATGGGTTCTGTGCCTCCTTTATCAGTTTTGTCCATCTTCACCACGTTCTCTTTCAGTTCTCATGTCCAGCTGTCCCAATCTTTCCACGTCACTTCCAAAATACTTAATTTGTTTCAGAGCCTGGTTTTTCTGAAAATATCACCCTTCCTGCCTGCTGCAAAAAACCAAACCAAACCAACCAACCAACAACAATTTAAAACTTAAAACTGTGTTTTAAACATGATCAGACTTTTGCTGAGTTAACTGGGAATACACTAAGGAAGGCAGAAAACAATGAATGTGAAGAAGATATTTTATGTTCAGCCTGTGGGCATTAATATGCTTTTGCAGCATCCTGTATACATCCCTATTTTACAAATATATTAGAAGTGTCTACATTTTATATCAACTTTAGGCTGTAGGTAAGAAAATCCTTCAGTCTGCAGACTGTGTGTGCGCTGAATTTATTATTCAATTTTTGTGTGAAAAGGATTACAATGTCCAGAGTAAATATATCCAAAGTATATGCCCAGAAGAGTCATTCAGAAATAACCCCACAACCCTGCTGTAAATATTTAACCTGTAATGTATTTTTTGTACATAGTCATGAAACTGTCCATCATCATTCCTACATTTTTATTTTAATGTCAAATCACATAACTTCATCTTTAAATGGCCTGAAAACAATCTGGTCAAAGGCAAGCTGAGTTGTGTTACAAGAGTTACAAAAAACAGTCTCTTCCTACCTCTCAAGGCTCACTGGGGTGTCATGTAAGGATCAAGCTGCTTCTGCATGATCTTCTGACTCATATTGGCAATGAGATGGATTTGCTTTTAATGGAAGAGCTTTCAGGGCATCTAAAGCAAGACAGAAAACTACAGCTGACATCCTGTGGTAACCATTTTGTTGAAAGCACCAGTGTTACTCAGAACATACAGCAAGACTCTTATTCTCACAAAAAATCTAAATTCAATATAATGTACAGGCAGGTTTTTTTTAGACTGAAATTTATGAAACAATTTGATGTATTTCAAAAAATAGTAAATGATGTTGAATTTGGATTGTTGTCATCTTTCACTCCAGTCACATCCTGGCAGGGAAGTGCCCTCACATTGCATTGGGATGTACTGAAAGTGCTGCAAGGTTTCCGTGGCCTGCGCTGCTTCCGTGTCAGAAAATGCTCCCTGACATTTGCATGCCAAGTGTTTTGCATGGAGAGGGCTGAGTTTGTACAGCACATCGTGTGCTTCAGAACCAGTTCTGTGTCCTTTCTCTGCCTTCTGGGCCTCTGCTTCCTTAGTATTACACTCTCATGGTCTTTAATGAATGGCAAGTTCACTCTGTAGTTCTGCTGGCACCAAACCCTAGGACATAATCACCTTTAAAACAATGTACACTGTGCCTTCTTCAGGATGTGAGACATTCTACAGGTGCTGATAAAACACTCTTAATATTACACACTTGATGGGGCTATCCAGGTATAAAATTTATTTCTCTTGACCTCAAGGGAAAAAAAAAAAGCTCCAGCAAAGTTTGTTTATAAGAATGGCTTGTCATGTTTGTCTTATAGCTGTGTGAAACCACCACAGAGCTGAGTGATGAGGGAACACATTTCATGTTAGCTGCAAATGTTATATAGAGACTACTTATTTCTGGTGGAAACAGAAACAATTCCACAGAAATAAGATAGAACACTGTTTTTTCTACAAAGCTGCTGGAGCACAGGATCTTTTCTGTTTGCAAAGGCAAGATTTATGGAATATTCTCCAGAAAGTACATACTGCTTGCACAGCAGCAAAATGGTTATTCTGCCACCCATGCAAAAAAAATGCACATATTATCTGAAATTACTGAATGCTGAATTAGGTTGTTTGGAGGAAAGGAAGGAAGGAAGGAAGGAAGGGAAAGGAAAGGAAAGGAAAGGAAAGGAAAGGAAAGGAAAGGAAAGGAAAGGAAAGGAAAGGAAAGGGCATAAACTCTGTCCTGATGAGTTGCTTTCCTTTGTCATTCAGAAACCCATCAGGTAACACACCTGCAGTCCAACCTTCTTAACCACCTTTTTGTTTATGGACACCATTTGACACCTCTTCATGTTTTACCTGTAGGGATGCCAGAAATATTCTGTAAAATCTTGCCAACTCATAGTGATTGCTCTCTCCCTTCCAGAGAGGATGCCACATATGCTGGCCAGAATGAGACATCCTAAATAAATCTGCTGCTTAGTATTTCTGCAAATTAAAGTTTCTTCAAGGAAAAGCAGATTTTTAGAGAGGTTTCAAGATACGTACTCAAATACAAATGCACCCAATTCATTAATCACTGTTGAAAAGATAAGCTTTGTTCTTTCAGCTGTGAAAAACCCCAGCATTAAGTGGAAGACACTAAATATTTTTTAGATTAGATGCTTATAAAAATAGTGTATTAGAAAATAAGGTAGATTTGAACCAGCTATGAAGAAAGTCTGTTTTCTGTGTCATGCTGTGCTAGTGGCATAACTGTCAAGTCTGGTGAATTCCTAAACCCACTGTATCACTTTGCCATTCTTCTTTTAAATGTCATGTAGAATTTAATGCATTTAACACCATCAGGTATCTAATTACATCTCTGTGTCTCCTTATCAGCATCCACCACCACTCCAGACATCCTCAAGCAGCCCTTCACTGGCTGCAGTTTCCAGACTCCCCCTCTGAGCAGATCTCTCTCCAAAAATACCCTTTACTCTTTCTGCCTCCCACTGTAAGGTGAATCTTTTCTTCTCTGCTCCCTGGAACACTTGCAAAGTCAATTTAACTCACTGTTTTCCTTCAAATTAACATCTTTGTTGTCCTTCCCACCGCTGTTTCATTCCTGCTTTGGTGCCATCCCCCAGGAGAGACAGCCACTCCCATTTTCTCTGTGTTATTCCCTCCAATCATTCATGCAGTAAAAACACCTGTCAGACTCCTTAACAGAAATCCCAGTGTTAGCTGAAAAATCCTAAATCATCCTCCGAGGTGCTTGGTGTGTCCCACATGGTAATAAGTGACATTTCCCTGAGCACACAACACCTTGAAGTTGTAATCCCCAAATTCAAAAGGTCCTTTTCCTATCTTTTTGGGAAGCACTGCATACAGAAGGGGAAATGGCTGCTGAATGGTGGCTGTGTTAAATAGCAGCCCAAGCTATTTCTACATGGTAAAAGTCAAAACCCTGTTTGGAAGAGCCCAGGCCTTTCATTCATTTCCACCTGGAGAAACTGAAGACAAATAATCAAGCTTGTCTGTATTAATAATAATATTTTTGAAATATTAACCTCCATAGCTGTGAGCTAGTCAGACATTAATTAGAAAAGAGGAAAACAAGCAAAGAAGGATTTAGTAATTTAATCTGACTTTGATTTCTATGCCTCAGTTAATCATCTGCAAAATGGGGTACTATATTTACCTGTTCTGCAGAGATCTAACAGTGATAAATCAGTTGAAGAGGCATTGATCAACCTCAAAGAGAAGCCCCAAATTCAGGAATAAGTTTTATAAAGAAGATCCTTTGCACAAATACTTATATCCTCTTTTTAAAAACACATTTTTTACAGAGAAGTCAAAGCTAAACTGCTGTCTGGAAAGCTTTGCAGAAAAAAAATCCAGTTAGTGTTTAATCTCTCATACAAGTCCCACATTTTCCTTTGCATTGTGAAGAAAATGTGTGTCATCTGAACTGGTCTGCATACACACATTGTTCATTACACAGGAACCATGAAAAATTAGGCTTGCATTTTGTACATTTGGATCATACACTCCCTGTCTGTGGAAAATGAGATTTTTAATTTTTCCTAAAATGGGGTGAAGAAAGCAAGCTTAGAACTCTAATCTGCTTTGTAAAACCTTTGACTGATTGGGTGAGGACTGAGTGATAAATGACACTTCCTCAGCAGTGACCTGTTGCTCTACCACAGCTGCCAGCACTGCAGCTTCAACATTTACCTCTTGTCAGCATGATGTAACATTTAAACCTTTGCACTAATGCAGCTCCTCACTCAGCCACCAAGCACTGAAAAATCCAATTTGTATAAGCAAAGGTGCCATTGGACAAAAGGCTTTGTATTGAGTCATGAATTCTTAAAAGAAATCTTTCTGTTAGTCACACTCAGTTGTATCTACAGATTATCTGCCTGCTACAGAATCTCTTTCCCAGCTTTGAAATATAAATATGTGCATGTGCAGGTTAGGGTTGTGTGTGCTCTCAAAATTAAGTCTGTATGAGCTACATGAAGATTTGTGAATTTGGGGTATGGGGCTACAAGGCAGCTGTACTTCTTATCCATTAATTGTTTTTCCTTCTATTCTGTTAAATCATGTTTGCACTTGAATGTACTTCCAGCAATATATTGCAGCAATGAGTTCCTAAATTTAATCATGCTTGAAAACACTTCCCATTGCTTTAAATTTTCTGCCAGATAATTTAATTTGGTGTGCAATAAATCTGGTGTCAAGGGAACTTGTGAATAACCACTCTCTAATCACCTTTTTTCCAAGCACTCCATGATGTTAGAGAGATCTGTCATAACCTTGTCTCCAGCCATTTCTCTCCTGCCCTGAAGAGCCTCAGTTTGTTTAATTGGTTCTCATGTGGAAGTCATTTCAGATCTCCACCATATCTCACCACTTTTTTTCCAATCAAACTTTACTACTTGTGAAACCAGCCTGGGTGAATGGGAACTGATAAAGCACTTAAAAATATTTATATTTTTCCATAACATATTTTCTTTTTTAGTGTCCTCTTCATTCTTAGGGTCTTTCTTGCCTTTTTGAGAGCTCCTGAACAGTCCCAGAGCTCTCCCCAATGGCTCCAAGAGTGGTAATTTAGAGTGCAGCAGAGCATGCTGTCAGCCTGATAGTGATAATATAAATATCAATTAAAAGGTAATTAGTAGTACTAAATGGTAAACGTGCCTTTCTGGTCCAGTTTGACTTAGAAGGAAATGAAAATATTTAAGATCACCTAGTTTTGCAGTGAACTGCATTGCAGAGCCAACAGATAAAGACTCTGGCAGGTCTATCAAGTGGTCAGAGGCAAAAGGAAGTTTGCAACCAGATGCTGCAGAGCTGGAAAATCTGGGAAAAATGCAGATCTCTGTGCATTTATACTCTGCTGCCAGCCTGTACCTGGGAGACTTGCTGACAAACTCCTCTTTATCCCAGTCTGTTGGTTGGTCCCCATATGTAAAGGGGTGAAAAAGCCATTCACCACACACACCAGGACTGCCTCTCTCCTCCAATTTATCAGGCTAATTCTGTATAATGCTGCTTTTATGCCTCTGTTATACATAGACACAGTTTGTCTTGACTGAGAACACAGACAGAAATCACAACAGCTTTGGAGAGCTTTACCCTGCAAGTCAGAGCATAAACTGTTCACTGTTCTTACCAGCCAACCAAATAATTTAAATACATGTTATGTCAACATATTATATTGACTAAAAAAACCCCATTGAAAACCTAAATTACTATTTACTTTTGGCAGTATAAAAGTTCAGAAGCAAGAGATCTTTTGTAAAATACCCATTGCTGTCACACATAATTGATAGAATGAAATCAACTGCTAAATATCACTTAATAGCTGGCTTTGTTCTGTAATGATAATGTATATGGAATTCCTGTTGAGTTCAGTGGGATAACCCTTCAAGGGAAGGCTGTGGGAATATACATACATCTATTACTAAATGCATTTAATTTGCATATTTATTAGCCAAAAGAGAAAAAGGGAAGAAACCACAGTTTTGGCTGGGATCAGTATTTTCTCCTGGTTCTGCAAGCTGCAATAAGAGAGGAGGATGCTGTGCTGCTGGGCTGACTGTACCACTCCCTGCTGACTGCACAGGGACAGTCAATTCAGGATTTGTTTATGGTGCATGGCACTGAATTAATAACATTCCACTGAAATGGTTATTATTTCTTAAAAGGAGAGAAACAACAACATAAAAAGGACAAAACATCCCCAGCACCTTGCTCCTTCCCCTTGGATTCCAACAGGTCAGTATGGAATGGGTCAAACTGCTGGATTTGAGAGCCAAAGCTTCCAAAAGCCAGTGTGTGGCACAGAGCTGTTGGAAAAGGTGTTCACTGGAAAGAGGAGAAACTAACATGTTACATTCCAGTCAGGGAAAAAGCCCAGCTGGCACTGTGTGGGCTCAAACAGACACATCCAATTATTTCTGTAGCAGGAGATTTTAATTGTCCCAGTGGGTTCTAGACACCTCTCAAGGTTCTTCTAGTATTGTTACATAACTCTGTGTCCTCAAAGAATATTTTTGGATGTGAAATTTCCAGTGGGCTTATCTTGATGACCTGCCCAGTGCTTTCAAACCTAGGAGAATTCTGACATTTATCCCATTATGGTGTAGATTCTTGGGGGTTTGGATTCTACAGGAGCTTCTAAGTTTTGCATTTATGTAAAAACAGTGTGCAAGTTTAAAACATTGAGCTCATCTTTTTCCAACCCAAGATTATCTTTGGCATTCAGCTTGTTCCATGTAAATATATAAAGCCACATTTGCTGAGCAATTGAGTTAATGAACTTAGAACAGACCAGACTGTGTGTGTTAGTGACTAATCCAAACTACAGAGAAACAAACATGGTACAAGCACTGCCTTTTCCCTCTCTCTTTCACAGGCCCACTTTTACCTTGGTTGATTAAATTTTAATTTTCACAACCTTTCCTTAAAATGAGCCCAATCCTGAAAGCTACACCCCATAAAACATTTTATGCAGTTTAGAACTTGCTGAGTGAATGTCATTGTGACATGTGTGATTGTGCTTCTGCACGTGTGCATATACAAGGTGTTCTTCACTATTCAATCATTTATTGTTAAAATTTTAATAATTCAGATCATTTAAAGTGTTAACATTTAGGAGTTGCTATGAGTAAAGACAGACTAGATCCCACCAACTCCTGAAATTCTCAGAATACAATTTCAGCAGCTGAACAGCAGCTCTGGGTGTACCTGTGATGGGGCTGTGTCACTGTGAGTTTCACTCATGTCCTACCACGGAGGGCAGGACATGAATTTTCCTTCAAACTTTTTGCTCCAGGGTGGTTTGGAATCCAGACAGTGACATGAACAGTAATAAATGACTGCAAGGTTATCTATTTTTTCTTCTTTCCTGACTTCCCCATGTGGCTTTCTCCTGTGGGAAAGAAGAAAGACTGAAGTTAAAAAAGTAAAATTGTTTTGAATTGTTTTCATCACACTTCCTCCTCTTCTTAGCTTTTAAAAGAATACTTACATGCATTTCTAAATTGTTAATGACTGTACTTATTAGCATCTATTAATTTTGAAAGTTGGATACTTTTATGTTTATCAGGATATATAATTTTCATTTATTTCTAATATGCTTACAGTACTTTGTAAATTATAAATACAGTATTATTTGTATTCACACATTTATACTGCTGCTTATTATTAGCAATTAAGCATTTATGTGAAATCAGATTCGGAGGCAGAGGAAATAATGTGACTGATTTGTTTGAGAAGAGATGCTGACACACTGCTGGCATTCCATTCTTGTTTTCACTTGTTTTCTGCTGGAATCATGCCACTGGAGGTGGTAGGATTATATACCTGAGGCCAAAGTTTCAAGATGTGCTTCAAATTCTGTTCAGTTTTTCCTGGGTTATGATGTTGTGGGCACAGAAAATAACAAAGATTAAGTTGAAAAGATTCACCCCAGTGAGAAGAATCTTGGCCAAACCAGTGTAACAGAAAATTGAGCTTTTTACAGGCTGTGGGTGCTGCTCATTCACTGCCATGAGTCTCTTTGACCTGTTTTCTCCTTCCATCACACTGTCTCTCAGTTTGTTCCTTTCCCACCTTTTCTAGCTGTTCAATCAGGGACCATTTAGAATGCTGGATACTCAATGTCACTCTAATAAATATGATACATTTCTGTTGAGAATTACTCATCCTGTCTCTATTACTTGACTGATTTTTTATCTGTTTTTTTTTTTTTTTTTTTTTTTTGTACTCTCAGGAGATATTTTATTTCTTATTTTTTATTAATGGTTACATATTGTTATCTCAATTCATGACTAGAGCATGATGGCATCTCTGATGACTGTGGAGAGTGAGTTTTCCAAGCTGAGAGTCAGTTCATGAGAGGAAGGTTGTACCTGGGAGTGACAAAAGCCACAGCAAAGTGATGAGAAAGGACTGCTGGAAATGGATGAGCTTTTGATGCACTAAAGCTCCAAAGGTCTGTAACCTCCAGAAGAGTCCCTCTGTCCTGCTGAGCAAAGATTTAATCATCACCCAGTGAGAGCTGGCAGGTAGAAGACAACTCCAGTGTTACAATGGGCATTTAGAGGTGCAGTGGGAGCCAAAGGACTGAAGACAATTCAGTGATCAAATGGAGAGAAAACCTGAAGAAGGTTCTAAGTAATAGGTGTGGAGCTGTGAAGAAACTCAGCTACTTCTGCTGAGGGTAATTCTATTTTTTTCATAGTGCTGTAGGGTCCCACACTGGGGAAACAAAAGCATAGCACAAGATCACCAGGCTTTTTCTTTTCATTTCTGAGGTAGCAATGAAACCTCTCCAGAGTTCACTCACCTTCCTCCTGCCTTCTAAATGTCCTCTTTTAAAAACCACTTCAAGCACTTCCCCCCCCTCCACGCTTGCCAAGTTTACAGCTGCTCACTTACCCAGACTTTAAGCATTATCCCTTTCTAGTCCATCCAAGGGAACTACCTCAATAGCAAGGAATGACAGAAACTGGAAACTGTCACTTTTTAAAACCACTGCCCTCAGATCACCCAAAGACCTCTGAGCTGACTTACATGATTATTTGTTCCTTTGACTCCTCCACATCAGAGGAATATTTGGGTGGCTGGAACTCAGTTCTTTCTCATGTGCCCTGAGCCTGCTGGGCTGCTTTCTGTGTGCTCTTCCTCTTCAGTGATTCCTGACCAAGTATATGAAAGTATTCTCCACCTTGTTTCACAGAATTGAGGCGATGCCTGCCAAAAATCATCACAACTTGGGGCAGTGTTCTGATCACAGACTATTAAATTGATTGATTCCTCTGTTGCCCACCAACTTAATTTTTAGGGATGATTTCACATTCTTCTATATTCAAGAGTTCAACACTAATATCTCCCTCTGCAATATGATAACAGAGGACAACAATTCCCCAGCATGAACTGGGAGAACTTTCCCTTATCTCTTTCAGCATCACACAGGCTATTGGATGTCTTGAGCTCAGCATCACTTTGTCCAGTACTTGGTTTAAAGCCACCCCATCTAATTCTAATTTCTAGCAGTACAGGATCACTGTGTGAGCTCTGCTATCTTGGCCCATTCACTGCTGAATTCCACATGCTCTTGGAAGGCTGCACTGTTGAGGAAAAGGGAAGGTGCCAGTGCAGCCTGTCAGTGAGCTGGAGAGAACAGGCATGGCATTACTGCAGGAAAAGGAAATAAATGACTATGCTGTGTTGCCTGTGGGATAACAAAAAAATAGAAGTAGAAAAAGGAAAGGTGACGGCAGTGAAAGGGATTTGGCACACAGGTACTGTGCAGCCTCGGAGTAAAATGTTAGTAAGGATGTAGCAGCAGATCCAAGTCCAAGGAGCAGCTTACCCCACACTACAGGACACATCCCTGCCAGTGAATGTGCTGCTGACTTTTGAATCAGGAGTCATCAGACTGTATTGATTCTTTCAAACACAATCCAGGCTCGAAAGCTGGGCCTCATTTGTTTTACTGACAAGTAATAACTCTCTTTTCTTACCAGAGGAGTTAAAGCACCCAAAGGCCACAAGGTTCTCACCACTCTTGGGTACAGGATGGTCCTGTGCAGGGCCAGGAGTTGGACTCTGTGATCCCTGTGGGGCCCTTCCAACTCAGCACATTCTGTGATTCTATAATTTCAGGCACCAATTTCCCCAGTTCTCAAGGGGAGCAGTCTATTCCCTCCTTCCTTGTCAACTACAGCAAAAGAAATAAGTAACAAGAACATTTAACAGCAATGCAGCATATAGAAGAGCTGTAATAACCATCTGATTGAAACACACAAAAATATCTAGTCATAATTTTATATTTTTGGGGAATTTATGAATGATCCTAAAAGTTCATGGGCTCCTTAAAAAAAATCCCAGCAAAATAAACTCAAAAGTAAAATACAGAGATAACCAATGCACTCTTCAGGACTGTAGATTTACAACAAATTGCTGGAATATGACATAAAATATTTCTCCATTTGAATTTGGGCATCACAATACCCTGTTTATACAATAACTTAATAAATTTCACTGGGCTGCCTATTTGACAAGTAGGCGAGAATCGTTCATTAAAATGCAAATGTAATCAAGGTGAAATTTGGAATACGTTTATTAAAGTAATTGAGCTCCAGTCAACTGTAGTCACAACACAGATTTTCAAGTGCCATGCAGACAAAAGGATATGTCTAATTCTTCTACATTAATATCTTTATCAGCAGGAATGTTAAAAGAGTTTTCTGAGCAGTAATAATGTACTGTGGAATAATTCCAGTTTTCTCTGCAGGAATATATTATTACAGATAAGGGTCAAAGACATGCACAAAGGAGTGACCCAGCACATACAGAAAATTGGCTGCAAGTGTATTTTCAGTGCTTGGTGTAACTATGCATTTACTAAATTACTCTGTAAATCTTTTAGACACTCAAGGTCATCAGTTAATTGGCCATTAAAGTGCTGGAGAATTGAACTTTTACTGCTAAGATTTGGGATTCTTGGTGCCTTTGACTAGGAAATTACTCATAAAAATAAAAGGAAATCCTAAATTTGTCCTAGTTTATGATTTAAGTGCTAGTAAAACATTAGGAAGCTGCGATAGTAACGTCAGAAACTTTTTCATTGGGGTAAGGACAAGGTAGGTATTTACCAGGGTTTTTTACATAGTTTCTATTTAGTTAAGTATCCTTTGTCATCTTCACTGCCTTCAAAGGAATCCCAGCAAGGTTGTATTTGTCCCAGAAGATCAAATTTTATAGTTGATAATGTCAGAGCTATGGTGTGCAAAAACAAATTCAGGGGAGAGATGGTTATTAAAGGACTGATGTGATGCCAAACCTTTGCTCAGCTCAGCTGGTTTGGCTCCAGCCTGAACAGAATAGCCAGGAAAATGGGAAGAAAATTGCAAAGCCCTTGGCTGCTCCACTGTTTGATGCAATGGGTGGTCTCACCAGGTGCTTCAGCCTCATTAACTCTTTCTCCTCCTCTCCCTCTGCCCCATTCCCCAAGGCTGGAGTTGCAGACAATTTACACCAGCTTGATTCTCTCCCTAAGGCTGTAGATTCCTGGTGTACAAATATTTTTAGCAGTAAATAAAGTCATTAGGTAGCTGTCAAGCAAAGTATATACAGGTATTTCTCCAATCACGGAAATTGTTAGCCACCATTTCATAAAATGGCTTCTTCAATTTTCTTACCTTAATGGAATCTGCCTTTGTACCAACAAAGCTAATGACAGAACATCTCCTGCTCTGGATACTGTTGGAAAGAATCCAGCCTTTTCCAGAGGCTCACAGCCAATTGTAAATATAAATGAAACCTGTGTATCACTGCTCTGAAAGCCACTGTGAGCACAGGCTAAGGGCCATTTCCTTTATTTTCATAAAAGCATTTCAATGTGCATCTGCAGCAATTCCCTTCTAGACCCATAAAAGCTCCTCTTTGGGCATCAGGCCAGAACCTGCCGAGGGTGTTGGGAGGAACCTGACTGGCTGCAGGAGTGGCAAATTGGAGAGGAGCTAAGGCTTCCCAGGTGAAAAACAAGTGCAATTTAATTCACACTGCAACCATTGCCAGTAAGTATTTTCTGTGGCAGAAAATGTAGTATAACAATCCATTTTCTTATAAACCAGAAAGTGCAGGAGGAAACAACTTTGAAACTACAGCAAATACAGCTGAACTGTTTCCTGAGCAGAGTAAAACTGTATTAAAGCCCACTACAAATCTTCTAAACAAGCACTTTGCATTATTTGCAGCCATGCCATCATGAACTGCCATCCCATCACAAATCTCAAACGAGGACAGTGAGCATCTGGACCCTGAAGATTTCAAAGCAATATCCAGTGAAGGAAGCAGGGGGAGCAGGCAGCTGACTTCATTTGGATTAAACTTGAAATCTACACTCTTCTGTAATTTTGGGGGCACCATGGTACTGGAGGCTCTGTTTTTTTGAGCATATAGTAAAATGGAAATTCTGACAAGCTGAAGGATGTTATGGAAATTCTCTGCAGGAGCACAAGTTTTAACACTGCATTAATCAGATTTCAGTTGATTACACACCACTGCTCTCACTGCTGTTTCACTTTTAATAGGACACTTTTTTTTTAATCCTTCCAGTCCCCCAAAATATACATTGAATGTATCTGCTTTAGAACACATCAGACTCCACTGGAGCTGCTGCTGCATTTTGATGGCTGAAACAATTCTTCCATGTCCCTTAACTTTTTGACAAGTTGCTGTAACAGCTAAATAGCAAATAATTGTGAAACTGCAGGAATTGCCAAGATAAAAATCCATAGGTGCACAGTGCTTTTCTTATTTACAGAGCACACACAGAACAATAGGAGAGCAAACCCTGCATTTCTTGTAAGCTGTCAACAGTGATACTGATTTACACCAGTGTTCCATTCTCTTATCAGCAAATAGTGGAGCTGCTGACCATTTCACTTGGTACTGCAGGGCCTTACATTCAGCACTGTAATTTATGTCCACGCCAGTATGTCCCAAATTTATTTATATTAGGACTGTTCTATCACCTTTCCTGAGCAATGTAAGGCAGTCTCATTGTAAATGAGAATTAGGGCATTGTTCACTTAAGAATTATTCAGTGAGTTATTACAGGGCACACACATTATCCTGAAATTTATTTCTGAAATTACCAAAAGCCCTGAAGTTGAATTTATGTGCTGGTAAGTCAGCCAGCAAGTCCTGCTATTGAGCTCTGCATTTGGGTCATCCTCTGAAAGCTCAGCGTGTGGACAGAAAAATCTTGCAACTACTCACAGTTCAAGTGTAGATACTAATGCAAATTAATTATAAATTCTGGTTTGGTAGTGTTCACAGCCAAGTTAGAGATGCCCACACAAGGAATCAGGAACACAGTGGTGACTGGTCCCATTCAATGCTTGAATAATTACACACTAAGAACCAAATGGGAAAACATTCATCCACCCACTTTTCTTTAATTTGGTGAAGACCAGATGATAATGACATTAAAAATCTATTAAATGTAGGTACCAACCCACAGAAAATCACACATCTGTGATCATTTTCCATGCTGAACCACTGATGATTCTGCCAAGGAACTCAAGCAGCACCACATCAACATCTGTCTGGAGCAGTTGAAGACACACAAACAATCTGGAATACCCACATTGTTTCAGATGTTGATTCCTGTTTTATTCTCCTGCAGATGAGTACAATATTCTGTACTCAAATGTCTGTTTAGAAAACAAAACCAGGATTTGCATAATGGGAAAGGGGGACATTATCCATGGAAATCTGACCAGCAAATAAGTCACAAAACAAGTTCAAGTAAGACACGAGCAAATTTGTGGTACATTCACAGAAGGTTGTGTGGCAGGAAGTAAAGATTTCAGTAGTCAAAACACCACCCACACTGTGATAGGAGATGTCACAGGTAGATGCATTCACGTACTACTGCATATTTAAAGTGTCTCAGAGTGGTTTTCAATTAACTACAAAGATGTTAAAACACAGATGCTGCATCCATTGTGAAATGAGGCAGAACCTCTTGTTGGAAAATGAGGAGCTTCTCTAACACTGAGAAGCCCAAACACATTTGGCTAGTAGGAATTATGGAAAACCTGTCTCAGGAGGAGAACATAAACAAAGGTGAGTGGGCAAGTACTTCCAGAGCAGCACCAAAAAGTCAGTTTTGTACTGATGAAGGGCAGAAAAATAGACCTGTGAGATTCCAGAGCTTTGCTTTAAATTTTTCTCAAAAAAGCTGTGGGCCAGCTATTATCAAAACTTCAAAAGAAAAAAAAATCACATGGGGATTTCTGGGGTTTCCATTTGCTAGCTGTAAGAACGTACAATAGTGACTTTATGTTCATATTACCAATAAAATCTTACTGCTTAATAAGTGGAATTTCAGTGAAGACCCTCATCCTCCACCAGGAAATAATGCTGCTTCAAGATACTCATGTGAAAGTAGAAAACAATTCTCATGACTTCATGTCTTGCTTTACTGCATTAAGGTGTTTACAGAGCAATGATATTTTACTGCTAAATAATGGAAACCTCATTTAAAGTGTCAGCATTGTTCAAACATCCAGTGACAACGTGTCATTGGGGTACCAGAAATGTGGGATTACACTGCTGTGGTTAGATAAGTAGTAAAATCTAATAAGGATGAACTATTTCCACTTTGGAAATCTCAAATATAAACAAATATTTTTGCCTAAAAGGAAAGGAGTTGAGACTCAAAGGAACAGCCTCTGGAAAGGCAGAAATGCTGATAGGAATAGCAGTCTTCCCAGTGATTGATGATAGAGATAATGGTTCATACATCCATACACTTAAATGGCTGTCTTTCCCCATGACTGCTGTCTAATTAATGTGAGCCATCATTCATGTAAAAGAAAAATTTTGCTTCTGGAGGAAAAAAAAAAAAAAAAGCTGCAAACTGCCAGCAGTGACAGTGCTAGAAACATGCCAATTAGAGTGATTTCTGCCACGCAGCAAAAGGGCACAAAACACTGGTTTCCAAGCAACTGACATTATAAAGTATTAAATACACTGGAAACTAAAATTGGCAGATAAACACTTCACCTTCTCAGCACTCTTTGCTTCTTAACTCTACGTTGCCTCTCCTGCCTGTTCCTATAGACTCCACTTTACCTTCCAGTGAATATATGCACTAAGGGATGCCAGCTTATCACACTCCTAAACACTAAACATCTTCTGTCTGCATATATTTCAGTAGCACTGGGACACATTCACAGGTAAAGACAGACAAGGTCGTAACCAGAACTCCAAAAATAACACATTGAAGTCTTTCAGTACAGGCTGCCATTTCAATCACACTGAAATGGTTTTCTACTAAAGGGAGATCCACAGCCACTATCAGGAAAAGAAATAGGAGAAACTGCTCTTCAGGTTACAGTCAGTCTGTTGTTCCAGGCAGAAAGGATGGATTAGGAGAGGCTGGGCTTTCTGCATGCAGAGTGACTTTTAGAGATCTGCCTTCAGGAAACTTAAACCATTTAAGAGTGATCCAGGTCCTAATTTAAACCAGAAAAAGCAGCTGGTTGAGCACTGCAGAACTGCCAGCAGTTTGACATTTTGCTTTATCTAACCAGCACAGCCCAGGGAAACAGGAGCACAGGAGGCATTTCCCTCAAACTCTGCCTAATTCCATGCAGAGGTTCCATGTGCCCTTTGCAGGTAAGGGCTGGCTGGCTCATGGAATAGCACGGACACTTCTCCTTTGGGCTTGCAGCTCAAAGCTGTCAATTCCTAGACTGATGGTGACCACAGCCTGTCCTTTTTACATGGCACCTGTGCTTATATGGCTGCCCTTTCAGAGTTTCCAGTTTCTATCATTTTTCATACCTGCTTTACACACACAAAAAAGGTATTTTCAGCCAGTTTCATTTGAAGCAAAAGGCTTAGTTTTAAATATTATTTTTTGGTGAAGAGGAGTATGTCCAGTACACTTGCATGGTCTTGGTGGGCTGAATTGGTCTCAGAAGTGGTTTATGGGAACCTGCTTTTATTTATGGATTAACCACTACAAGTTTCCAATAGTTTTGTAGTCTCTTTTGCTGTGTAGCTGTTCTTAATGCTTCTGCAATTTGTTAATTACAAAGACTTCTACTTTCTTGGTTCTCATACAGCACATCCTCAAAGCATGGATTACTTAACATTATTTCTGGATCCCTTTTACAGGTGTCACTGGAACAAAGCAATAAGACAGGACCTCCCTCAGAGCTCAATGTCATTTTGGAGGGACTGTGCTGCTTGAATTTACTCAGTTCTAGCAATAGAAATGAAAAACATAATTCTTAGCTCAAAGCCACAGATATTTGAATGCTCAAGGACAGAGGTGGTGTCTTTCCTGCCACACTGTATTCCACTGAATCCAACACTGGGAAGTACTAAACAAATTCCTTCCCATGTTTCCATGCTGTGTTGGGGGTACAAGGATATCCAGGAGTCTCCTGGGGTGACTGGGCACAGCTCATCAGGGAGCACTTCCTACCTGGGAATAGTGGCTGATAGTTTTGAAAGATGAGTAGTTTGCATTCTGTCTCATCATCCTCTTTTATATCATCATGAGGACTCAAGAAAGTGTAAGAGAACATTACTGACAGGAGGTATGAGGTCATAATTATAAGGTTTATCTTTAGTTTAATTACATTTTTAATGTGTAAGGCATAATATTAAAGCTGTATGAGGGCAGTTAAGTCTGTTCTTGTAATGACTCCTCAAACATTTCTGAGGTAATTTTAAATTTCCTACGACTCTGCTATGTCACTGTGATCATCACAAAAACTTCCTCACACTTTGTTCCACTATACTCTTTCATACAAACAAGCTGCAAGACCACAGATTCTACTTCCTGTGAATAAGTATCAATTAACATCCAATTAAGACAACTGCTGGGTGTCCTTTTCAATCAGGAGGAAAAGCAGCAAAAACCAAATCCACAAAGGTCATTTGTATTCACTGACTCTCTGTAGTAAGTATTAGCATGCTGCTCTGCTAGCCTGACTGCTTTAATTGAGATTAAAAAGTTGCTGCCCTGGAGAAGAAAACTCCAGTTTTCTTCTTTATTTCTTGCCCTTTTCCATTCTGATTTTTTTCCCTAATATACCTCCTTTTTTAAAGTCTGAAATTATTACAAGAAGCATTGCTGACACAGCCTTTGATCCAAACCAGCAGCATAGTCATTCTTATTTGAAATTATGTTCTCCTGCAACTTCCTATTTCAATATTTGGTTAAAACATCTGGAGGCTTTGATTTCTTTGCCATTCTTGCTGTTTCTTTTTTTTTTTTCTAGATTTAGCCAAAGTAACAAACCCTTAAGTGAATGGCTAACATGTTTTAATTGTGAAAATATTTCCACCCAGGCATGGGAAATCATGTGAACTTAGTTTTGAATGCAGCTGTGAGTGAAATTTGTGGGACTGGAAGAAGATGGCCGAGTGGTGTTTAACAGGTAGGGGGTTTCTTACTTACCAGCCCTTCAAACCCTGCTTGGAATGTTAAAATTAAGCTGGGTCCTTTCCATCTTCTGCAGCAGGAATAAAAGGAATTCTGCAACCCAAATTTTATATCCCAGAACAGTTTCACAGAAATCACTGTCCTCTGTGGGTTGGAGGATAGGTCTGGGCAGGACTGAACAGACAATTCTGCTGATAATGTACATAAAGGACCTCAGTCATGTCTGTCCCTTTAGTAGCACTGGCTGTTGTAGGGTGGGCAGGGACAAAAGACTAAAATCAGGGAGTTTAATCACTCAGGGAAAAAAAAAAAAAAAGACATCAAAACACATTAAAATCAAATCTATTCACATCATTAAAAAATATACATTTAACATAATTTTGCAGATTGCATTACCATTAAAAATTCAGCGGAAGGCGAATCTGCATTTATCATAATGTGGCCCAGGAAACAAATGTCCTTAGTAAAATCAGGCTAAACAGTCCATCTGTTAGAGAGAACAACTGCACTCCCCCAGAATAATGGGCTGCAGCTCACAAAAAGTCTTTCCCTAGAGATTCCCTAATTTAGTAGGTCAACTTTGAAATTAGAAATAAAATCAGAGAAGCAGAGGCAGCATTGAAGTCTAGAAGAATTAGTAAGGTGAGTAGGATATTTACTTCCCCAAGACACCTAAAGTTCCAATTGCAGCTGTAAAAGTGACAATTAATCTTACATCCCCAATTTGACTTTCATAATTTAGCCCTGAGAGTAACAATATTTATTCACCTAATACCTATCAATGCTGCAGAGATGAACAGGACAATGCTTGCACATAATTGAGTACTTGGCATTACAAGATTTATCAGATTAGCATTCCTAAAAGTGTAAGAGAGTGGTAATAAGATTTTAAAAAAGAGAAAGAATTCAATTAACATAGTAAGAACAAATATTACCTATGTGTAAAAAAATTGTGTCTTGCATTGAAATGAGTGGTCCATCCTGTTTCATCTGAATGCCTACAAATCAATGTGTTACTATTTAAGCTGAGCAAGTCTTTTAATATCAATGAAATGAGGGTAATTTGTATCCTAGAGAACACTTGCAGCTATTTCTCTTCCTACTCATTTAAAAATAAAGAATGCAAAACAACCAAAAGCAAGCTCCAAGCACCTGCAACTCGTAGATCAAGAAGTAAGGTGATCTTTGGCAGGTTATCATCAAAAGAACTTTAACTTGACCTCAAGGAGACAATCCCTCTGAAACTTAGCAGAGAATAATGACTGCAGGCAAACATAACTAACAGTGCATTTATGGCAAAACCAAATCATGCTTTACTAAAATGGCTTATCCAGCCTTCAAAATACATAGGATTTATTGTTTTGTTTACAGTTTATTACTATTTTCAGTCAAGTTTATCAAGGGAAAATCCACTAAAACTGATTCAGTTGAGTAAGTGAATAATAAAAATAATTGGGGGCAGAGAAGGATAAGAAGAGAAGTATGTGAAATCTAATGGTACCACAAGTAAATAGTATAAAATTTTAAAATTACTGTCACATAAAAATTTGAACATTTAAACCACTTAAATTTCACTTTATTGTGAAATGTAGAGCTCTGGTTTCTCTACAGCAGTGCATGCAAAGAAGCTGGTTTAACTTCCTTGACTTTTATGCAGTTAATCTCAAACAGTACAAGAGCTTAATTTTTCTCCAACATATGCTGATACAATATCCCACGTTGTCTCGACTGCCACATTTGCTTAGATTTAACCTAATTATTAAGTCTTTATATAGATGTCTGTCTTATTGCTGCTTGCTTTAATTCGACTTTTTTCCCCCAGTGAATGCTCTTCAAAGACTTAAAGCCTCAGAAGCTTGTAAACACTCGTGTAATTTGTACCCTGCTGGGGCTGGCAGGGGTAATTTGTCAGTTTTATTTGCAGCAGGCTGTAACTAAACCCTGCCAGATGTAAATCATCTTTTTGTACTCTTTGCTGTTCAATTGCAAATGAATCTTTTTCCTTAGATTAACACTCCCATCAACGAAGTCAGAAGTTTCCAGAAAAATTTAGAAAACCCTGGAGTCACCTACTGCTAAGCTTGTTATGCAGTTTAGCAACTGTTTGAGGTAATTCCGAGAAAACAGAGTGAGTGGTCTCTGCAGGCAAGTTTGGAGTGCAAAGCAGAACTTGTGAGTGCCACAGGAAAGCAGAATGAAGCCTCAGTTCTGTCAGCTTAAGCAGCACCTGCAGTGGCAGTGGTGACACTTGGGTGACATCACATTTTTACATATTAAGAGCATGAGTGCCTAAATGGGAGCATACTCTGCCAAAGCCTGCTCCCAATAGATCCCCCTGCGTGTGGGGGTTTTGTTTTGTTTGCTTGGTTTCTAATGTTTATTTTATTTATTTATTTATCATTGATATGTTTATTTATTTAAATGAGACCGTAAGAAATGTCCTGCTGGACCATAAGCTTCTTGTGTCTAGTGGCAATAGAAGATGGTTTCTAGGAAAAGAATGTACAACCTTGTACAGCCCTGCCTGACTCAAGTTTCATTCCTCCCCTTGACTCAGATCCATTCCCAATTCTCTAAAGGGGAAGAGCATCATCCCTGGTTCCTGTGGATCAGACTGAAAGTCACCAAACTGAAAATAAACATTACAGCATCAGTTAAGAACAGCTCAGCACAGAGAAGGTATGTGCAGTCTCAGAGTTTGGTTTCCATCACCAAATATTTTCTGAGCTGGTCATCACCTGTGACAGCATCGTGTCATCTCACAAGCATGGAAACAAGTGTGAGTTCAAGTTTGACAGAGATCTTGCAGGAAGTTGAGCAACCATGAGCTTCATTAAAATACCAGGCAAAGAGAAGAGCTTGTTCAATGGCCTAGGCTTAAAGAATGGCTGCTGTGAGTGCTCATGGATTAACAAACTACAAAACTTATAAGTAATTTTCAAAACCAAGTGGTGCAAATAAATTTTTCTACTGAGATGCAAACTAGAGCAAAAGTGTCTCCACCAGTCTGGTGTAGAAAAATGCCAGGAAGGGTCTTTGGTGCACAGATTCACATAGGAAGTACCTGTGCAAAATGCATGTATGCTTTATAAATTGTTATGCTTAAATGCTTAAGAAATGTAACTTTTCTCTTGGGAGACTATTATATAGACTACTGTGTCTAACATGAAAAGAATATCCAATTTCCAAACCCAGGAATAGAAAATTACTTACTTGTAGCTGTTTTTCCCTGAAGATACATTCTGTCATAAACCTCTATTCTAGGTCTGTGCTTTCACCCCTAAGGAAGGCACAGACCCATAAAAAGCCCTCAAGTCAGACACTCAAGTCAAGCACAATTTTGGGACTCCCTCAACCATCAGTTCATTCAAGTGGAAAAAAAAAGACACATTCCTGCCTATTAAAAAAATTATATAGGTAGATTAATAAAAGACTTCAGATCACTCAGCTGTGTCTGGAGTTCAGACTGAAAAGAACATGAAAACAGTAATTCCTTCCTGCACGAGTTTTAGATCAAAGGGCTCATTCACTGACTGCAAGCAATCCAAAGCTCCAGGCCCCAGAATTTGTGCCCAGGTACTCAAAGTAGAGCAAATGCACAAAAAAGAGGGCCCAGCAGACTTAGAGCTGTGGCTGGAACACTTATACTGCTGTGTAGCTTTTGCACAACAGAGCAAAGCCTGAGAACAACCAGGTTATTCTTAAAAAAAAAGAACAACCAGGTTGTTCTTAACTTAAAAAAAAACTGGAGGAGAATATTTTGCTTTTTGGAATCTTGACTTAAGAAGGCATAAGACTCTTTTAAAAATTCATGTTCCTACCTAAGATTTCAGCAGAACAAATGTTCAAACTGTAAGCAGCAGTGACTTGGGGCACCAGCCTTCACCTGCTGGAAATGCAACCAGAGATTACTGGGCATATTCAGCATGGAGAGTTTCTGACACAGAACTGTAAGGAAAATAAAAATTAAGTATTTGTCATTACATAAATTTAGTAATCATTATTTGACATATTTTTTCCAGGGATCAAAGCTATCTACTGTAGCTATTTGTTGTAACAATTTGTAATAAAAAGCAGGTTTAGAATATTAAATGGGGAAATAGGTTTCAGAAGTAGACTGGATTTTAGAAATGAGCTACCAGACAAAGCATGTAATTTTTTTTTTCCAGCATAAAAACATAAATATTTGTAACTTCATTCCTGTATACACCCAAGAGCACAACTGATCTACCCATAAACAATGCTAAAAGACAAATAATTATATCCTCTGATAAGCCCTTCTAAATTTCACAGTACTCTTGAAGGTAGAAAGGTGCCAGATGGATGGAACAGACTTTGTGGGTGGAACAGCTTCAGAGAAGTTGCTTCAGAAGCAAATTGGTTTTCAAAACGGAAGTTTTCATATTTTGGGCAATATTCAACTTGTATCAGGGAACATGGCTTTTAAGAGTTCAGTGAAAACCCCAATAAATTCTAAGTATTTGAACATCCTTTGATCTTTTTTCTCTTTTTCATTTACCATTTCCTTAAGGCTGTCTTCCCTGGCATGTCTGTAACTCAGAACACCACCTCCTCAGCACCATCCCACAGCACAAAATATAACAACAGCCCCAAAATCTATGAACTTGTGCCAGCTTTCTCATCACCTCTGCCACAGGAACAGCATGGAACAGAGTGACTCTGACAGGACTTGTTATTTGGTTGGGGGTTTTTTTGATTACACACAATGTATTTAAAGAAAATATTAGAAGAAACCTGACTTAGATAGTCCAGAAAGAGGGAATTTCCAGTCTGCTTTGTTCGTGACACTTACTTGGTTTTGTTTTTCAGAAGCAGCTCAGTGCTGCCAGCAGCCAGGTACCATTAATTCTCCCCCTGACGGCACAACTAATAGAAATTAAAAGTCTTTCAGGCTCGCTCCCCACTGAGGGGCAGGAAGGGTGGGCGGGAGCGGAGCCCTCAGCTTTCAATGGAGGCAAAGCAGCGGCGCAGCGACCACGGGCAGTGTCTGGAGACGTTTAACCACAATCATTTAAAGTGTTTAACGCCACAGAGATTAAAAATTTGTTCTCTCGGGCTCAACATTTACTCTTCCCCTGCCTCTGGCCAGCGAGCTTTGCCAGGCGCTGGGGAAAGGGAAAGAGCTGTGACCTGCCCCGGCCTTCCCTCAGGGAGGGTTCACTGCACCCACTCCCCTCAGGCCCTGAGGGTGTTTCCATCAGGAAACAGATGCAAAAACTTTTTTCGTGCAACATTATCCACGTATTGGAGAGGTGCAATCCGAGTTTAAAACGGGACGTAATTATAGAAAAGTAGAACTCTCTCTCTCTCTCTTTTTTTTTTTTTAATTTTTTTTTTTTTTAATTTGCTGTGCAGTTATAAAACCAGAAAACATTGCTGGAGTGTCTCAGTTGTCAAGCTCAACAATACATTATTGTGGCAATCTGAAGAGTCTTCGCAGCTAGGGTGTTGGTGTTTTTTTTTTTAAGTGTTTTCAACTTAAGAAGACTTTCATTATAGCTCAGCTAATTTGCTTTAAGCCTGTTGCAGCGATCATTTCCTGACATTAAAAAAAAAAAAAAGCTCATACAACTCCATATGTAAGAAACAATACATTTTAAAAAAATCATAAAGTAATACATGAGACATCATCATAAAGTGAGATGACATAAGGAAATGACACGGAAGTTTTCTGTGGGAATGGTTATGGTGCTTTTGGAGGTGGAATTGGGCAGCTGCAGGTGAGGGGAAGGCAGCCCGGCTGCAGTGCTACTGCAGCAGGTGGAGCTCCATGCCCTCGCATCATCCAGGACTCAAATAAATCCCAAGGACCTGGAGGCGACCAGAGCGCAGGGAAGCTCTGGCATTCCTGCTCCCTGCCTTAGACAACTCTCCCCATCATCTCCTTACCTCTAGAAAGAAAAATGCAGGCTCCTGAAGTATTTTTAGATTAAAAAAAAAAAAAATTTCTTTCAGTCAAACCCCTCTTCTGTAGACTCTAGATTTCACCCTAACAATTGCCAAATGCTTCCACTTTCTCTTCTAGATAATTCTGAAGGTTAAAAATTGCTCAATTCTGACAACCCCCTCCTTTTGTTAACATTATCCCCATGTCACACACCTTTGCAGATGTCATTCTGTAAATTTTGAGATTTTTCCAATTTGTTTGTTTGTTTGTTTAAGCTGGTGAAAGAACCCGATTCTGCTGAATTAATGAAGTTTTTTCATTCTGGGTAACTCATTAAGTTTATATGTTGTGTCAAAACTAGCAGATTGACACACCTATTGCACTCTTCTTCCTGACAATATATCACTCAACCAGGAGTATTGTGATAACATTTGCAAACTGAATGTGTTTTGATGAAAACAAATCAGCACAGCCTCATCACGAGCCAACATTTAGTCATCCGAATGCAAGATCGACCTCAAAAGTTTTTTTTATTTTACGAAAATCTTTGGGCAGCTATTGTAAAGCACCACATACAGAGATGGCTGCTGCAGTTCTGCAGGCAGGATTCTAAATGTTGAATTTTAAAGACAATATTCTAGCCAAGCACTCAGGAATTTTTTTTCCCCCGTTTCCTCTTTTATTGCTGCTGCTCAATACTGACCCATCCTGCCCTCTCACTAGAAACTGGGAACACAGAGCAGACATCAGGACCAAAAGAGAATTTTCAATTAAACACAAGAGGCTCCAAGACAAAGGACGTGACAAGGAATAGACTGCAGAAAATTTAGCTTTCTTTCAGAGCAACACTATTTTAGTGCTTAGGAATAAAAGGAAAAAAAGCCACAACTAAATCTGCAACAAAAACAAGGCACCTGATTTGTTAAGGCTATGCTGTGCCGTATCAATAATGCAAAGCACTTTGCAGTTGAGGATCTCAGTTGCCAAGGGGAGCACTTGGTAAGAGCTGCTGCAGCAGCTTCCACGGTGCTGCTCTGGTCAGAATGGTGCTGGCACCCACGGAAAGGGGCCTCATCCCACTGTTTCTCCGTGGCAGTTGTAATGAGCAAGGCAGTTCCAGTCGGGTTGGGTGTCCCTCTGCACTCCAATGAACACGTTACTGTCAATGGAGACACATCAGCCAAATGGAAGGAGACAGCTCAGGAGTCAGACAAAGGTTGCCTGCTAGTGAGAGCATGAGGAGGAAACTCAGAATAAATAGATTCAATTTCATGTCTGTCAGGAATTTCCTCTGACACCCTAAATAAAACATTTAGCACCTTATCCCAGCTAGCAGAGACCTTCTCTTGACTGCGATGAATTCCACAGCTCATTGTGCCTCCACTTCCTGTGCCTGGAATGGGAACTAAAACAGTTCTCTTCCATAAACATCCACAAAGCATTCTGATATTATGGTGATGGAAAGCACCTATACAGAAAAACCCCCTGTTTTCATAACAAAACCATCTTGAATAACCTGGTATTGTTTATTCCATCCATTTGCTTCCATTCCTCATACTCCTGTGAGAAATCTTTTTTTTATTTTCTTGTCTCCAAGGATTATTTACAATTCTGGCAAGGCTGGTAAGTTTTGTAAAATAATTGGACCAAATTAATTATGGTTGCAATATTATTGCTGTCAGTGCATTTACCCTACAGTGACTTTGATCCCTTTAAGCAACTACATAATTTGATCTGCCATGTTTGTAGACTCTTTTCATTCAGATGATTTAAAAATCTTCAAGTGTGGCCTTGGAAATCACTACAAATAAGGAAGAAAAAAAAAGTTTCCACTTAGATATGACGTCTCTCTATACCACCTATCTTTGTCTTGTTTCTGTCTTTTATGTGGTCTTTGGATATTGTGCCTGTAATTAGATATTTGCAACCCTCCAAAGCCCTTTATGCATGTTTCTGGTTGCTTACTGGCAATGGCAATGTTGCTCAGCCTTAGCTAATGTTTTCTAGATATTTTCCTCCTACTTAAGTCAAAATTACAATTGTTCTTGCCAAATATCCCAGAATACCAAATGTCCCAAAGCCATTTTCAATTGCCAAAAATCCATTCTACTAGAAATTAATGCAATCACTGATAAACAGAAAAGAAGAAAACCCCATCTGCACCATAATACTGCTCACTTCCCCCTTGCTATTAGAGTTCAAAACAGATTACAAAAGTGCTGAAAAGAACCCTTCAGGCACAAAGGACACTCAGAAAGCAGAAACATCTATAAACATCTTTAAAAAAAATGGTTTCTTACTTCTGCTAGTCTAACACAGGATTTCTTATTGCAATGTTATGCTAAAAACATGAGAGTTCATGAACCAAGGCAGAAGTATCTAATAAAATTATCAGATCGATATCTGCTACAGCACAGACTCTCTATTCAATCCAAAAGCAGCAAACAAAGAAAGAACATGTTATTCTGTTTTATTTCAGAGTGAGAGCAAAGTTAATTTGAAAAAGAATTGGGGGAAGACACAGCTGGAGAGCAGAGTTTCCAGCCTCAGGAAATTCAAGGAAATGTAATTGAGAACAAATTATCTCTTTAATTACTTTTGACCAAATCAATAAGAAGCATGGAATAAAGAGCATAATGGCTGCCACCTGGTAGAGGACTAAGAACACCAAAGTTGAAAAGTAACACAAAACTAAAACACAGCTGTGGTAAGGACAATCAGAGCACTTCTCTTACCAAAAAAAAAAAAAAAAGAGTGTGAAGGGTATTAGTTCAATAAACAAACAGTGCCTGCAGAAGTTAATGGTTGTTTTTGGCCACTTCTCACTCTCCTCAGCTGTGAAGACTGTTAACACTTCACTATGTTGTCCACTCCCAAAATATCCCATCATTACTCAGGAATCAGAAAGAAGAATCCCCAAGACCTCTCTTTTCCTCCTGAATCTCCATTACTTCTCCCGTGCTGGCTTTTATTTACCAAACACCAATGTAGGAATTCTTTACTGTTTGAGTTTAAGGCAAGCACTTATTGTTGTCAGTGTGTTAATAAACCAGAGCAAGATCTTACCTCTCCCTTGGCTTCGTTCCCAGGTCTGAGCAGGAGTACTCACACCCAGAGGTCATGTGTGTGCAGCTAAGCAGGGCTGGATGGGACAGGGTCCTCTGGCAAGGCAGAGATGGAGGGGCTGCAGGGGCTGCACTGACATCTAGCAGCAGTGAAGACTCCCAGCCTGTCTATCTTTAATAATTATTTAATAATACACAGTCCCCATTCCCACAGTAGTTTGGCAGTTCAGCACCTTTAAGACATTAATCCTCACAGCAGCAGTGTGGCATTATCCTCTTTGTCTCGCTGAAGAATGAAGGTGGAACAGGACAAGTGCCTTGTCCTGGCTATTCCAAGCAGGGCAGTGAACCCAAAACCTCCATCTCAGCATGGAAGCCCCGGATCCCCTCACACAGCCTGACTGAATGTTCCAGCATTTGTCACTGTCACTGAGGAACGTGTGAGGAGGCAAATTGCTGAATCTCCTCCTCTCTCCTCAACCACGTTTTAATTTAACATTCCACAGCTGTTCTTCATGTGGCTGCTGGGCACTGGGGTTAAAGCAGATTTCAGATGTGCTGTCGACACCTCGCCCTCTGCCTTTTTCTCTTTCTTATCGCAACTCCTCGGGGACCTTAAGATCTTCAGCGTTTCAAACAGTTTCTTTAAAAGTCTTGGCACTTATATGTGAGCAGGAAAATGTGTTCATTTTATGGGCTGAGTAAATGAAATTTCACTCTGATGTGACCTTTGCTTGGATTTTTTTCTTGGAGGGAAGCAGAGTGGTCATTTTCCATCTCCAGAATCCTGCATCTACATTCACAGCACACATGCTGGGATGGCTGGCTCAGCTGATCTGTTCACCAGCTCCTCACGAGGTGTCTGACAGTGATCATCTGCTTTATCCCCTTCACAGTACATCTGCAAGATGAAATTCTAGCAGAAAGTAAATTTTACAGCACCAACAAAGTAGCATCAAGCTGGCCTGTAACTGAGCACCGACTTTTACAGGTCCTTTACACATGGATCAAACTTGCTAATGGAGCATCTTTGTTGTCTAAAACCACAGTCACATTAGCCAGAAGTTCAAAATAATTGAAAATCTGATATTACAAGACAATTTTTTTCCCCTAGGAGTATACATCTTACAGTTTTTGCATAGGTCTTACTAAAGTGCAGACATGTCTGAAATGTTATTAATTTTTCAGCGAAACAGAGCTGACTTCTACTACAAGTACCATCCTTGGCCCAGAAAAACCCTTCAGAAAGATGAACTACTTCTTATTTCACTGTCTGACATATAATGGGGAAAAAAAATCCAAGTGCCAACACAATGCAGACAATGCAGTGAGATGTGCTATGTAGCCTGAGGTGAAAGAGAGGGGCTTTGGAGTCCTTTTTCCTGTAAGCTGCTGTATCCCACTTAGCGAGTAAATGGATTTCTGGCCAAAGCCATTGTCATCACTGAGCCTATTCCCACAGAAAAGCATTCCCTGAGAGGTCCTGGGAGCAACCATGAACTACCTCACTGGTTTTGTCCATAAATAGAAAAACTCATTCTGCAAAAAGAAATGAACATTTTTCATAAGAACTGAAAATCATTTTAACCTCCAACAACAAAGAAAAACATATTAAAAAGATACAATGACAGGCTTCCTGGAATAACTGTCTCAAACAACAGCTGGCCAAGTATGACAGATTCACACAGAAGAAAGAGATGGCTGTGCTTTGTAACAGACATTATTTCAAACCCAGATCTCAGAACTCCCTTGATCCAAAGAGAAGGTTTTTTAGTTGGCTTAGGGGGAAAAAAATTATTGGTGGAATGAACAACTAATTATGGTTAAATTCACCTCTGGAAGGAACTGGGGGTGCAAAACCAGCCCCGTAAGGGGAACACAAATCCTTTTAAAAGGATGCAGTTTTCTCATCACATCCAGATAGACAATATCCTAATGCACAAATTACAGATTCTCTCCTTGAAGAACACAGGCAGATGAATCAGAATCTCTCAGCAGACTGGCAAATACAAAATTTGTTTGCTGTTACTCTGCATGCAGTGATATACCTAAGGTCAGACTGCAACCCTCCATATGGAGGAGTTAGACAACAGGAATAATGTAGTAGGATCATTACGGAATTTATCAAATTATGTTTTGTCTATCAAAACTTCAACTTCTACATTTATTTTTCACACTGTCTAATCTTCTTGAGATTCTAAACCTATTTCAAAAACTCAGATGATTGAGTTTGTATAATGAGAAATTTAATGACCTGTAAAGTGAGTGCATCTGCCAGCCCTAAAAAAGTCATCTTTTCACCACATGCACGTCACAATATGGGACTGACGGTTCCACTGTTACTTTTCCAGGCATCCACTCCTGGATGGTTAAAACAAACATACATTTTGAAGTAATTTTGAAGGGATGTAAGTTGAACACTAAGGATATTAAAATGATTAAATATTTCTTACAATATTTTTCCAATAACACTTTGAAGAGAAATATTCATATTCTCTAAGTAAACTGAAAATAAAGAGTTTGCAAACAAAAAGATAAGCAAATCCTAAGCCGCTGTTTAGTCTCACTCAAGCATATTTTTGTCAAAGGGTCAAATTCTGTGCTGGAATAAAAATCCTGATTGAATATGTATTTTGACAGGGATGAATATGATCCATATTGCAACAGCAGAATGAGTGTGTATCCAAAGACTGGCTGGCACCAACTCCATCCACAGTAAACATGAGACAGATGAACATGTCAAGAAAAAGATCTTAGTGGCTACATTTTATGCAAGATTAGAGAGCACCCTATAATCCTGATACAAACTCCAAATCACCCTTTATAGCTATGCATACAGATTGTGCTTTAAATGTAACATGCAGAAGAACACAATTTAAGTGTAACATACAGAACTCAAAATTACCTCTCTTTATTATGTGTTTGTAATCTATATTAAAACTTTAGCATTCAGGCACACGTATCCAGGCTGGACATCAGTTTATATTCGTTAACATTCTGGCCTAGATTTGTTTGGTTTACTGCAAACAAAGCCCTATCTGTGACATTAAAAAATATTAGTATTTAGGTACTACCTTACACTCCTCACAAGTGATGCTCAGTGGAAACTGCTGAAGTTCTGACACATAAATAAGGGAATAAGCCCCAATCAAACTCGCCTTTCTGAAGGACAACTATTTTGAGCAGCAGTTTGTGATGGCCCTGCCAGCTGCACACACAGCCTGCCTTGCATCTGTGGCCCATTCTCTGTGAGCATTGCCTTTGTTTTGATTTCCTAGTTTGTGTCCCATTAGTTTTAAGGCTGGATGTCACACTGCTGTTAAATCACTGTTTTCAAGCAGTGGTGTCTCCCAGCTGACCTCAGAGCAAAGGCACAAAGACTTTCATTCTCTCTCCACTTTCTCTGGCAAGCCAGGGGTGCTGAGAGCCTCCAGCTCACACAGCAAACTTGCTCTGACTCACCACACACCAACCCAGATCTCACACAGATAATCAAAATGAACATTAATTTACGAGAACAGCTCAAAGTGGAAATACCTGAAGGGAAAAAATTACATACACAGTATTTCACTGAGAGCAGCTTCTCAAAAGGGAAGAATTTGAACATTTCTGATGAGCTAATGGAAACAGCAAAGTGACTGTTTGGAAAAGGTTTTTAGGGGGTCGGTTTGGGGTTTTTTTTACATGTTTTTATCTGCTTTCACTAAGAGATGAAGCGAGCTCACCATCAGCAAGAGTGATTTCTGGCCGTCAGACAACAAAGCTAAATGAATTTTGTGCTTCTGAGCTTTTAGAAAAAGTCAGGAAAAAAAAATAAAACTAGAGCTTTCATCTGATGAACCTGGACAGGGATCACTAGGATCCTGCCAAGGTTTAATTTCTCCTTTTTCGTGGATTAACATCATTGTTTATATAGTTCAGGCTGTTGCATAGTGACACAGGCTCTAAACAGGGTGACAAGAAATAAACCCAGCCAAACAAATAACAATTCCAAGATGCAGGAATGCCTCTGATGGGTGTTTAGAATGAGCTTATTTTACAGAAATCCACCTATGAGTTTCCCCAACAATAGCAGCAGTTGTGGAGCAGAGCTTGGGGGGGACGAGGAGCCTCCAGTGATGTACAGCTGCCTGCACAGAGGAGTCAGCTCCCTGAACTGTGATGAGCAATTTGTCTCACAGCTTTGATCCAATGTCACTTTAGTTGACACTGACTCCAGGAATTAATTTATAACATTTCAGGGTAACCTAGTAAAAAAAAAAAAAAATGGAAGCAGTGCATGGTAGATATCTGTAGATAACCTATCACCTGCTGCAGTTGTTGACAGCAAAGTTAAATACCTCCTGTTACAGCAGAAAAGCTCTCAGTTTCCTGAGCACATAAATACATAACCCTACCCAAGGCAAAGTATCAACAAAGTAAAGCAGCATAAAGACAAAATATTTTAGCCATATGCTGTAGTACTGTGTTGGTCCTATGTATGTGAGAGGCTTCCTGAGTGGAAGAACAGATCCTTTATTTCAACCCTCTGCCCACTGGAAAAGGACATCAGTTCCATCACAATGGAATTGGACTCGAATATGTTTGGGGTTTAATTACAAGACAGTTGCTATAGAGCTTTAATTATCTTGTTAATGTGATAAGTGCACTGCATGAAAGCCATAAATATTTCTCGCTCTGGCTGTACTGATCAACACCAAATAGAGCAGCAAATACTGGCTTTGGAAGTCATTTAGGAAGGGAATATAAACCCTTGTTAAATTCAGCCCTACTGTTACTCTGTCATTATGCTGCAGATGGATCACAAACCCTCTATTTCAGCATGTTTTGGGCAAAAATCTTTGTCATTAGCAAAGTGACACTGAGTTGTGGCTTCTGGCTGTCCTGCTTGGCCATCATGAACCAAAGGCAGTCACACCATTCTTCAGCACCCCATGAACATGCTGAGGTCGTGACACCTGCAAGAAGATACTGATCCTAGGAGCTCTCAGTGAGCAACCTCTGCTCCTTTCCTGGATCCTATTCCCCTGTATCCAGGCAGAAGATGACAGGAGAGGAAGACTGCTGGCCCACAAATACACAAGTTGAATTTGTCCACAATTCAACCAACAATCACATGTAAAAGTCTTATTCTAACAGTGTCAGGACAGGTTTGACTTCCTGCCATTAACTCCCCCATCATAATGGTAAAATTTGTTCTTTAGTTTTAGGCCCTAGTTGTGAGATAAATTAATTTCTTGTTAAATTAAATAGCTCCCCAAAAAGCAGGGTAAACAATGAGCCCTGAGGATCATTACCTAATAAAGCTGTATGTCTTCTCTGTGTGAACTGGGAACTATCAGGTTTAAGGGGTACAAGCACTAAACAACAGCTTTGGGGGAGAGGGAGGAATCTACTGAGAGCCAAAGTCAAAACCACTGGATTCCTGAAGCACTGGGAAGGAAATATTGACAAACACTGGGACTAAATGATGCCACCTGGATAGATGAGGATCCTCAGCATGGCAGACAAATGATGCTCTCTGATCACTTTTGTACCTGCAGGGGAGAAATGAACCACCAAGGCCAAAACTACTGAAGTAAATACACTTCAGACTGAAGGACTGCAGTCCAAGAGCTGCTCTAACAGATGAAGAATGACATGATTTCATCCTCTCAGCAGTGCCACAGGCCTTATCTCAAGGCCAAAGACACAGGAGAGAGCACACAGTGACCAGCATTGGCTTCAGTGGGTTCTGGAACCTAGTGCAACCTGACTTTAATTGCAGAAGAGAAAATACTACAAATAATCCTAACAGCTTTGCAATCTCCTTGTTTCAAACACATGGGTTGTTATCTGCAGCCTGATGTAACACAGCTAGAATGTGCCTTTTATGAGTAAGGAAGCATAGGAAAAAGTCAGAGTCATTCCTCAAAAGGGAAGATTTTTACTGGATGCAGTGTATGAATGAACTATTATGAATTTAAATATGTTGTATCAGCTTTATGAAGCATCTTTTGACCCTTAAATGAAATGGAGTAGGTGTGAATGAAGTGAAATGCTCACAGACCAAAATGTAGCAGTGCA
Organism: Trochalopteron elliotii; assembly: GCA_024734555.1. NCBI lineage: Eukaryota > Metazoa > Chordata > Aves > Passeriformes > Leiothrichidae > Trochalopteron > Trochalopteron elliotii. The sequence goes on from JANPWX010000294.1 coordinate 411,149, forward strand.
TCTCTTGGAGAACTGTGCTTTACTCCATGATTACTGCTCTGAGGTTGATAGACAGGCATTACTGCTCTGAGGTTGATAGACAGGCATATGAAATATCTTAGTTCTCCACACCAAGAAGGATTGTGGAATCTGTCCTTTCTGCCCATTAGATTAGCAGAGAGGATGCCTAAACCTTTTAGCAGCAAGTCATTGAGGAATTAAAGTTAAAACCTCCCTCTTAATACACCGAAAAAAACAGGTCCAGGCTACAGTGCTTGGAACAACGTCACAGCCCAGATTTCACAATCAGCACAAAGCAACTCCTTCAAAACAGATGGAATGCAAAGCAATGTTAAACGCCCATTCCCCATCCTCTGCTTTTGAGCTCTTAGCATACAGGGTAAGTTACAGCTGCCTAATTAACTTGACTATTGCCCCCTAAAAATACTTTCTATCTTAGCTCCCCTTCTGTGCAAACAGCATAATGTTAATTTATTAGAAAGGTCACATTATACTACAAGGAAGGGAGTGACATTCCATTATGTCCTTCTCCCCCTGCTCACAGTCCTCCCCCTACTGCTGCTGTACATGCAAGGCATTTTCTTATAAACATTTCATGAATAATGAGAAACCATCTACCCAGGGAAAGTGCTGCCTTCCACCACTTGCTGTTGCACATCATTCTGCAGTCTCAAGGAAAGTGAAACAGAGCCCACTTGATTGTAAAATGGTTTTCCCTCTGCAAGCCATAGTCAAGATTTAATTATTACACTTTCCCTGTCACTCCTGAATGCCTTCATTCACTTTGCCTGGACAAGGAAATATTCCAATCCAAGAACAGGTTTCGAAGTTCTTGGATGTGGGGCAAGATACCCTGAAACTCATTTTCTTCATGAGGGGAGTGATTCCTGGTCTGCCATGCAGTGTTTGGGGGGAATTAGCAAGATGTCCCAGCTAAACTTCAACTTGCTTCAGCTGCTGTCTGCTCACTGAATCTCACCTCTCCTTTTCAGCTGGATCCATCATTCTTCATCATTTTCTACCCTGCTCTCTTGGGTAGCTTTGCTCTGCTCTGTTTGCCACAGTTAACCAGGGATGGCTGCTGTGACCTCTACATTCAGCCTGCAAGGTGCTTTTGGCATCGTTTGGGGCAAAACTGATCTATGAATATATGATTCTTCCTAGAAACTATCAGAACCCAACCTCTATCTACAAATCTAGTCCTGCATTTCTCTATCAGTTCTGCTTATTTTTCTTGGAATATAAGTTTCCACACTGATCATGTTCCCTTGCCCCTAATTAAACAGTTATCATTTCCTGTTAGTGATCACAGAGCAGTTTCTAAATTCTGTGTATGCCAAAGAGCTCAGCTTTCCCTCCTGAAACATTTTCTTAACATTTCAGCTATGCACACATTCATTCCAGACATAATTCCACTGAACACGACATTAGAGAAATCCACCAGTGTCTGGTAAGATCAGCATTAACATTCCTTTGTGCTGAGTGACACAAAGGAACCAGAAGCTCATCCATAAATTATCAAGTGTTAACCTTACTGTCCAGTGCAAGTTCTAAACTGAGCCCACACAGAAACAGGAACTACCATTTATTTCTTCCATAGAACTTCTAGTCAAATATGAAAGGGTTTTTTTCCCATTCTCACCCAAAAACAGCCATTCCATGCAGTGTTTACAGTTACCAAAAGTAATTTTTAGCTGCCACACTGCAGCTGGGGGAGCAACAGATTCTCTGAATACAAGGAATAGTTTATTGCCTTCATTATCCAAACTTACAGAGCATTTGTATGCTCCATTTCAGAGAAACAGGCACTAAACCTGTTAGCAATCCAGTATTTTGAATATTCACTGCTCAGTGTAATCTTTGTAGTGCACTTCCCTCCTGCCCCAGGCAGGATATTGCAGCTCAATTCCCAAAGCCAGGTGAGCTCTGAGGACAGCTCAGCTTTAATCACAGCAGTTAATGCACCATGACTGGACCAGCAGCCTGACATTTGGCAAGTTTACTGAGACCTTCATAACAATGCATTATTACATTTGATATGCCTCCCTTAATTCATTATGGAAGCAGCCTTTAGGAACAGAAATTGAACTTTTGGAATTGATTAGACTGTTTTGAGTTTTAATAGCACCGATATTGTATGGTCCTTCCTGGGTAGCTGCTGTTTCACAGATATGTCAAACTAATTTGGTGATCATAAAGCCTTTATTTTTATAGAACATAACATTTTCACCTCGTTAGGTTCAGGTCAGGAGTACTACCTTGCATTTAATATTCATGTTGGACAATAAAACTAACACACTTAACCAAATGAAAAAGGCCCACCCTTAAAACCATAGTTCCATAAGCATGAGCCCCATCTCGGGTCTGATTTTTATCACCATTTTTGTTTCACACTCTAAAAGACAAAGCAAAACACTTGCAGGAAAAGCCAAGAGCTCAGGATCACAAAGCTTTTTGCTATAATACCAGTTTTGCCCTTTCCATATGCAATTACCTAAAGATAATTCACTTTTCTAAGTCATTTTGTGTGCAAGTACAAGAAAGGCAATGACTGTCAGTCTCGCAAGGCCATGAAGAAAAACATTTCAACAAACCTCTCAGTACATGAGTGCTTAAATGTTATGGTTAACAGTAATAGAACCAGCTACTTCAGCACTGAAGGACTGCTGCTCTTCTAAAACAGTCAAGAATTTCTAATCCAGGCTGACTACGGTGACAGAGTAGATCACAGGTCAGAATAAAAGATAAAACTCAGAAATTCTCCACCACCAGCTTCACTACGTCTGCTAAGTAATCTCAGATACTTGGCTGCCAGTGTTGTTATTCTCTTGTTAGAATTACTGCAGTATGATCTCATATTTCCCCATTTTGTCTATGCATGTGTGCAAATAAGAATTTTAGTTCCTCAGATATGGTGTCACCGACACTTTCCAAGTTTTTGTTAAGGCTTTTTGAAAATTAAGCCCAAGTTGGAAGAAATACATTTATGGTTCAGGCTATCCAATGAGTTTAATTAATAAAATCAACATTAGCCAGTGTACAGTCTAACAGCCTAATGTAATACTTACTGAAACAGACAGAAAGCTCTTTGTCATTAAAACTTAAACTTGTATCCAAGTTTGATCACATATATCTAAAATTGAACTTTTCTTCTTGCATCATTCACTCTCTTCCAGTTCTATGACCACCTCACTTCACAGCTTCTGTTTATCTTTCATTCCTCTCCTCCTTTTACCATCACAAACCAAACTGCTGCAGACCACCAGTTCTCTCACCTAAAGATGCAACTGCTTCTTTCATTGCACAGCCAAATTATTCACATCTGCTTGGTGACCACATCCTAATACAACCTCATACCTCATGCATTCAGGCTTACTAACACTCAATAACAGCACATAAAAGCACAAATGCAATGGCACTTTATGGTCACATTGCAAATGTCTGGTGGGTCAATGTCTCCTTGGATGGAGGAGAAGGAAGTCATGTAGGAGAAGGAGCCCAGGCCATTAGGCTGTTTATTTAAAAAAAACAACCCACAAAAAACAGTCCTCTAGGTCATCTTCTGCAACAAGAAACACATCTTTTGCTATTTTAAAAAAGGAAAAGTAGTGTAGTGTTGCCCTTGCTAATACAGTTAAAGGCGACAGGAGACAGTTAAAAATAACACTTGAGCAACTAATTCTGTTTGCTGGAAACACATTCCCCATCAAACATGTACAGCCAGGGTTCCACTGGCTCGCTGAGAGCTGGAAGTGCACATCAGTTTTCATCGTGAGAAGTGAAGCAGAGACATCACCTCAAATGGAGATTGAGCGTGAATCCTGGCCTGCCTGGGCTCACCAGCTGGCATGAAGTTATGGATGGAGCTTGTAGGAAAAGCCATTGGTGCAACACCCACAGCTCGTTCTGCACACAAACATTAAGCAGAACAGCTGCTTCTTTCTCCCTTGACTCCAGAAAGGAAATAAAAACAAACAGCTCACCACTTGTTAACACCAAAAAGAAAAAAAAAAACCAAACCACCAAACCCAAAGAAACAAACCCCAAACAATAAGAAAAACCACAACATCCTTTTGCCTCCCCTCAAAACAAAACCAAACAAAACAGAAAAGGAAACTAGAGAAGGTTAGGCAAAGAAAAACTATCTGCAAAATCCACCTATGGTAATGAGGGACAAGAAATCTCCATGGAAACCTAAGTCAGGCATACCTGTGTCCCCTCAGCAGAGCTTTCAGAGAGAGGCATCACACACCATGACAAAGTCTTTCTGACATTCCAGGTCCCCCAGAGGCACCAAACCATGCACCCTTTCACTGCTGTACAAGCAGTGAGGGTCTTTCCTTCACTGTGACACCACCAACTCTGAATTTGTAACCACACACGACGCCAGTGTACTGGCAGCTGCTTTTTTTGTTTCACATACTCCAAACTCACCACCACTAACAGGTTTAGGCAACAGCAAGGTGAGGAACTGCAAACAATTGACAAAGGGCAATTTTCCAGCTACTGACTTTTCTTGCACTCGGGATTTATTTTGTTCATGCTCTGCAAGATTGTGCAAGCCATGACACAATAGTGGGCTAAAACAAACCTGTTTTGCAGATGCTTTTAGTTTTCACACTGGTCCACGGGGAGGGCACGTGGAGCAGTCAGAGCTTCAAAGAAAAAAAACAAACCCACACAATTACGCCCAAGTTCTCTTTCTTCATTTCCAGTTCTTCATCAGAAATGCACAAGGACAAACAAGATAAACTTGGATGGCTGGGGAAGCTGAAAGCATGACTCTCCCTGCTACAATCTCTTCTGTACACTCCCTGTTTTGTCTTGTTCCCTTCATTGTGTCCAAAACAGCAGCCCATATTAATACTGGAATTCTTGAGCTGACAGGTTGTCACATGAGAAGCCTGGCAAAATAGTACAGCAGGAAAAAAGAAGCCCAAACCAAACAGCCTTAGGTCAAATATAAATTAACCCCTGCAAAAAAAGCACATCTCAAAATTGTCACTTCCATGCTGCCAATGTGCGTTTTTTTAATTGTTAAAAAGATACTCAAGTGTTACCAATGAAGACTTTGAGACTGCCTCTAGCAAGCTGTGGAAAAATGTGAAAAGGCCCAGTTTTACCTGTCAGGAAGCTACCAAAATACCCCCAGAGGTGCTTGAACAAGCAGGTTCCCCCAAGAGGAACCTGAACATCTCACCATATTTGTATCTACCTCATACAGCTAATAGAGAAAAATACTTTAGAAAGTATTTTGTGCCTTTTCACTTCCAAGGAGAGTTGAGTAGTTTATGGAAAGAAATATCCTTTCTCAATAGCATTTTGTTGAAATTTCATGTTCTTTAAATAGGAAGTTTCAGGGTATGTCTGAAGCTGGAGTGGTTTTTTTTGTTTGTTTGTTTTTAAATGACTTAAGCACTTACCAGATACAGGGAAGAGACCTGTGCTGATCAGTGACCACCCACTGGTTCTCAATTCAGAAAGGATCAGGAATGTCACCACACCAGTGTAGTCTGGCCAGACCAGTTTCTCCATTTTGGAGAACATAGGAAGACCATCCACCACCTATATTTTCCTGCTACTCCCAGAGCAATAAGAAATTATGACTAACCTTCACATAAGAGAGATGGCAGGGAAAAAAAAGGTCTTTGCATTAAAAGTTCTGCCTTGAAATACATGTTTTTAGTCTTCTAGAAAGCAAGGTTTTAAATTGGAAACACTGACAGATCTCTAACTGCAGCAATAACAAATAACATCAGTGTAATTTCTCTTGAAAGAAATTGCTCTGCTTTCTCATCCAGTTTCCAGCTTAAAACCTTTCATTGCTGAGGCTGTTGTCAATCTTATCTAGTGACCCATTTACCCAAAGCACAGAATTACAGAACACAATATTATGACAAGTACAGAGCTGACTTTGACACTAATAACACTCAAGATTTTGTGGACTCGGATTGTTTTTAGTGCTTGGTCAGAAAGGCCACCTTCCTTCCAATGCAGAAAGTCAACAACCCACCTCAGAGGTTTTGCAAATGAATTTGTCATGGCAATTAAGGGGAAGAATCTATCTAGCCATGATAAAAGGTGACTGACAACACCGTGCACCGCTACATTACAGAATAAGAGAGAGACCTTTAACACATTGTTCTGAACACTTAGGAAATCAAAAATACAGTCTGGAGAGCTACATTCCGTGACTTTCAATGAATCAGGGGTGTCTGCAATGCACACCCGACCTCTGAGGCAGAGGGGAACAAACCTCAGACTGAACCAAATAACTCCCAGTGATCTGTAACAGGGGGTTGAAGGGCTCTGCCTCACGTGGGCTGACATCAGCTGATTCTAATCCAACACAGAACCAGGCAGCCCTGCAGGGAGTCCCCTCCCCAACAAGGTTTGGAAAATACAAGAACCCAAAATCCACTTGGAAGATGCCTGGGGTATCAGCTCTGGTTAAAAGACATGGTCTGTCCAACTCCCCAGGATTCTCCTGGAGAACTGAGTGGCAGGGAGCAGATGGAGAAGAGCCACCACATGGGCAGTCTAAAGCCAAAATCCACATCACTGTGGAAAATGGCCACTCCATCCTGCCTGGATACTGCTGTACAGGATGGATAAAAGAGGTCTCCTTGTTGGGGGGGTTGGAGGATTTTTGTTTTTTGTGGGTTTTGGGAAAAGCTTTGTTGTTTGGTTGGTTTTACAAACACAACTGCTACACACCCTGAGCTTCCCCTGTCCTTCACTGGTATTGCCAGTGGGTTGGACTGGGTTTATTTTGTTCCAGTGTGCTGCAGTGGAATGCAATTCTTCCACTGGGCTGGCCCAGCTTCGTGTTTTCCCTGTAAGAGCCACCACATTCCCCAGAGACTACAAAACAACAGCTTCCAGTGTGGCAGTGAGAATATTCAAATATCAGCCCTATGTTTCCTGACACTAAATTTACTTCACAAAGATACAAAAAGCATACATGAACACGTAGGTTGTCTGAACATATTTGTTGCCATCAAGTATACTAAAAAGTGTCCTAAGAAGTGCAATTATTCCATGTAATGCCTTATGGCCATATTATTTTGTGAAACCATCCACAATCTCTCAAGTGATTTCAGCTCTTAAAATCTATTTTTTAAATAACATCAGTTTAGAAAGCAGCATTTGCCAGCAGATATTAACATACTCAAGCCCTGTTGAATTCACATTTTATCATCATCGTGTTGTTTACAAATTTTCCTGTCATTCATCACTGCAAATCATCAGCTACACTTGTGGCTGAAGAAAACACTAACTCAGAAGGCAGAGATGAGTGCAAATGCATTAATCAGAGATCATGATTTTTCTACCAGGAATGTTATGCTCTCAGACACCTATAATTAGATATATCCAGCACCTATAATCTTCTCAGATATTCAAAATATTATGGGGACTGCTCAGTGTGGGTAGGAATGGAGTGAATTAACAATATGAAGCAAAAATACAGGTAAAGTATTTTTATACTTGGGCTATAGAAACACATTTCTGTTCTAGAATTTCTAAAAAAAAAAAATGACCTTACAAACAAATATTTCTGCAGAGAACATTGACAGCCTAAATAGTAAGATCTGAAGTGTGAGCAGCATGAAATCCCTGGGCCTTCGCCAGACTGAGGAGATGGAAGGAAGCAGATGACAGGTCAGATTCCCTTATTTTTAAATCTTTTCTTCTTTTTTATTGTTGTTTTCAACTCAGTAACCTTTTAGTAAAAGGGAAAAGAATCGTCAGAGATTTCCAACACTCTAATGCTTTCAGCCATGCTCTGCACAAAAAGGAACAGCAGGCTAGACCATTCATCTCTGATTGCTTCATGAAGCTCAAGCATAAGCCACAACCACACATTTGGTAATCTACATAGTTTAGTTTCCATTTTAATTGTGTACTTTTAGTTTGGTCAAGTTAAACAGCCGAGTCCCAACTTGGTTTCAGAGCACCCTTAAGGATCAAACCCTGACATCATTTTTCAATACCAAAACAAAATCATTACCTTGAATTAACCAGTATTTTCAGGATTACCAGAATTTAAAGGGGAAAATTGGCAGTTAAAAATTCTTGAAAACAACTTCTAATATTCAGCAGGAAAGATGTGTTAGAATTTAAGGGACAAGAACACTGGCAACACTTGCTGGATAACCTCTGGATGAGCACTGACAGCGAGACGCTGCTTCAGGTGGAATAGAAAAATGAAGTGAATGCAGACGTTGTCTGGAGCTGGGCCTGATGGCACAGGGGGGTTGCAGAGACTACATTCTGATTTTCCACGGAAAATTGCTCAGTACAAACCAGCCCAGACACCTCAGAGAGCCTCAGCTCTCCCTACGTGAGCCAACAGCACTGAGGAAAAGAGAACAAGCAGCAGAACACTGCAAGCCCACCTCGAGATCAGTGAGGCAGCTCCTGTCCCTGTGGTTTGTGAGTCAGGCTTGACTTGGAAGTGACTTGAAAGAGACAGTGCAAGACTCACAAAGTCAGTGATTGCTGCAGGACTGAGAAGACCAGGAGATAATCAGTTTGTTATTTGTGTGGGTTTTCTCAGAGAGTCCTGGCTCGCCCCCTGACACTCTCCTGAAACCCAAACACAGAGATGAGGTGAAATGTAAAACAGTTAATCCACCATCTCTGAAACCATCCCTACTTACCTAAGGTGTATTGCAAAAATTTTACTTTTTATACCATTCTTCTGCTCATCTTTTGAGCTGTTTACTCATCCCTCAACTGCCAGCATTTCTCATTCCTGCTTCTCAGTCCATTCTTTACCCTCAAACCCTCACTACAATTCCTTTCCTTCCATTTCCAAGACTTGCTACCTTTCCCTGAATATTCTCCCTTAAGTGCATCCTTCTTGTTTCACATTTTCCTTTTCGCTCAGCCTGCTACTGTCCCTGCTCCATTTTAAGTGCTCTTGTTAAGAACTTCAAACATCAGTTTCAAAAAGCCAATTCCCAAGCCACAAGGTACCCATCAAAACAGTCCTGCTTTACTTACAAACACTCTGTACCACCATCAAATATTGTAGCCTGAGATACATTTCCTGTGATTACCCACAGGAAGGCAGGGAAGAATGTTCCAAGCATTTATTTAAACAGAAATAATGATTTTTTTTCTCCCTGGAAAAAAAGAGCTTACTTCAAAGAAAACCTCTCCTGCTTTAAAAGGGAACCAGGAAAACGTGGATCTTTGTGAAGAATCTCTCCAAGCTCCTGACAAGGCTTCTCAGGTAGTTGAAGCACCTCAGAATGAATTATTTTTCCCTCCTAATGATCATTTTCCCAGAACTTGCTCCCTTGGAAATTTGCTGCTCCAGGCTAAGACCTTTCCTTCCTCCTGAGCAGAGCCAAGCAAACCCTAAATGGACACAAAAGCCCAAGGACTCAGTACTTTTAGTGGCTGCTGGCACCTTTATTCTGCTGTTCCCAGGTGGATCTGGGACTCCAGGTGCCTCAAGTTTGCTGTTCCCACCTGCATTTGCTATCACAGGTCCCCTGAGTCTACAATTTTTAAATGCATCTGGTATTGGCATTGTTCCAGAACAGGAGCCTTGGTGTTTTTAATTCCCTAAGTTATTAAAGCCCCTTGTTTCCCAGTTATGAAAACACACACAGCTGCCCAAACTCTGAGGCAAGAGTTTTTAATTTTCTAAAGGGTAGCCCAGCAGAAGGATCTGCAGCTAATTAACACTACACCAGGTCTCATTACCCTCAGCATCCCCTCAAAAATAGAAACAAATCCTGAGGGGCCAGGACACCTTAAACCTCACCAGCCTCCTGGCTGACCACCCACAACACCTCCTTTGTATTTATATGTCAAATAAAATATATTTATATCTATTTCCAGCTGCAGCATCACCTCCCCTGCCTGCAGCCCTAATGCCAAGGGCCTCCCACCACCCAAATTCCAAGGACTGGGATGAAGTTTCCTCATCCTCTCCTGGGGCCAAGGGGGCCATGCACGAGCACAAGTGGCCACAGACTTGCCAAGGGTAATGGAGCTGTGGCCAAAAGTGGAATATGTAAAAATTTTCTTAGGAAAGGATATTTTTGATGTTTGATAACTATATATTTTCAAACCTAATCAAGAGATAGGAGCTAATAACCAAGCTCATGCAGTAGAAAAAAAATAGCCAAATTACCAGTTGGTGGAACTGCCTTGTTAAGTTTAGGGCTGGACATGTTCCAGTGATCTCAGATTTAGGGAGAGGTTAACAAAGCTTGGGGAAAATGGATGCCCACTGATAGTAAACACAAAGAATGCAGAATTAATGGGCCCTCTGGCAGAACTCCCAAGATAAGGAAGAAACTAATAAACCCAACTCAGCAACTCTGCTGGAATCAGCTCTGACATCTCCCTGTGCACCAGGGCAGAGCTTCAAGGGGGTTCCTCCTGCAAAACCCACACAGAGGGCACCAGGAGGCAGCTGCTGGTTTCTCCAAGCATGAAGGTCACCTCTGGAGAAGGATTTCCTCACTTTTCTTTCAGCTGAGGGTCAAGCTGGGGTGTCCCCCTGCCCCAGGCTCAGGGACACCAGAGCTGTGGCCAAGGGATGTGGCCATAAATGTGTTTTAGATCAAGAGGACTTCATCACTTCACAACTGCTGAGAGCCCAGCAGTTAAAGCACAGGGAAGGAGAAGACTGTCATTATAACAGTTAGGACAATATTAATCAGTATTTCAGTTAGTTAAATATAATCCTTGGCTACTCTCCCATGTGGCAGTTTGGAGTACAGCACAGAGCAACCCCAGCCTCCCCAACCCCCTGGTGCTGCTCAGCCCTTGAGAAAACCCATCAAACCTCACTCCTCCCATGACTGTTTTCAGTAAAAGCCTTTTAAACTCCACTCAAACCTTGTCAAACAGGCTGTAACTGGTGCAAATGAAAACTCGAGATGAATTTAATACTGTACCTATTCAGCCCTAAAATACAGGGCCGATCAGCAGCAATAGCACATTATTTGAGGTATATGATTTCCAGCAGATTGGGTTTTTAGCTTGTCAAGATCACTCCAACCATCTGAATCCTGTGAGTTCTCTAAAGGGACAAGGTATCTGAAAACATCTCCTCCCTCCCTCCCTCCCTCCCTGTCTTTCCTCTCAGCTTTGAAAAAAACACCCTTGCTATCATTTCCCTGCATTTTAATCTGTCCAACTCTTCTTTGCTATTGTAACTTTTGATTTAGAGGGATGTGACCAGAAAGGAGAAGTGAGGAGCCACAGTGGGGTTGTGAGGCTCCAGAGGCTGCAGGAGAAAGCAGGGGGGCATTTGCAGCTGGGCAGGTTCCCCCCATCTCATTTTCTTCCCTGGCTTTATATTTTCTACAGGCTGATTTTTACCATCAAACCTCATGCATTGCTCTACTTTTCTTTTCAGGAAAATCTTCTCAGGCATGTAGTGGTCGAGGCCAGAGGTGCTCACCCACTGACCTGCTAAACTGGGGAGCTGGAAATGAAATTTTTGCTACTGTTCTCATTGGATGCAGTTTAATCATAGATGTTTCCAGCTGAAAGGAAATATTCTGACACTCAGTGTTTGAGACAGCCATGAGAAATATCACAATTTGGTAACAATGACCCTCTGAGCACCTGCTGCTTTTGGATGTGGGCATACAGGAATGATTTCAATTGAAATATTGGAGAAAGAACCAGTTTCAATGAATTCCCTAATATAAATGATGACATCTCATCTGGAACTGGGATTGCAGCTCGGGCAACCTTTGTCTGCAGCAGGGTGGAACCTGCTGGGGCTCTGGCTCCTGGAGAGGGGGAACCCAGCTGAGACACATCACCCCTGCACCCTGTGGAGCTGTGAGTCAATGCAGGAGCTGCAGAGGGGCGAGTGGGCACACAGGAGCCATCCCACACCCCTGCCCTGCAGGCATCAACACTGTCACCTCTGGAATTGTGCCCAAGACTCACTCTGCTTCCCTGGCAGGCCTGTGTTTAATGGCTTTGAAACAACCAAAATACCATTTGGCTTAGGATGCCTGGAGGGGCCCAGAGGGGATGGAGGGGCTGTGTCCTCCTGAGGTTGGACACTCCCTGTCCCTCCTGGTCTCCCTTCCTGCAATTTGTCCTCCATCCCAGTGACACCTGCACTCCAAGGGCAGGCTGCAAGCCTTGGGGCAAGGCTCTAGCACAGATCACCATGTCTGTCACCAGGCTCTTTGCAACTCGTTTCTCCCAAGATTCTTCCATGGGGAGTCCACCCTGCAAACTCCTCCCTGGCAAGGAGCTCCCTCTGGAACTGAGAGAGGATCACATGCCTGTGCCTGGCTCCTTAGTGCAATGTCCACAGAAATGAGCTCCCTCCAAGACACAGGGAGATGTATTATTTAGAAACAAACAAAAAATATCCCAAAAGATGGATTTATAGGTTTTGTTTTTGGAGAGACTCCCCTGTTTTCCTCCCACAGCCCACAGAGGTTCACACAGCTGAGCCAGGTGGGATCTCCCAGCTCTTCCCTTCCTCAGCTCCATTTCTCCTCCACCCTGTTCATCTTTAGTCCCATTTTCAAGCAATACTCCAATAACAACAGCTCTGCATTTGTTTCTTTTTTCCTTCTGTGTCATTTCTCCATCCAGCTTACAATTTTGGCAGCAATTTAACAGCCTTTACAAATTACATTCCTATCTTTTCCACTGTTATTGTTAGAGGAGAAAGTCCCATTTTTCACTGTGATCCTTCAGGTTTCTGCTGTCACTGTATTTAAGACTTTTTTTTTGTCCTTAGCTTTTATTTTCTTATCCCTCAAGGGCAGCCTTGGAAATTCAAAGCTGTTCCCTGCCTATCAGTGGATCTGGTATTCTCTTTTGGCAGTTCCACAGTGACTGTCTCTCTTCCTTCCAACCTTCCACCTAAATGACACCTTTTCTCAATAAATTACCCTTTGTCTCTTGGAGTGATGGTTACATTTGTGACAGTTTGGATGTGTAATAGTTGCATCCCAGCGGATACCTCCGGGACCATCAACTAACAGGCCAATACAAACCCACTGGTGCAGAAAATAAAGAGATTTATGTATTTTGGGCTTTATTTCCCCCCCCTCCTCGGTAGTTGAGCTGTGCTCTGCATGTTCAAAGTTTCAGTTTAAAGGTATGGTTGCTCCTCCAAAAAAAAAACCCCTCTCCTGGATTGGAGGGATGGCTGAACTCATGGCAGAATTCCCTTTTTTCAACATGACATCCCTTGAGATCCCTGGAAAATGCCTTGGAGCAGCCAAACTCATCCACCTATTTCTCCTCACACTGGTGCAGGGCTTCATGGATTGTTTATGCTACAGAGAAAACATTGATTTTTGCAAACATTTCCTAACAATAACAACAGGGATCGATTTGTGATGCTGTTGCTCATGGTTTTGCTAACGAAGGATAAATGTGTGGAACAGCAGCTTTGAGGTGTCCCTCGGCTCCCTGTGGGGAAGGAGGGCTGCTGGGGGGACACACTCACACCCAGCAGTGCTGGAGGAGGGATGCAGCAGAGAAATCTTGAGAAATCTCAATGCTCACCTCCTGCTCCCATCAGATGACAATGGAGATATCCAAGCCCATGGCTGGCAGCAACACCATCCTCCCTGGCTCCTGCAAGCTGCCCAAAAGCAACAGATTGAACATTTTTAAAGAAGTTGTCAAGATCCAGCCTTTGGCTTTAGCAGCCTGGGACTTACTTCTCACAGCCCTGCACCTTCTGTCTCCTTTCCAAACACCAGACAAGCCAAACATTATTTTCCAATCCCAGCATCTGGCACAGAGCTCTGGGCAAGCCTCTCAGCCTGTCGCTGGTGAGATAAATGAGCCTGTTTCAGCAGCCGACTTCATAAAAGTATATGGAAAGTAGTTAACAAAAGGGTACTTCACAAAGAGGGGAATGCAAATGCAACCTCCTAGATAACTAATTAACTGAAGGAGGCAGACAAAGGGGAAGCAGCTTCCCATCTGTGGAAAGAGATGTCATTTTACAGAGGCTCTAATTAGTTCTGCCCTGTCCCGCAGTCATTCAGTTGTGGCGCTCACAGGCTGCTCCTGCTCTGCAGCTCCCCAGGCTCTCCATGTGAACAAGGGGAGAGCAAAGCTGGGGAAAAGCTGCTACACCTTGCTAAAGTCTCCACAAGAGTCGTGTTTTCATCAGGGACCCAAGCAGCAAACAAAGCTGGGGTTGTTTTTTGGAAGTGGCCTGCACAGCCATGCAGAGCCAACCAGAGTCACCCAGTGCTGGTCACAAGGAGATCACAGAATCACAGAACAGCTCAGGCTGGAAAAGATCTCGAAGATCATCAAGTCCAACAATTAATCCAGCACTGCCAGGTCCACCACTAAACCCAGCTCTTCCATGGAGAGGGATTTCTTTCAGGTTGCTGTGGATGCCCTACCCCTGGAAGTTTCCCAAGGTCGGTTTGATGGGGCTTGGAGCAACCTGGTCTAATCCTGCCCAAGGTGTCCATGCCTATGGCAGAGGGGATTGAACTCAATAATCTTTATATTCCCTTCCAACCCAAACCATTGTCTGGTTCCCCCCTCCTCAAAGCTTTCCAGCCAATTTTGGGCATGAGCATTAAGTTTTGCTACACCCTGAGCTTTGGGCTGTACCCCTGCTTTGGACTAAGGCACGGCCCACATGGATGTGCTCTCCAGGGAATGTGGCATTTGGAGGGAGAACTCTGGGGTCCATCTCCACGGTGCTACCACCCCCATCTGCCCCCTTCAAGCTGTTCTCTTGCAACATCCAGCTTTTCTTTTGCTCTTCTGCCTGTGAGGGTCCCTTTGCAGCCCCCAGGCTGCAGGAGCTCAGCAGGGTTAACACTGAACCAGGGGAATTAGTCACCACTGGGACCTCAGTCAAGTGTTTTATTTAATGCCCTTTTACAAAGACATTAGTACTTGAAAAAAACTGAAGAGTTATGAGCTCCCTGCTAACAGACATGACTCAGAGGAGTGGTGGGCACACACCACTTAAGTGAGAAGTGTCTTCTGCAGTGTGGGTGAGGAGGGGAGAAGGGCTGCTGACAAAGTGGGTTTTGCAGGGAAAAACACCCAAATGGCTTCAGTTTGTGCTGCCAGCAGCTTTGCTACAGCAGGCATGCTTCAGATCACTGATGGGGAGAGCCCAACAGTGAAACTGCTCCTGGGGGCTTGGCCAAGGTCTGATGTGCCCTGGTCCCAACCACAAGAGCAGCTCTGCCATTCAGTGCATGGAGCAAATCTGTGCCCAAAACATGGAGCAGGACAATGCTGTGCTACCAAAGGTCAAACTGTCCCTCATGGTGCTGTCCTGCACCTGTGAATGTCAGGAACTCGCTCAGCAAGAAGTTCATGGGACGTTGCCAATCCCTTGGAGCTGGCTTTGGACACCAGGTGCCTTTGCCAGGCATTACCTGTGACTTGCCTGGTGCACAGGCTTGTGCAAGGAGCACCAGGAGCACAGATATGTGGGGGATTGCCAAGCCCCTGTGCCAACCATGGCAGGTCACTCTGGGGACATCGTAGGAGCTGGGAAGTTTACAGGAAAAAAATGGTAATTGAATCATCCCTTCTCAACACATCATTTCCCACCTGCATCCAGCACTGGAATCACTGGAAATTAACAGACTGGGCATTGTCAGCAGCCAGGAGATGGTGTGCAGAGGGAGGGGGACCAGAAACAAAGATTATAGGGATACAAGCCTTGAACTTTCTCCGGACTGACTTCTAGTGCATTAAGGGAATGACCGGGATCGGCTGCCAAGAGGAGGCATTTGGAAATCCTCCCAGCTCTTTCCCAAAGAGGACGAGGAGGAGGAGTTGTCTGAGCTGAACTGGGTTCCTCCAACCCCTGTGAGGCCCCCGAGGGACTGGCTGGGAGAGGGGACCTGTGGGACCCGGATGGTTGGGACAGGAACGGTGACTTTGCACAATGCTGTGCCTCAGTGACTCGTGACACTGCAGCAGCTGGCAGAGGCTCTCTGGAGCTGGCTGCACCCAGTTATTATTAGACCTGATGGTTTTATTTCTGCTTCAGCCAAAGTTCAGCTGGTGCAGTTTGATCTCTGATGTTGTGATGGGTGCTGGGTGCACCCTGCCCCTCCAGAAACACTTGGTGCCAACAGTCACCATGTCCCCCACTTGCCACCACCCAGCCATGCAGCTTCCTACAGCAGGGTATTTCCTAATCCTCCTTTCGTTATCCCTAAAAAATAAGAAAAGCAAGGACCATAAATGATACTGAGCCAGGGCATGCAGGGCACCAGCTCTTCCAGATGATATAACCCTCCTGATTTACATTCCCTGGGGAAATTTCCTCCCTACTTTGCAGAGCTTGATCTCTCAGAAATCGCTTTGCTACTCTCCTACCAGGGAGGTTAGGGGTAATGAAATAAGAGCCTACAGATCATCTGTATCAAGCTGCATCACATCCCTCTACTCCTCCAGGGTCAAGCACCATCTGCCCCTGTGACTGGCCCGGCCTGCGCTTGCAGAGGAGGGAAGCAGGGCCAGGAATTGGCAAGGGAAAGCTGCTGGGCAAAGTGGGGATTGCTAGGAGTCCAGAGAGACAGGAGATCCTTCTGTGCCATCCCAGCCTCTGTTGGGATGGGGGACATTAACTGAGCCACTGAGCAGCAATTCCTGGCAGGCACAGAGCCTGCTCCTTGGAGCTGCTCTAAACTTCCCCCAGTGGAGCACTGAGCCTGCGCCCTGGGCTCGGCTTGGGAGGAGAAATGGAAACATAGAGGGAAAGTCATTAAGAGCTTTTCCATTAACACCATTCCTGCCAGGCCCAGGGAGGCTGGGGTTTTGTCAGATCGTGTTATCACCATGACTTCGCTGTTTCCGAACCTTGAAGAGATTCTTCCCAAAAGCACAACCGCCTCCTCACCCGCTTCCCTTTCAGTCCCCAGCTTTTTTTATTTCACTCCTTGAGATAAAGCTACGTGTGTGGGGGAGGTATTTACACACACATGAGAAAGTATTGATGCACATAAAAATAACCTGATGATTTGAGAAAGACATTTCACTTCCACAGAGCTCTCTGTTCCCCGTTCCATTATAAACAGAAAAAATGCTGGAGTTATTGAGGCTTGTGGGAGGTTCAGCATTGTTCTCAGTGTGGATGCAGAGAACATTCTCTCTGCTCATGCACAGGGTCTGCAGCGGGGGGAAACAGGCACTGGGTATGTGCTCAATGGGGAAAAAAAGTGAGATTTTTATGTTCTTAAGAAGTTTATGGCTCGCTGTGAAGCAGACACAGTAGAGACGAATTCCTACAGAAACCCTCCCATATCCTTATTTCATTCATGACACATTTCCAGATGTGTAAGTGCCTGTCTTCACACTGCTTTCATGTTTGAAATACCTTTTTGAAGGGAACAAGGGAGGAGAAAGATAAGCACCCAGTGCCTCCAGCTACAAGTTAATGCTGCCGGCTCTGGGAGCTCAGCTGTGCCCAGGTGTGGGGGCGATGCAGCATCTGCCCATCCACGGGGTGAGCAGGGGCTCACACACCTGCTGCTTCCCCTGCACACCCCGTGGGATGCAGTTAGCATCCACTGATCCCCAAATTTGGGATCCACTGGGCAGGACCACCCTCTGAGCAGCACATGGATTCAGGAGGGAATGAGCTCACACAGTGAGGCAGGCAGGCCCAGCCTGGCTCAGGGAATCATCTCTGCCAAAACAAGAGGCTCCTGAGCCCTGGGGCCGTGCTCTCGGTGTTCCTACAAGCCACAGCATGCCAGGACATTGCTGCCTCAGGGCTGCACCAGCCAGGGAGCACAGCTGAGCACTGCAGAACATCCTTGCTGGGCTGTGCTCGGGCTGGCTGCTGCCAGCCTTGTTGTGACTTTCTTTTGAACACTCTGCCACATGCAGCATTCTTGGAGACAAAGTGACAGCCTCGTTGCATAAACAGCGCTCTGCCACAGTATTACTATTATTAGCAGGGTTTGTGGGTATAATAGATAACACGCCAGACCCCCACTCTAAAATAACCTGGCGTTGGGAGCAATTTGGAGCAGAGATTGGGATATTTGTTGAGCATCCCACACTGTGATAAACGAGGCAGCGCTGTGTCCTGCCGGCAGCGCGGCTGTGAGCCGCACACCCCCGAGCTGCGGGAGCCCAGCCGCAGGACGGCTGGCTCCAAATCACTCCGTAATTGCAGGAAGAGATAACAGGAAAAGGCAGCGCTCCGGCAGAGCCTGCCCGGCCAAGGTTGTTTAAAAATACCCAGTCCCAGCCCCCGTGGCTTCTGCAGCTCTGCTGGGAGTCGGGAAGCCCACGCTGGTGTTCAGCAGGTGCTCCTTGCAGGCTCATCCCTTTAAAAAAGCTCCTGGGATCTTGCCTAGGGTCTCTTCTCCCAAAATCTAAGCCAGATCCCAGCTGGGAAGCGCTCTAAAAAAACGCCAACCACATGCCCTGGCAGTGACCTCCATTTGGTGTCAAGCACAAAGCCACCTCACCACCCATGGGGAGCATCACCCTGCCTGCTGATGGGCCCATCTGTTGGGATGAAGCTGACAACACTGGAAAGAATTTTAAAAGGAGTATGTAAAAATAGCTTGCCCGGAGGTGGGCTGGAGGCGGAGCTGCCCCAGGGGGACCAGCCCAGATGGGGCTCGAAGCAGCAGCTTCTGACCCAGCTGTGGGTGTAAGTGCTGCCCATCACCGAGGCTTCCCACGCCCACCAGCACAAGCAGGGATGGACAGGGAAAAGGCTTCCCGGGAATGCCAGCACTGCTTCCCTGTCATCCCCAGTACATTCCGCCGGGAGGAACACAACCAAGGCTGGAATATTTGCTGCTATTGCTCACGACGTCCCCTGAGCCCATCCCCGGGAAGTGGGACCCGTCCGAGGGGACAAACCAGCCCGCACACGTTTACTGGGCTGTGATTCACCCGGCTTAAGTAAACAGCCTGGTAAACAGGCTCGTTTTACTTTCAAAACAAAAACAAGGAGCCGCAAAGCCCAGTTCCTCCTCCTTGAGTAAGGACGGTGTGTAGTCATTGGCATTTGTCCCCCGGGTGCTTCCGCGAGGTGCCGGCGCTTAAAGCCTGGCAGCCGCTACGAGACAAAGTGACATATTTAGCTCAGGAGTGAAAATGCTGCTCGCCTGTGAATGCCAAGGAGCAGGAAAACAAAAAGCACCTGCGAGGGAAATGCCTGCTGCTTGGGGAGGCTCTGAAACCTCACCTCAAAGAGGCACGGAGAGCCTGTCCCTAA
This sequence comes from Trochalopteron elliotii, assembly GCA_024734555.1. Classification (NCBI taxonomy): domain Eukaryota; kingdom Metazoa; phylum Chordata; class Aves; order Passeriformes; family Leiothrichidae; genus Trochalopteron; species Trochalopteron elliotii. The sequence goes on from JANPWX010000294.1 coordinate 430,356, forward strand.
GGCAGAACATATCTGGGTACGGCTGGAATTAGGGGGATTTATAGGCAAATGCTTCATTCATGCATTTGAGGGTCTCTGCATCCTGCAGGAGGTGGCTTTCCAAGGAGAAACGCAGCTCCAGACATGGCACTGCACTCACACTGCAACCCCCGAGGCTGAGCCCTGACACCCGAGGTTTGCCTGTGGCTCCTTTGTTAGAAATGGGTTTGGCAACCCCTCCAGAAATCCCTGTCCCAAAAGGCACCTTCCCAGAAAGTGGGTGTGGAGGAGCCCTGACCTGACCCTGCTGGCTTTGGAATCTCTGGGTGTTAAATGCCCTCAGATGAAGCCATTTCCCAAGCCGTGTGCTGTAAGGATCTCACTGTTTGATGGCTCCTCTTTCAGTAGCAGGTGGTGGAAGCCGGGGGAGGAAAAAACCTATAAAATGTTTAACATCCCTTTAGCTTCGATTTATCTGAAGGGAATTCAAACAGCACAATTTCCTCCCGCCATCTGGGTGCCACTTTAAAAGACGTTTTCTCATATCACTGCAATTTCAGAAAATCTTGTTGTACATCTATGGAAATGCAAGATGCTTCCCCTAAATTGTGCATCAGCGTGAAGCTCTTTAAACCTCAACAGCAGCTATGATATATTTTGACAGCTCCCAGACGGCTCCTGAGAGAATTTTCCTGTTCCAACACTACCCGTGCAGGGGGGCCCAGTCTTTGGGAGCTGCAGTCCTACAAGGCAAAGCTCTCTGCTTGGTTTTTGTACCAATTTCTGCTTGGTTTTGCCTTGTTTTGCTTCAGTGCTGGGAAGAAGTTTCCCTTGCAGACCTCGCCTGAACACTTGGAGCTGCAGGCGGTGGCACACGTGTTCATGATGTGTATTTCCCACTCATGCACCCCAAAATAGCTTAGAAACACATTGAACTGCTCCAAAACCTTAGAGACATCTCAGAGGTCCTGATAAACATCCTGCAAGTGGGGAGTCTGGAGGAGGAGAAAGGCTTCAGTGATGTCCCCGCTGCTCTCAGCCTTTCCTAGATGCCCCAAACAACTGCAGGGAGAGCTGCTCTGTGCAGACAGCCCCAAAAATCCAGCTCCACAGGAGAGGGAGGGCATTTTCTTCAGCACCCCACTCTCAGGGAAGACTCCCAGCCCTTGGCCAGGTTAGAAAGACACCCCAGGCCCCAGCTCTCAGCCTTGGTTTTGCTGAGCTCCCTGAGCCTCAGCCCTAGCCACCTCTGAAAGCATCCAAACTCAAACACTGATTCACAGCCAGAGGAAGTGCCCCAGGAATGAATCAAAGGGTTAACACAGGCCAGGGGTGTTTGGTGTCAGTCACCTTCGAGCTTAATGATCACATAAACACAGCAGGAGTAACTCTGGAGCAGCCAGTTTGTCCAGGGGATGAGCTGTGCCTGGCAGAGATGGGACAGGGGGTGACTGCCCACTCCTCCTGCATGGGGAGAAGCCACAGGGCTCAGAGCTGGGGTGAAACCAGGACAGGGGGGTCCAAAGTGCCCCCACCATGGAAATACCACAGCACTACTCACCCCAACACACCCCCACTGCTGCCTGTGTCCCACAGCCTCAGCTTCAGCAACGAGATTATCCCAGGATGGAGGAGTCACCCTCCCACTGGGACACACTGGGAAGGGACAGACAGGCATTTGAAAACAGTAGAGATTTTGGTCTAAATCCAGAGGGTTTGCTTGTTTTTGAAGATATTAGTGATTTTTTTCCCACATGGCTCCTGCATGGCAAAGAGTCCCACAAGAAAAGCTGGAGTTGACACTGAGCCAAACCCCTGCCACAGACAAGCAAAGTTTTTGTCATCAAAACCCCCCAGATTTTGGAGGGGTCTGGTAGCTCACTTAGGGCATGGCCTAAACTTGAGTTTGGTAAACCCAGGACCAGGTCTAAACCTGGCAAATCAAGCCTAGATGGATCTAAACCATGATCCTGTCTCATCTTAGAGCAAGAAGCCCTGTCTTGAGCAATTTCTGGCATGCACAGTTCAGGGAAATCAGGGACATTTCCAATGGAGAAATGGGTTATCCCTGTGGGACCAAAAAGCCCACATCACATCACATCACATCACATCACAAGAGCCTCAGCTTCCCCATCCTGAAACCAGGATGCATCTTTCAGGTTTGCCCCAGTGCCATCAGAAACCTGCTCTGGGGACTCAGGTGGATGCTGGTTCTGTGGTGTTCTTTCCCAGTCTGGCTCCAGCAGGATGGAGCCCCTTGCAGCTTGCTGGGAGGAGTTGGAATGCTGAGCACGGCCTCCCGACGTTCACCCTGATTTTCAGAAATTGCATTAAATCGGTATTGCTGCAAATTGCCCTCTTTTTTTGGCTCCAACTTGATGTGAAAAAGAAAACAAATGGAGTTTTAAAATGCAGCTAATCAAGGAGTTAAAGAGAGGTTAATCTTAATGGATTAATCAACTTGCAGGAGGGTGGGAAGGAGGCTCGGGTGAGAAGGAGCAGAGAAGCAGCCAAGCCTGGTTCTTCCACCCAGGGGTGATGGAAAGGTTCAGGGAGAGTGTGGAGACAGTGGTGGTAGTCCTTCTTCCACCTGGCTGCATCCAGCATGGGGACCACAGAGGAATAATGTGTCCAGGACTTAGGTATATCTTCCCAGAGAAAACAGGGCCCTCGATGTAGCTGTCATCATCCCCTGAGGAAAAGGGTGAGGAGCATTTGACATCACCACCCTCACCTACAGAAACCCAGAGGTGACAAAACCTGGGATGTGGGGAGGCCCTGGCTGCTGTTAACCCCCCTGCAGAACTCTGGATGGGATTGGAAAAGGGTTTTGAACAGAGCAGAGCCATCCCAAGACCTTCACCCACTGCCTGCACCCACCAGAGCTGCCCTGACCCCCCTGTGGGGTCCAGCCCACATCTCCTGCCACAAAATCCAAACATCCTCCTGCCCAAACCATCAGCATCTGCCTCTCAGCACAGCCAGGCATCCTCCACGGGACAAAGCCTCTTTCTGGGCAGCTAATTGGGTTTAGACATAAGAAGGGTTTGAACATCATTAGTGACAGTGAAAGCAGGGAGGTTTAAAGAAGGTTACTAATGATATACACGCTGTATACAACAGCATAATCACCCCCAAAAATATTAGATCCATTAACTATCATTATCAAGGCCTGGAGCTCATCATTTAATCTTAATGAAACCAATACATTTCTCCAGCACTGGCAGCATCCCTCGTGCTCATCCCTCAGAGGGAGGTGGCAGCCAGGGAAGGCTCGAGCTGTCCTTCACTGCTGCACCAGTGCCCTGCTGGCTCTGGGCTCTGTGCTCAGACCTGAGCCCCCTTCCAGGTGCTTTCAGCAGCAATTCACTCTCTTCAGCATCAACCTTTTGCTCTGGCAGCTCAAAGACCTTCGGGTCAGTGACCACAGAATGGTTTGGGTGGGAAAGGACCTTGAAGACCACCTCACTCCATGGACAGGAACACCTTCACCCCATCCAGCCCGACCCTGGCAGGGCACTCATCCCACTGCCTCCACCCACACCCCCCTCCTCCCCCTTGTTTTGAGCAGCTCTTTGGAGACCAGAGGAGAAATGATTTGGAGCCAAGGCGGCTGTGATGATCTCACTGCTAATTATGCAGAGAAGTCATTTTGCTGTGGCTGCGGTGATGAAGTGATATTAGAGGAGCAAAAACCCCACAGCCACTTTGTGCGTGGCAAATTAAACAGAAATAAAACCCGAAGTGAGCAAACCCAATGCCTCGACCTCTGTGAGCCACTGTGGGTGCCGTGCTACCCCCAAACCCTCTGCAATTAGGGACAGGCAGCTCAGGTTGGGACCAAAATGCCATCACCTCTGCTTTCCTCTTTGTCCATGTCTGTTTCCCACCCTGGTCCCAGCAGTGGGATCATTGCTGCAGCAGGACACACCATCATTTTAAAGGGGAGTTGGGGATTAGCACCATCTTTATTAAAACCACTCACTCACACCTCATTTTACCTTCCCACTGGAGATGATTTAGCTTGATTTATTCTAATTAGTTGTAATTTATTGTTTTAATGAGCTCTTCTGCAGGCTTTTTGTGCTTCATAACCACCCTCCTTGGCTGCTACAATGCATTTCAAGGTCTTTTAATAAGGAGAGGTTTCCAAGGCTGCCTCGGATAGGGAGGTTTTTGTTGGAGTATGAAAGAATCAAAATTAAGCTGAAATTTTTCCTCCCCTCCAGGATGGGTTTGCTGGGGAGCATCTGGCTGGGAGCAGGAGGCTGCACCTCAGCACTTCACCCAAATGGCAAGAGAGCCCTTAATTATCAGCAGTGTTTGCAACTGGGTTTAAAGACTGGCAAAAGAAAACAAACAGGAGATAAACTCTCCTTCATCTGGCTGCAGCTCTGGAGCAGGGAATTTGGGCCTGGAAGGTGCTGCTGCCCAGAGGCAGCTGTAATTCCATGGATAGATCAGGGGTGCTCAACACCAGGGTCACCCACACTGCCCACCCAGGAGGGTCTGTGCTGGTGGGGGGAGGGTCACAGGGCCTCAGAACACACCCAGTCCCTTCCCAGGGTGGACACAGGGAGAAGCATCCAGAACATGATGCCATAATCAGCATTGCTTCACCCACAGAGGTCTCTCCTCCCCTTCCTTCTGCTGGGATGGGTGAAGCTGCAGGAACTTCTTGATCTGCTCCCAGGGGTGGCTGGGCCATTTCATGGCTTTCCAGCCCTTAATTTGGAAGGGAGAGAAAGGCCCTCTGGTCAGCCAGGTGGGTTATTTCTGTGACATTGGGTTCTTCCATTAGAAAAAAAAAGTAAGTTTTTCCTTATCTGTCCCCATGGCTGTCACGTGGCAAAGTGTTCCCTTTGGAGACATGCAAAACAAAGCAGATGAGATTTGTTTTGCAAGTACAGACAAAAATTTCATGAAAGCAAAACCTCCAAAGGAGGAGAAACTCCCAAAGAGAAACATGAAAACCCCCAAATGTCTTCAGCTACAGCAGGGAAACACCTGGGTGGTTACAGGATATTTTCTCAGGGAAAAGGGACTGGCTTGTACTGAAGCAGCAGAGATTAGTGTGAGAAATAGTGAGAAACCCTCAGAGAGACAGAGATGCTCCAGAGAGCTCTGGGAAGCTAAAACACCCAGCAGTGTTACACCAAATCCCCCGTGCAAACCCAGATGGAGTCACTGCAGGAACAGGAACAGCTGCCAAGTGAGAGCCTGGAGAGCTGCACGTTTCCTGGGGGGGCCAGGGGAGCCCTGCAGCCCCAGGGACAGAGGAGGAGGGTGCTGGAGGAACTCAGGCTCAGCTCCTGCACGTGCAGAGGCTCCCAGAGGGGCTGGAAAGCACAAACAGCCCCGTGAAACAACAAAGGGGTCTCTGTGGGCACCCCAGAACCCCACAGCATGATCCAACAGGGAGCAACGAGAGACATCAAGGGCATCCCTGCAGGGTGAGCCAGCAAGGGTGTCCCAACCCATGGGCACATGAGTTAGTGAGAGTGATGCTCCCCAGAGCAGGGATGGCCACAGCTCTACCCAGCCACCACCTCCTCCTGCCACAGGGGCTGGGCAGTTGGAAAATTCCACAAATCCCATTCTTCTAGGAGAAGAGACCGGGTCTCTGGAGGTGCCTGGTAGATCTGGACAGCTCTGGAGCTTCTTGTGGATTATTTGCCCAGCTCCACATGCTGCCAACCGAAATAAATCAATTCGGTTTTTGCTTCCATTTTAGGAAAATAAATCCTCTGGGACAGGCTGGGAGCTGGTGCCCTTCTGGGAGCCACGTGCTCTCCATCCCAGCCCTGGTGGGATGTAAATGGGACTCAGAATCCCTTGGCCCCACTACCCCATGTCCCTGCCTTGCAGGGGGCAGGTGCTGCTCCACAGCTTCCTTGGCAGCTTGGGACAGACAGCAGGACACAGCCAGGAGGTTACTGAGCCTCCTGCCACTGAGCTGCCTGGGGACCTCTCCCACGCCTTGGGTGACCTTATCCTTATCTCCTCACGTCCTTCAGCCCCTCACAGCAGCCAGTTGGAGCAGCAGGTCCTCCCAGGCCAGTTTCCCATGATGCAGCCCCTTATCTCCTGGTGCTGAGCCCTCCCCATCAGCCCAGTCCAGCTCTGTGTTGGCAGCACTGGGAATCACCCACTTGTGCTGCAGGAGGAATCACCAAAATTTTTTCCCCAAACAAAAAAGCTTCATGGACCATCCACAGTTCGCCCCAGCTGCCCAGGAGAGCTTTGCTGAGACTCAGAGGTGAGCTTGCAAGCTCATGGTCCTGAGATGCATCAGGAGCTGCTGGATTTCCACCTCAGCCTCAACCCCAGAATCCCTCTCCTGGAACAAGCACAGTCCTTTCTCCTGCCCTATCAGTGCCAATTACAAATTGCCCAGCATTCAACTACTTAACCCCACCAGCTTTTCCAGATGTGTTGTGTATTTGGTCAGAACTGGCTTCCTAGAAAGAAAAGAATTAAAATCTTCCAAGCACCTGCTCCTGTCTTCTCCCATCCAGGTTTCTGTGTTGGCAGCATCAGTGTTGCTCCAAGAGCAGCATGTGAAAGGCCAGATTAGGATGGTTCCTCTGTCTCCTTCAACAGTGAAAATCATTTAGTCTTGGATGATGTGGATATTGGCAATGTAATGCTGCTCCAGGAGAAAAAAGGGAGATTCCTCCTGGAATGATTGGGACAGGGCTGGCAGAGAAGTGCTGCTGTGGCTGGGGTGCCCTGTGCAGGACAGACACAATCCTGCCCTTTCTCCCTTGTGTGAGAGAGGTCCCAAAATGCACAGCCAGGATCTCAGTCCCTCCTGGGCTCCCTCAGGCAGCCCCAGGGTCAGCCCCACAGGATGCCCACTCCTCCCCTCAGTCACAGCCTGCACCAGGTCTGTCCTTCAGAGCTGGCATTAAGCCATGAACCACAATGTGTTCTGACCCCACGTGATGGGCTGTAATTGCTCCAAACCCACAGATGTGATGTCACTGCTCTGTCTTATGGGGCTGGAGGCTCCAAACCAGCATCTCACACACGAGAGGGGGTGAGCAAAATGCTCCCAGGCCCCACCAGCCCCAGGTCTGCTCACCCTGGGACCCCAGAAATGCACAGATCCCACCCTCTCTCCTCAGACACGGGGCTGAAGTGCCCCAGTGCTTCCAAACTGATTTTTGCACTTGCAGAAACACCACTAGGAATTACTTGTTTAAAACCTCCCTTGCAGGGATAATCAGATCATACTTGAAAAGAGCCTCCAGATCTCCAGTTACAATTATTTCATTAGGATGTGATACTGAAGACCATCCAGAAGCTTGGGAAACTGCTGTCTGCACAGGTCCAAGCACGCTGCCCATGGAAGAGGTCCTTAGTGCTAATTGCCAATGCCAACCCCAGCCATTAGGAAATTATTGCTAATGCAGCTTACAACAGCTTTTATAAGACACTATTAAGGAATTCATCAGAAAGCAGAACCAAATAAAGCAAAAAGCTATTAAAGAAAAACAAAACTCACCCCAAACTGCAGGATCAGCAGGAACAAGAGCTGGAGTGCAGCAGCTCCAAAGCTGAGCCTGGAGGTCCCTTTGTCCCAGCACTGGTGTGCACCAACCAGCCTGGGGCCCTCCCCAAATACCCCAGAATGGGAGAGTGACTCAACTGTGCCTCATTCCCCCCTGACAGCTCCCTGTGGAGTCACAGCTGGTCCCCTGCTCCTGCAGCCCTGCTTGGGGAACCATCCTGTGCCAGACATGGGTGCAGACCCAGGGGTGCACTGGGGGACATCCAGCTGGGGTGCTGGGCCTGAGCTTGTCCCCAGGGGGCCCTGGGGTCCTTCTATGAAAGGGGAAAATAATTGAGGTTGGGCCTGGGGATATGTTTTCAAAAGTCTGATAAAAATAACTCTTTGAAGAGGTGAGGAAGAGGAAGGACAATTTGTGCTGGAGAGGTGTCACCCACAGGGCCTGACGGCTCCAAGTGGCACAAGGACACAGGGCTGGAGCTGTGACTCATGACTTTTTGGCATTCCATGGTGTCAGTATCACATTTTGAGGATTATATTTTATTCATAAAAATTGTTGTGCTCAGAGCCGTGCCTGGCAGAGCTGGAGTGGCTGAGCTTGGGGCTGGCTGTACTCTGCACCATCGGGGGGTCCCAGCTCTGCAACAACTGCTGGAAGTTAATCCAGCAAATATAATCTGCAAAACTGGGTGAGAGTGTCCAGGTTCCCCTGCATAACCTGGAATGTGGGTGCCTTGGTGGCACGTGGGTGCTGGGCCAGGGTTTACAGCACGTGGTGGGTGTTGTTGGTAACCACATCCCAAATGAGCCAGAATGGAACACATGAGGCTGTATTTTTAACTCTGAGGTCCTGGTGACATGGAAAACCGGGTGCCTGGCTCCAGGTGCTGCACAGATCGATGGAAAATTTCCTACCACCCATCCACAGCTTGGCTCTGCTAACCCCAGGCACTGCAGTGGGTTAGCAAATGGTGCTTTGCCCCTGGGAATGGTTTCAAGGCTGTGCCTAGAACCCAGCAGAAACCCTTTGCCATTCCACTGGGAAGTGCTTCCATTTCCACTGCAGGTGGGGAGCTGGCACGATGAGATGGAAATGGGGGTGGGGCAAACCCAACTTTCCCAACTCACAGCCTGGCTTAGCATCCCCAAGCATGAAGAACATTTTCAACCTCCTGAGGGGCTAAGGATGGGATGAGCCCACGGTCCTTGCCAGGCCCGATGCCTCCCCAGCACAGTGTTAGCTGGGACTTGGAATTCCCCCATCAGTGCAGGCATCCCCACACATCTCTCTTGTCTTCACCCTCATGGGGATGACCTGTGCCAAGCTGGGAGGTGGCACATGGTGACATTCCCCTCCTCCCCAGCACCCTCCCCCAGCCCTGTGCCCACCCCACTGGCTCAGCTGAGACAAGCAGAGGCTAAGAACATCAACTGGATTTTATTCCTCAGGTCTGACAAGTAAAAGCACAAATTCTCTTTGGAAATAAGGAAAAAAAAAACCAAAACCAACACCAACACCAAAACCCCAAACCAACGTTCAAAGCACGCAGACCATTTCTCAGGATGGAGGCCACGCCATCAAGCTCTGCTGCTGGATGTGTGTCCTTCGCAGAGATGTAGTTTAAAAAAAAACCAACCAACTCATGGAGGAGGAAAAGACACAGAGCTACAGGTTTCCATGTCAATTTTAAAGAAAAAAAAAAAAAACCAAAACAGGCCCTTTTTTGCTATTGTTATAAATATCCCATCCGAGAGACTCGGAACAAACAATAACCATAAGGAGGAACATCCTTTCTGCTTGGCCCCGTGGGCACAAAAAAAATCTCTACCGGCACCTCAGAGCGTTTAGAAGCCCTCAGGGACGGTGGCCTGGCACCCGGTGTGTGCCCCGGCTCTCCGCTGGGGGGGCGGGTGCTGCCATCCCTGCGAGCGGCACCCGTCACCCTTGCCGGAGGCTGTCAGGACGCCGCGCCGCAGGGGACCGAGGGGCTGGGGAAGGGGACAAGGGACAGCAGGGGTGCCGGGGCGCGGGAGGGCCGCGGGGTGGCTGCTCAGGTGCAGGTGGCCTCCTGGCTCTCGACGGGGATCTCGCTGCCGCCCTCGCCGTACTGCTGGTAGGGGGGGATCTGGGGCGCCTCGATGATCAGCAGCCCCTCCGGGGACAAGGAGGCGAACACCGTGATGGGATCCACCTCGTAGGGCAGCCTGCAAGGGTGGGGCAGGAAAGACGGCACGGGTTAGGATTGGGTTAGGACGCTGCATCCCCGCTGGATCCCGACCCTTGGACCGCCAGCACTCGGGGAAATCAGCGGTGCCGGGGCAGCAGCGCCGGCGCCCCGGCAAAGCCTCTGTTATTACTGGAGCGCCCTGGGAATGTGCGGGGGATATTTAGAGCGGGCTCCTGGCCGGCCTGGCCCCCGTGGGAGCTCTGTTTAATCTCCCCGGCAGATGTGTTTGACGGGATGTCAGAGCCGCTTGTGCGGCGCGGAGCGGGAGCAAATCCCGGCCGTGCCGCACCCACGTCAGCCGCGAGCCTTGCCCCTAAAAGGAGCCCGAGCGCCGAGCAGCAGCGAGCACGGGGCTCGCCCCAGCTTTCCCGTGGGAGTTCGGGATGCACAGGGCTCCTTCAGGGCGGAAAAGCAAAGCTGAGCGGCTGCCAGCCGAGGAAACCCTTCCCATGCCCTGGGCTTTGATGCTTTTGCCTGTTAACCGTGCGAGCCCCGCGGGTGGGATCTGCCCCCCACATCGGTCGGGGCTCGCCGGCCTCTGGGCTCGCCTTTGCGGTTGTTGTTGCCAAAGTGAGGCATGGGTGAGTCAACGCGATAGCGATCTCACTGACATCATGGAGATGCGGGGATAGCAGGGATGTGCTCCGGGGCTGCCGGTGGTGCCAGCCCGCCGTGCCCGGCTGCTCCTCGGAGACGCCTCCTCCCCTCCTGGTCCCCGGGTGCGCAGGAGACTGACAGAGCACCTCAAAAAAGGCCTCCACCTCCTTTCCTTCCCTTGGGAAATCTCTCTGTGGCCCGCCCCAGCCAGGCACGTGCTGCAGAAGGGCAGATTTTGGGGTGGAAACAGTCCCTGAGTGTGTGAGCTGGGGTGCGAGGACCGGCAAAGCTCAGCCAGGCCGACCGGTACCTACTGGATTTTCTTGGTGAAGTTCTTGGAGACGATGCCTCCTTCCACCTGCTGCTCCTCGTGTTTGCCTGCAGGGAAGGCCAACATCCCACATCAGCACCTTACCAGGAGATTATTTTTTTCCCCAACAAACAACAACAACTAAACCCAACAGGAAAGTTTTCTGAGCAGCTGGTTCCCTGCCCCAGTGCAAACTCTTCCTCTGGGGAGGGCTCAGGAAGCCTCTCCATGTGGGGAAGGAGATGCTAGACACAGCACAGCCACATTTCCAGTGGAAAACTGGGGTCTCACAGGCTGCCAAGAGCTGAGGCATAAGAAAATAAACCAATAATAAAACCTTTGGAGGTGACAGCATCCCCCTTGGTCCCACTCCCCTGGATGGGTTCCTGTCCACCACTCTGTCAGGCTGGGGGTCCCTGTGTAACCTGGAGCATCAGCCAGAGGCTGCCAGGACTCCCCTGAGCTGTGCCTTTCCCCCTGTGCTGCAGTGAGCTCCAAATAAACACCCTGAGCTGTGTTATGTGCCAGCCCCCAGCCCTCCCTGGTGATCCCAGCCCGGGGGGATCCAGGGACAATGGGGAATGACACTGAGGGCAGTCGTGGGCACCCCAAAAGTGCTGGACCCCACACCCACTGTTCCCTACATTAATTGGCATTTCAGGGACGTGTTGCTGGCCGACTCGGAGCCGGGCTGGGCTGGGGGCTGTGAGCAGCTGCTCTCTACTTCCCAGCCTCTCCCTCGGCCCCTTTAAAGGGAATCTCCCTCCGTGCCGACCTCACCCTGGCTATAATTAACCGAGCTGGGGCCCCTCTTGGCCGCTCGCGGCAGGTTGCTGCCAGCCAGGGCAGAATGCAGGCAGATTTACCCCAAAGGACACGTGTCCTTTCTTCTTTTGGCAGCAAACCACCGTGGCTTGTGAGCCAGATCCCCCCCGTGACACCCAAACTGTCTCTGGAGATGCCCCAAAGCCCTGCCGCAGCCCTCCCCTGCTCCCAAGCACGGGGCTGCTGCCGCCGCCTTAAAATAAATGCGATTTTGGCATTTTGCAGCAATTCCTTGAGCCGGCAGTGCCACCTTCCCGGTGCCTTGGCTCTCACCTGACACCTCCACGTAGCCATCCTTGGTTTTGACCGTCAGCTCCTCGGGTTTGAAGCTGTGCACGTTGACACACACCTTCCAGGGCTCGCGGGGGAAGGGCGCGGGGCTGCGGCTCTCGGGGTACCCCCCGAAGTGGGTGCCGTAGGCGGGGGCCATGGGGGGCGTGCGGCCCAGGCCGGTGCGCAGGGGGCCCGGCCAAGTGGTGGTGAGCCGGGGCCGAGCCCAGTCGGGCCAGTCCGCCGTCAGATCCCCGGGGAAGGGCGACAAGCCGAAGTCATCGTCCAGCAGACGCGAGGTCAGGCCGGGCTCCCGGAAAGGGTCGCGGAGGCTGCGCCTGCCGGGATAATGGCAGGAGAAGGGCATCTGGCTATCAGCCATGGCTTCTGTCGGAGGGGTCTGAGCGTGTCCCCGGGGCTCTCCAACGGAGCCTCAGCCTCTGTGTGGCTGCTCCTGGCTGCAAACTTCCCCCGGGAGCCTGTCCCGGAGGAGACGCATCCACCCCGGGTGGGACGTGGGAGCTCGGGGACGGTCCCTCCTTCCCGGCACCAGGTGAAGGACGATGAGAAAATCAATTCAGGCTGAATCACCGGGAGCTGGAGGAGCGCAGGAAGGACGGAGGGAGCTCTCTGGCCGCGAGAAAACGCTTCCTGTCTGGCTGCGATCCCAGGACTGGGGAGGGGAATATAAAACTTCTTGTCAGGAGAGAGAGAGAAAAAATAATAAAACCAAATATCCCGAGATTAAAAAGCTTCTCTCTCACGTCTTACTCTCCAGCACTTTATGTGCAACTTTCCCTGCTGCTCCTGGGTGAGAGCTGCAATAAATGCCTGAGCCTGGAGCCCAGAAACTTCTCTAACCTTCCAGCCGCTGGGCGAGTACTATTTATATGGATTTCAGAGGAGGAGGGGGGGGCGGTGTGTGTTTTGCAAGTCCTGCCCTGTCAGCCGAGTATTTTGGAGAGGATGAAACAGCTGTGGAGAATTTGGGCAGTGGCAGCTGACCTCTCCTGCCGGCCCGAGGATCCCGGCTGCCACGGGGCCACGGCGCTTCTTCGGCAGCTGCCCCAGCCCCTGCCGCCCCCTCCTGCTGCTCTGCCCGCCCAAAATAGCCCCCAAGCTCACTCAGGGCTGGCTGTTTTCACCCCGGAGTCACCTGTTAAAAATACCGTGGTGGGGCTGACCAGGCTGCTCCCCTCACTGTAAAGCCACGTGTCCCCACGGCACCGAGTCCCACTGTACCGGGAAATGGGTCACTGCCGGCACCCCCAGCGCCCTGGGACCCCAGGGGGGGCGGTTTGGGGAGTGTGGGGCAGGGGGACAGGATGACCCTCTCCAGCATTACTGCTTTGGCCATCTGCACCAGCTGGGCCCGGAGAAACATCCCCTAACTGCAGGGAAGACCACCGGGCAGCAGGCAGTGAGCTGACGGCGCTGCTCAGCACCTCTGCCTCCTCCTCCTCGCCCCACCGCATGCCCCGGCCCTGCCGCAATCGCGGTGCGGGCAGGGCGAGGCGTTAATCACAGCCGCGGCCGGGCTAATAATGACAGGGCAGCGGCGGGAGCGGGCTGCGCGCTGTGGGAAGGGGCGCGGCAGCAGCAGCACCCGAGGGGGAGCTCCCAGCCAGCATCCGCCCAGGAGACACGGCCCCGAGCCCGGCCACAGGCAGGGGTACGGCCGGCGCTGACGGGGACCCCATGGGGGTGATCCAGGCACGGCTCTGGCGGAGTGTGCTGGAGGATGGGATGTCATCAATGAGGGTCACGTTGGCTACGCGGCCACTTCCTCATGCCGCATCCTGGCTCTGCATCATGCTCCTTCTCTCCAGCATCTGCAATTTTTCTAATGGACTCTATGGGAGTAATTGCAGCAGGAAGGCTTCAATGCAGTACAGGCCACACAGGGATGCAGCCGCTGGTCACTCCGTGGCATTAATCACGGCAGCATCGCTGAGGGCAGGGAGCTGCCTCTCCTAGGCTAGGGCAGGGCTGCCCCCGTGCATGGAGACACCTGGGCATCACAGGGGTCTCCCTGGGCTCCGAAGGGATGCCTGGGGAGGTCCCAGCTGCCAGCTGAGCACTCCTGGTGCGGAGAGGCAGCTGCTGGTGGAGGGACTGAGCATCCCCCTCCATTCCTTGTCCTGCCTGGCTGCCTCTGCCTGGCTGGGGGCTCGTGGTGCCCGTGGATGACAGTAGGGTGACAGTCCTGGGGGTCACTGCCACACACAGCCTGAGCTCAGCTGGGCACACCTCAGCTTGGCTGGTGAGCAGGATCTGCACCCCTTTGGGCAAACACCAGCGCAGGGGGTGAGAGGGACAAGCCCCGAGGTGGTTTCAGGCAGTCCCACGATCCTACCCTGTTTCCAGGAGCCTCATAACATCCCCCACCCCACGTTTCCCACATAGCTCCAGGCCAACCCCCCTCCCCGGCCAGGAATTCCTTCTGTCGCCTTGTTCCTCCCGATTAGTCACACGTCCCCTCCTCCCGCCTGCTCTCACCCTCTCTGGGCCATCCCAATTTAGCTCCTGTTGTCATTCCAATCCTCCCGGCTGCCTCCCACCACCGAGCCACCCCACGACATCAGCTCTGGGAAACACGAAGTGCCCTTGCAGCCCCCCTTCTCCTCCCAGTGACCTGGGGATGCTGCCCAGTGTCCCCATGATCCATCTGTGCCATGTCCAGATCTTTTCTGGGTGTCCATCTGAGCCCTGTTGAGGAGCATGGGGACATGGCCCAGTGCTGCTGCTCCCCTGGGGGACTTCCAGGGCGCTGCAGAGTCCCCACTGCCCCTGGCTTGTGCCAAGAAGGTGACCATGGCAGGACCCTGTGGCATGGGAACTCTGTGCAGGGCTTGGAGCAAGGGCTGTGCGGGAAGGGAAGGGCACAGCCCCGAGGAGAGCACTGGTGAGCCCAGTGTGACCTCCAGGGAGAGACAGATGCATTTCTGGCTTGGACTCCCAGTGCCTGAACAGGGTGGGGGGATCCAAAGGGCCTGGCAAAGGGCAGCAGGAGCCTGCCCCAGCAGGGAAAGGAGAACTGCCAGAAATACTAGCCCACAACTGTTTTTGCTTCAGTCAGTGCCCTGAGGAGCCAGTCCTGGGCAGCTGGAGTGGAGGCACATGCCCTTCCCTGCAGAGCAGCTGAAACAACCCGAAATATCCCACTGCACACACTCGTATCCAAAAGGAACATGATGCAAAGGAGATACTGTCCGAACCTTTATTGGAACCTTTTTCTAACCAGGCTAACAACTCAAACACCCAGGAAGACAAAAGGATACAGAACACATGTGGATGGAGAGCAAGGGGAGCTTTACAATGGACTCAAACAAACAGATGCGCCGGTGTCGTTGGGGGTGGAAACGGAAACACCGTTTCCCTCACGGCTTTTTTCATGTCTTGGCTTTTTTTTGTTCTAAATCTTCTTCTCATTCCCCGGGTTTCAAAGGTGGAGAGCTGCCCTGGGCTGGTGAGGGTGTTGTTCTCTAGGCAATAGCCCAAAAGCTGGGGTGCTTGACCATGACACTGTTGCTTTGGAGACCCTCCCAGTCATGTGCAAACTGCCAGGTAGCAGCAAATTCATGAGAATTATTTATTCTCTGGTGAAGAGGTACTAAAACCCCACTGGACACTGAAGGGCAAAGTCTTCCCTTAGACACATGAACCTGCCCTTTTCTCAAACCACTACCCTGAGAGCCCTGAGGCTGAGCACCCAGCAGCTCCTGGCCAGCTCTGTGGGAAGAGCCCAGCAATGGGCACTCTCCTGCTGAGGCTGGAGCTGTGTCCACACTCCAGCAGCACAGGCAGCTCTGCCCAAGGAGCACAAACACCTCCCACCCCACGAGCAGAGCAGCGGCTGCGGCGTTGGAGGAGCGACACCGGGGCAGCGTGGGATTTTTAGCACATCTCATGCTCTTCTCAAAGCTGGGGGAGGATGCCTGCAGCAAGCTCTGCTCACGTTGGAGACAACAGGGGAGGCCTCCTCAGTCCTGCCCTAGCTACTGAGCTCACATCAGGGCAAAGCTGCTGGCATAAAGCTTGGGGAAGGGGGCAAAGCAGGACATGGCACGAGGGTCTCAGGATGGGGCAGGGTGGAGACCATGGCCAGTCACTTCCATCCTGTCCCCTTCCTCATCACTGATGCAAAGGGTGACAAGTGTCTCCATCCCCTAGAGGGAAGAGGGGACCAGCAGTGGGAGATCAGAGAACTCCAGGGATTTTTGGTGGTGGCAGCCCTATGCCATGTGGCAGAGGAAGAGGAGCAGGGTTATTCCTCCACCAAAGCTGGCCTGTCATCTCTGAATTCCCCACACCTTTTCACGGGGATGTGATTTGTCAATAGAAGCTGGTTCAAGGAGATGAAGAGGGTTCCCCTGCCTTGCCCATCTCCATCACAATGAGGTTCCTCTCTAAATACTGGTGGTGAGGTCCAAATGAGCCAAATTTGCCTTCCTCTCTCCAACATATCTGGGAACACTTCAAAGGCTCCTGCCTTCATGGACCCAACAGCATGACCCAAATAGCTTTTTTTTAAAGTAATACTCAATAAATAAAAGAAATAAATATTAAATAGAGGCCAAGTCCTCTCAGCCTGTTCAATATATGTACAATGCATAGCAAAATAACAGTGATTGGCTGTTGCAGACAAATTTGGTACAAATTTAGTCCCCAAAACAACAAAAACATTGAGAAAATTGCAGTCAACATAAAGCAAAGGTCAGCTGAATGCTGCAACCAATGAAGAAAGAACAGAACAGTGCTTTGAAATATCCCTCATCCTTGCTTCCCAGCAAACCTGCAGAAATGGTGTTGGATTTTCTGGAGCCTGGGGTTGGGAGAGATGGGACAAGCCTCCCTTGAGGGGACAAACCCAGAGCCAAGGCAGGTCCAGTGAATGGGGAGAGTTGATGGTTTGAGGGTCAAGGAGACATTTGGGAGTGAGTGCTGTGACATGGGCTCTGCCAGGGAAAGGCAGCAGGGATGCTTTGTGGGATGATTCAAAATCATGGGTGGGAAAGAGCCTTTGAGTGTGAGACAAGGCTTCCAAAAACCAGCCAAGATATTATCCTGATGTTGTGGCCAGCCCTGAAAACCCCTTGTGTGTCTGACCACAGCAGAGATTCACCAACACCAAAATGACCAAGCTGCCTTTCCACCAGGTGAACCTGCTCTTTGCAGAGAGCACCTGCAGCAATCTGAGATGTTGGATGCAGAGCAAAAATCCGTAAAAGCAGTGAATGAGAGAAACAACATTAAATAATAATAATAATAAAAAGCACTGGCAAAAGGCACAGAGACAGAAAAACTCACAGCTTCACGCAAACCCACAGAAACCCCATCTGTCCACTAACAGGGAGGGGGTACTAAAGCTAAAAATACTAAATGTACTAAAAATAAGTTAAAAAATAAATAACACCGAGGGAAACTCACATGTAGATCCACATGTGCACACACACACATACACACACACAGACTCGGTCAGGTCTGTCACCGGAGGCTGGATTTTGCAAGGACCTTCCGCAGGGATCGCTCTCTCACAGTCTCATCTCTTTTGTTTTCCCATGGGTGGGTCGTTGCGCAGGGATAAACACGGCAGGGGAGTCCTGGCGACGGCCGATCCTCCCAGGGAAAGCGGCGGTGGCTGCGCGGAGCAGGCGGGTTTCGGGTTGAGCGCTGGCGGCGCAGCCAAGGCAAACAGCGCGGGGCCAGCTGGCACCCGGCCGGCGCGCGCGCAGGCGACACTTCCCTGGTGGCACCGCCAACAGCTCGGCCGGCCAGCAGACCCTCGCCGTCACCTCCCCGACTCGTCCGAGACCCGTTTCTGTGGTCACACCCATCACATTCCTGCACAAATCTGATGAGAAACCCGAGATTCCGACATGAAAACACGCAGCTCTGCCCTGCGTCCCTTTGTCCATCCCGAGCTCTCCGCCCTGCTCCGGAGAGCGCAGAGGGACAACGGTGGCAGCAGGAGTGACTGTCACTCCTCCCGCCACCTCACCGAGAGGGGCCAGAGCTGTAAACCTTTACACGAGACCGGCGGCATGGATACATTTGAACAAACAAACAGATCCAAAAATAACTTAACGTTAGAAAAAAAAAATAGAATAAATAAATACTTGTCCATTCTGACATACAATTAAAAATAGAATAATAATAATAATAATAATAATTAAATAAATAAATAATTTAAAGAGGTTTAACTCCAATGCAAGTCTGCTTGGGAAACCCCAGGAGCGTTTAGCTGCCATGGACTGTACAGGCAGAGGCAGTCCTTGATGTAGGGATCAGCTGGATGGGTGCAGGAGCTGCCATCAGCCCCACACAACCCTCAGGGTCACCTCCTGACCCACAGAGGGTGGATGCTGCTAAGCCTGCTGTGGTGCTTCCATCATCTGTCCTCATCCACGAGGACTCCAGTCAGTGTGAGTTTGGTATTTACACCATTTGCACAAAGCCCCTCTTCTTTTCTTTCCTCGTTTTGGATCTTCGGGCTCGCTGCTTCCGTGCTACAGCTCCGTGTGTGCGTTAGGGGGTGCCGAGGGGCAGGAGGCTGCTCGTGAAGTACTGGTAGAGCTGGGGAGGTCTGGGCTCCCATCACTGCCTTTGGATCTTCCCAGGGAGCAGAAGGATGGGGCATTTCAGCATCAAACTGGGAGAGACTCTTTGGGGAAGAAGCATGAGGTTTTCAGCCCTTTTGAGAGGGAGTCTGCTGCAAGAAGGTGGCCAAGGGGCTGCTGTTGGGGCCAGCACAGGAGGGAAGGCAGTGGCATCCTGTCTTCGATGCCTCAACCACAGCCCTGGAGCATTTGCTCAGCCCTACTTCTCTCCATGTCCTAGAAAGGGTCTTTCCAGAAGATGGACACATCCCCCCTAAGCCACTAGCCATACCAGTGCCCAGCTCTCTGCCTCAGCCCCCTCATCCTCACATTGCCTGCAGCAGGCAGGGCGGGGGGATGAGGGTCTGGGAAAAAAGGGGAGCTTTGGCCACTGAAGGCACAGGACAAGGGGAACCAGCACCAGGAAAATTACTAGGAAAGAAGTCCCTGACATAAAACTTCCTCTTGTTCCACCCAGATGTAATCCCTGCCTGCGCTGCTGTACTTTCCAACAGATAACAGATTTATAGGCTTGCTGAGGGGATCATCCAGTTCCACCACAGCAGCTCGTGGCACTCAGCCTTCCTCCTCTTGCTGCTTTGTGCTTTTTCCAGCTGCCAGGGGCGTAGGTAATTCTGTAGATGGGGGTGGGGGGTGGGTTGCATTCCTTTCTACCCCCTCTCCTCCTGCAGATGGTGGCTCCACTCAGCCCTTTTCTGTAACACTTAAACAACACACACCTCCTTGACTCATTAAGCCCAAACTCGTTAATAATCGTGCAGGATGGAAGGGGAGGGGATGGAAAAAGGGAGGGAGGGAAGTCTTAAGCCCAAATTAGCGTCTCTAAGCACCCAGGTGTTGTAAGAGAAATAAACTCCTCAGCACCAGCTCGGCCTGTGCTGGGAGAAGCCTTTGTTACCCGGCAAAACACAGTAATTGCACAGGCAGCTGGGCTGGCAGGGAGACAAAACCCCAGAGCCCAGGGCAGCCTGTGGCTCCCTGGAAAAACAGACAATTAGTAGGGGCCCTTCCTGTCCCCCTGCACTGCTCCGACCTCCCAGTAACAAACTGGGGCACCAGTGCATTCTGCTGAAGCCTGGCACCGGTCCTGCAACTGTGCTGCTGATCCTGCCCCAGGGCAGCAGAGGGGCTCAAGGAGGAATGATTGCCTGGAATCCTGCCTGAAATTGCTGCGTGTTTGGAGGAAGGGGAATTGGGGTGCCCTGGTTCTTGCAATGCCCTTTTAACCCTGTGTGTTCTGACTGCACCCCACAACTGCTATCTCTGCACCTCCCTCTGGTCTCACCAGCAATGCACCCCAAGGGCAACGCTCCCTGAAGAAGAACCTAAATCCAAACTGTCTGAGGCTTCCTCCAGAAGGAAAGCCCTTGGCTCCCATCTCCCACACGTGGCCTGGCCCTCGGAGCACAGCACAGCACCAGCTTCCCTTTGCCTTGTACCCCACCAGCCCCAGGTCTGCTTCAGACCTCAGCAGGTGGTTTGCAAGCAGTTCAGTGCTGGGGGTAATAAAGCAACCCTGCAAAAGGTGCTGCTACCTAGTAGGAAAGGGCAGGAGAAAGAGCAAACAGCCTTTTTTTTTTCCCAGGAAGTATGTCAGGAAGGATTTCTAGCCTTCTATTTATAGCAGGGACTGGCTGAGTGGCAAAAAATAAACATTTTCTCTGCAGAGTGGGCAGCAGCTCTGGAGAAGGGACCCAAAGGACCTGATATTTTCCTTGGTGGGGACAGCCATCCCCCCATCACTGAAGCTTTCCAGCAAACTCCCCCCCCAGCTGGGTCTGTCTCTCCAACAGAAGTAAATTTGTTGGTCCCTGGTTTGTCAGAAGAGCAAGGAGCAGGATTCTTTCCTTTGGACCTGCTGGTAATGCTTTGGAGAGCAGTAGCAATGGGGAGATGGGAGCATCGGGGAGGATGGAGCAGGTGTGTCGTGACAGATCCTCTATAAAGCACCGACCCTTCTTCCAGCCTGGCCGGGGGAGCTGGGACTGATCCACCCACCCCACACTGGGGCGGAGGGGCTGCACCAGGCGCTCCAGGGCTCTTATCCGAACCGGGGAAGGGGCACCCGGCAGTGCCACCACGTCAGTATCGGGGATGATTGCTATCGATGGCCAGGTAGGTGGGAAGGAAGCGGAGAATGCCAGGAATGTGGCGGTGACGCCGGCACCCGCTGTCAGCCAGCAGTGGCACTCCCTAACGACGCAGGCTGTCGGAGCTGGCTCCTGAGTCATAGCTCCTGCTTCTGCTCCTGCTGCGGCTGCTCCTGGGGCCCGAGCTCCGGCTGCTGCTCCAGCTTCGGCTCCGGCTCGTCCGGTAGCTGGAGTAGCTCCGGCTGCGGCTCGGGGAGCGGCTGAAGCTGCTGTACCAGGAGGAATAGCTGTCGGCGCTGCTGGACGAGGAGGGGCTGGGACGGTAGTAGGGGATGGGGCGTTTGCGGGCACTGTGGGGACACAGAGGATGTGGGTTACCAGCAGCACAAAAACAGACTTACGGCCAAAATCTCCAAAAGGCACTGCCTACTCTGCACAATACTCCCAAAAACGTGACTGTGTTTGTTTAAAAGGAAAAAGAGATCAGGTAGCAGACGGGGCCTTGGGATTCAAACCACCCTCCCCCACAGCCCTGGGGAATGTCCCGGCCAGTCTGCTGGGCTCTACTTGATGTTGTCCCAGAGAGCCCTCTGCATGAAGGTTAGAGTCAATAGTTGACTCTCTCCAGTGTGGGACATCTACCACAGGGCAGGGTGAAATAAAAAGCCTGTGAGGGAATGCTCCTGGCACCTGAGTCCCTGCTCTGACTTCATCTTCTTTTTTTCCCTTCAGCTACTGTAAATTGAGACCCTCTCCTTCCTCCCTCTGCCTCCAGCAGGAAATCCCCAAGCAGGGGTGGAAGGGCCTGCTGATCAGGCTCAGGGAAACCGGTCTCCTGGAGAAACCTCCTCTGGCAAGGGCTGGGACCTAAGGACAGCCCTCATCCCCCCGGGAAGTGCCAGCTGAGCCTGTCTCCATAGGACGGAACAGCATCCCCTTGCCTTGTGATGCGCCGAGCTTCGAGGTGGCTGGGAGAGTCTCTCCGGCGTTTCCTCAGGGGGGAGTAGGAGCGGCGCCGCCGCTGCCGCTCCCGGTTCGACTCCTTCTCGCTGGAGCTGTACTTGTGCTCCCGCTCGCGGTCCCTGCGGAGGGCACAGCACGGGGACTGTCACTGCGGGGCCTTTGGGGGTGGGGGGTCAGGGATGGGGAGGACACGACCTACGAAGGCACAGATGAGCAGAGGACGCCCAGCTCCAAAAGGGACAACTCTGAGCGCTCTGGTGGTGTCACCCCTGAGCACTGGACACCACTAATTGCGTTTCAGTGGCTTTGCACTGCCAAGCTAAGATGGCTTCCAGGGACCTGTGTCTGTGGGTGCAGTCTGTATTTAGCTCTTGCTGGCCGTGCTGCTGGAGCTGGCAGGAACAGCCCTGCCAGCAGGCCCCACGT
This sequence comes from Trochalopteron elliotii, assembly GCA_024734555.1. Classification (NCBI taxonomy): domain Eukaryota; kingdom Metazoa; phylum Chordata; class Aves; order Passeriformes; family Leiothrichidae; genus Trochalopteron; species Trochalopteron elliotii. The sequence goes on from JANPWX010000294.1 coordinate 452,180, forward strand.
GAGCCGAGGGCCTGGTAGCCCTGCAGGGCTCCGCAAGCCTCGCCAGAAGGAGTGCCGGTGTTGCTATGGTTTTCTCTTTTGTTAAATTCCCATACACGTCAGCACAGGCCCTTCTGTGCAGCGTGGCTGACTTCATACACCCTGCTCAGTGCCATCTGCAAAGCAACACGTTACAGGTCAAGGGCCTGCCTGATCCCTGCATGCAGGAAGCGTTCTCCTCACCAGCACGGGGATTGTCAAAGCCTGCAAGAATCGACCCTGGGAATGTACGATTTTGAGGTTGCAAAATGTTCACAGCAGCACAGGTGCTACCAGGAAAACCTGCCAAAGGCATCTCTAGGGTTGAACTGTGAGATTGTTTTCTATGGTGTATGGAGGCAGTAGAGGTGCCTGGACTGTGTTTCCCTCTGCAAGGCTGTGAGTGCTGGCCTGAGGGTACCTGGCATCTGCCCTCACAGCAGGGGCACTTCCCCGGGCCTGACAACTCTTTGTCAGAGCTGTGACTCTAAAAAGGAGAGTGTCTTTCCCTGCTGCAATCAGATCCCTCTCTGAAAGGGGCTGTAGCCCTGCTGCAGGGGCTGCTGGCTGTGTGGGCAGACCCAGCTGGAGCCTCGGGCTCTGCCCACCACTCACAGCAGCATGACACTGGTGGAGGCAGGGGGAGAGTGTGAGGCAGAAGGTACCACAGGAGTGGACAGTAAATACCACAGGAGTGGACAGTAAATACCACATGAGTAGACAGCTGTACCTGCTACGGCTGTAGCGGGAGTAACTGGGGCTCCGGCGAGGCCTTGAACTTCTACTCCCAGGACTTTTTTTGCAGGATTTGGAGGAATAGCTGGGGGAACGTGAGGAAGACCTGGAGATAGGAAAAAAACATAAGAGAATTAAAGATGCTGGAGGGTGAGGCTGTACCAGACTACTCCAAATCATGAGGGGGAAGAGATGTCCCATTCTCCAGGGTCTCAGCCCAGCTCTGCATGACCAGTTCACGCCAAGCCTTGTGGATCCCTAGGCACCCCCCAAACTCTTACACCTCCCCCTGCAAGGAGCCTGCCAGCTGGCAAGATCTAGCCACTGCCCAGGGTCACAGAGACAGCCACTCCAGCTGGCCTTACCTCTTTCCCGAGGAGCAGGACCTGCTTCGGGAGTACCTGGGAGAGGCCTTGCGGTGCGAGGAGCGGGAGCGGCTGGAGCCGGGGGAGGATCTGCCCGTGCTGGTGCAGGACTCGCTGCGGGAGCCAGGCCTGAGGGGGGAGCTGTGGGCTGGGGAGGGGAGGAAGCTTCGCTTCTTCTCTGAGGAACCGAGACATGAGGAGAGGCACGCTCTGTGAACATATATTTGAACACTTTTTGAAGCTGTGGCTGAACTGGGACTGGTCCCTGGCTGAGGGGAGCACCATGCTCCAGCAAATAAATATTCCCTAACTGGAGGTAAAAAAGACCTCTCAGCTCCCCAGGCTGCTGTTGCAGAAGACCCCATGTGTGTGGGTCAGAGTCCAAGAGTTCACCCTCTGGGCTCTGCCAGGGAGAAGAGGTGTGGAAGAGCTCTTGGGTGGCACAAGCAGCAGCTCATCTGCCCCATGCCCAACACACCAGAGGTGTCTGGCTGGCAGAGTGTGCTCAGGCCAGTGAGCTGTGCTGGTCCTGGGCAGGGAGTGAAGGAAAAGGTGCTGGAGTAGGGGAAAGGCAGAGCATGGCAAGGCAAGGGCTGTGCTCCAGCCTGGCTGTGGAGCAGCATGAGAGGGCACTGAGCAGGCATGTCCTGTTGCCTTTGGACAGCACTGCGTGAATTCCTCCTCTTCCAGAAGTGCTCTGGGAAGGAATTGGGGTCAGAGCCCAGCAGCCAGGCAGCCTCCCAGCAGCCAGGCCCGGCTGCAATCCCAGCTCCACCCATGTGAAGGCAGAGTTATCCCACTGGAGTCACCATGTGAAAAGTACAGACAGACCTAAAATTTTACCCTCTGACTTAAAAATGAGTCTTGTTCTTACTAAAACCCATTACCCTGGCTCCCTCCTGTCACATTCAGTGCTCCAAACTGTGTCCTGGCTCTAACTTTCAGCGTTTAGGACCCAAGGACCTGAGCTGGAAGGGCTCCCTACAACCACTGCTTGAGCACAGCCCTGGTACTAGCCACCACACTTCAGCACCCTCATTCCCAATATCCTCTGGCAAACCCAGAAATGGGAGGTAGTGATGGAGGCTGGCAGCTACTCCCCTCTCCTGAAGATGACCTGTGGCACTGGGTGGTGCTTGGATGCCCTGTGGCCCCAGTGCAGAGCTGCTGCTGTGTTATCCTGCAGTCAGCCAAGTACTTGCCTCTCCCTGTGCTCCCCACTGGCAGGAGATGTTATCTTGTCACCCTGGAGCTGTGCTGGATGAGCTGGAAAGGGGCACTGGCTCATTGGACAGGTGAAAGAACAGCCCATAATGATCTTAGTGGAAACAAGCCCTGCTTCCCTTCCCCTCAGTAGGCAGAGAGGGAGAATTAGCATGGCAGCCCCCCGATGCTCCTTTCGGATTGTGCCCAGAAGGGCCAGAGATTTTGTCTGACATGGCCATGCCCAGGTGAGCAGTGATGTGCTGTGAACATGGCCTCACCCAGGCCCAAACCCTGCATGAGCCACAGCAATGCCCAAGCACTGACACAAGCAAATGTCCAGGGATGTGATGGCTGGGTTTTATCTTCCTCCTCAGGCTACACTACTGGTCCTTGCTGGGTTCTGGACTCCAGACTGGCAAGACCGTGGGTCTGGTTGGTACCTGCCTGCCTCCAGAGCACAGAAAGCTCCCTGCCAGCTCACCACGGCAACTGGGGAGCGGGCAGGAGACACAGAGCAACAATGTACCAGGGATTGGGCTGCCTGCAGCAGCTACTGGTAATCACTGACCTTCGGTCTTGTCCCTGGGCATCTGGAGACAGATTTTCCAAAGCTGTTCCCTTGGTCTGGGAAAAGCAACTGGTGAAGGAATTTCCTGAATCAGAGCTGTTATCGCTGTTGGCCAGTTTGGGCTTCCCGGACGAGAAGGCATGGCCAAAGCCATCATGGACTAGACTTCTTTTCTCCTGGCTGTCCTTTGACCTGGATGAGCTCGTTTGAGTGGAGGGAGGGGAGGAAGTATCGTTTCCTGAGTCATATTCATGATACTCTCCATTCTGGCTGGCTAGGTTGCCAGGCGGGCTGTCTGTTTTGGTAAAGAGGTCAGCAGAAGACCCTGACTGAGAGATCTGAAAGCAAAAAAGCCATTTGGCATTGTTTGAATGGTTTTTGGGGGGGTTGTTTTTGGTTTTACTTTGCTTTTTTTTTTTTTTTTTTCAAATAAACCCAGAAATTTTACCATCATGATGCACTGAAACAAAAGGAAAGGAAAGAAAAGAAACAAAGTAAGAAAGAAAGAAAAAAAGAAGAAGGGAGAAGAAAACAAAAGCACATATCCCTAAAAGAAATCCACAGTAAGAAGAAACTTATTTTCCCCCTGCTATAATAATGGGAAGATTTAGAGATCATGCAAAGAGTATCAGCATGCGGTTCATATTAAACAAAAGAGTTCAACAAAGTAAGCGGGCAACCAAAGAATTAAAAAAATAACTAACTAAATTTAAAAATGTAACAGAGGACAAAGCCCTTATTTAACCTTAAAGAGGGAAGCAAAAAAAAAAAAAAGGGGGTATATACATATTAAAAACCTACATAATCCTTGCAAAGAAACCAAAAATAAACACTTCGATGAGTAAATTTTTTAAGCTTCCTTAATAAAGTGGCTGAACCAATGTCACTAAAATAAGCAACAAAAAACCAAATCAAATCAAATTAAGGGCTTCTGTACAAAGCAAAAACTGGCAAATAAACAAGCTTATCACTGAAATTAAAAAAAAAAAGAAAAAGAAAAAAAAAAAGAAAAAAGAGGGTGAGGGGAAAAAGAAAAATCCCTTTGGAAATAAAAGGTATACAGATACTTCTTTGTGTGCTTTTTACCCCCTGAAGAAGATATAGCTAATGCGCTCAAGTGACCTCTAATAAATTCCCTGGTGTCTTGCGGATAGCATCCACTTACCCATCAAGAACTCCTCCTTTAGTAGGTAAGGTGTAAGAAAAAAGGAAGAGCGGGCAACATAAGTCCATCATTAGAGTCTCAAATTACATGAAAAAAACATAAACCCTCTCTTCAATCCACACTGCCAACTGTTTGCTGCCTCCTCTATGCAAATGTCATGACTGCTTTTTGTCTGCTCGCTTGTCTCCCTTATTATTCATTTTTGTTTCCTTCTGCTTTAAATTAGCCTGTCCAGCCAGTTCCTGGAGGCTGATGGCTTGTGCTGAAAGCTTCAGCTTGCTTTGAATCCCCCTGGGTTGTATGGAAATGACAAAGGGAACTCAAGTGAGGGAAGAAGCAAAAGAATAGAGGAGGAAAAGTATCCCCACGCTGTGAATCAGAGACCTGTGGGGAGGGGGATAGGAGCCCTGCTCCTGCCAGCCTCTGCAAGGGGGCCAGCCACACCCTGGCTGGGTTGCTGAACACTGCAGGGCAAGCAAGGACCTCAAACCCACATAGACTGACCTGGGCAGGGCTATTCTCTGGGACCCTGGGCACCTCCAAGGGAATTTACATAATTTCAGTATTTTATGGTTCAGTTTTAACTGCACTGGCATTTACCTGAGCCAGCTCAGGAACGTGGCAGCACTGGGAGTGAGGCTGTGTTAGTGGTAACATCTGCCCTTGCAATGGGGTGAGAATTAGGGCCCAGTGCACATGTCTGCACTCTCATGTGGCCTCCTCCTCTCACTCAGAGCCTCCACTCTCCTCAAACACGCCCATGAGGTTTGGTGCAGGGTTCTTAGAGTGTGGACACACAGGTTTGGCTCCCCCCACTCAGGATAGTCCTCCAAACATGTTCCCAGCAAGCCGTGCTCCCTCAAACATGTGCACATGCCCTCATGCCATGCCCTGGGGCACACAATGCCCCCATCTATGCCATGCTCTCCACACTGGGGACCTGGGCCATGCCCTCACCAGTTTGGTGCTTTCTGAGCCAAAAAAGCACATTGCAATGTTGGTGCTATCTCAGGCAGCAGAGGAGACCTGGATCAGCTGTCACACAGCAGGCACAGGGCCAGTCCCTTTGGAAAGCTCTGGACTGGATGGCTTTTTCATCCTCAGAGGGGCTGCAGACTCAGCCTGTGTCATGTTTCACATGGATCTCCTTCATCCTATCAGATGGTGCCTCCATATCCACGCTCCTGCCTGTGGCATTCAATCTGTGTCCCCGGGGAGAGCTGCTCCTGACCCAGTTCAAGGTGCTAAGTGGGACAGGGACAGCTGACTCGGACACAGGTGCTGAACCAGCAGTGACTGAAACCAGAGCAGAGCTGCCAACACCCTCAGCAGCTCTCAGCACAGTCTGCAGAAGGAGGATGACTGCCCACAACACTCTGGTGCTCTGAGAACACCTGGAGCTGGAGGATCTCCAAGTACTTTCTGTGTTGCCAGGGAGAGAAGCATTACTGCTTCAGGGATAAGGGACTGGTTCATTCATAATGGAGTTCCCCATCTCCACCCCACATGAACTTCTAATTGATGCTCAGTCCCAGCTCAGAGGAATCAGAAGCCCCAGCAGCAAACATGGGGAATGAAGAGATCCTCCTTCATTAGCCAACTTGCACCTCCAATGCAGAAGCCCTGGACAGAGCAGAAATGTCTCCCAAATGCTCCCAACAAGGAATGAGTGGAGAGACACATTGCGAGTCCTCATTTCAGCATCTGGAACTGCTCTGTGCTTCTTCTCAACTGTAGCAATTCTCTACCAGTCCTTGCTTACTCCAGCAGAAACTGGAATGTCCCAGGAGCCTAAGGGAGCCAAATAGCCAGCTCTGCTTTTCACCAGTCCTTTCTGAACCCTGATGCCACATCCAGAGCCCCAAGAGATCTGACCTCTGTGCTATAGACCACTGCACTCTCCCCAGCCACATTCCAGAAAATACAGGATTGCACTTTCAAATACGTTACCAGATATTTTTCATAAAAGATGGGGTTTGGTTTGCATTCAAGCTGAATCCTAACCCAGAGACAACCAGCTTTTCACCATCTTTCACTTACAGGCATAAACCATCATGTGAGGTACTCCCTGGCTCGGGATAGAATGAGCCTGGAGTGAGCACAGGGCTGCTCCAAGGGACACTGACCCCAGCATCACACACAGAAATACCTTCCTTCTGTTCCTTCCCAGTTTAAATTGAAAAGCTGCTATTTCTGCCAAGAGATACAGCAGTTTCTTGGCATTTCTAAACCAGCTTTTCAGACTGACTCTGGGACCTGGCATCCTTGCTTCTGCTCTGCCTTGGCTGACATCTACGTTCAAAGCAGCAACTGTTGTCAGCACATCACAAAATCTGTCAAATGACCGGGAGGATCAACAAGCTCCTTTGTAGTTCAACATCTGTGGCAGCAACACTCTGGGAAGAGGCAGTGTGGATATCAGTGAAATATGGAGCTGACAGACTGGGTGAGGGCTGGAGGGGTCTGGATGGGGCAAGGGAGGTGCCAGGAGGGACACAGCAGCTTCTCGGCCCCACCACCCTGGGGCACCAGGCTGTAGCCAGTAGCTTCCTGCAGGCTCTGGGGGAGGTTCTGCTCTGCAGCAAGAGCCAGGACAAGTCTCAGGGTGATCAGCTTGCCTGGCTGCTCAGACCAATTCCCCGTATTCCCCACTGGATGACCTTGGCTTTGCTCGTGGCCCCATTTTACTGTTTCCAAAAGCCACACCAGCTACCCAGGATGGAAACACAGTATCACATCTAAAAACACTGCACAGAGCTCAATTGAATCACACCATTCTGTGTGATTCTGAATTCTAATGGCTTCTTACTTTTCTAGGGTGGCTTAAAAGAGCCTGCTCTTTCACAAATCTAATTCTCTCTATGTGAACATTTGGATTTCCCCCCCACACACAACCCCTAATAAGTAATTAAATAATCTCAGTGAACTTTGCTTCATCCAGCTTTCAGCAGGGAACATACTACTGCCCTCAAGGGACCCCAGGATATGTATTTATTGGATTTTTTGTTTCAAATCATTATTTAATCAAGATGAGGGGGGAGCAGACATGAGGCCCTCACTCATATTCCAGACTGTAATTCCAAGGCAATCCCAGACCAAGAGGCAGCACAGTCTAATAGGTTACAGAAATACAATCACTGCTCATCTTCCAATTAAACCGAACAGCTCCATTTACTGTGCCACAAACAGCCCCGGGCCGAGAGATGACAATGCGTCGTCTCAGCCATACGGGGACAGCAGCGTGGCACAGCCTCACTCGGAGCCGCAGGATTTCTTCCCCGGGTCTTTTTTTTCTCTTGTTTGCAACTCACTTCAAAGCGGAGTTAATTTCCCTTTCAGAGGGGCATAACGTCTGCCTTTCTCTCTTTTTCTAGGCACTGTGCTGATGAAAGGAGTGAAACACTTGTGTCGGTGACCCCGGCCAGCCCCGCTCTCGGCGAGGCCCCGGCTGACATCTGCCAGAGCCACCGGCACAGGGACAGCACCTGCTGGGGCTGCTGGGGATGGGGCTCCGCGCCTGCCCCGAGGCTCCTCCACCTGCCACAGCTCGGGGGAAACGGCCTCACCTCTGCTAGAACCTACCCCAGCTGAAAAGCCAACTTCTGATTGAGTACAAAACACAGAAGTGCTGTAGCAATTCAGTATAACTCTTTTTGCAGTTTTGAGTCCTTGACTCGAGGAACACCGAGTGGGAAAATTCCCCTTTTTTTGCCTGGATGGGGAGTTTGGGGTGAGGTTTTCTGTATCACAAGGAACACTGAGTGGGAAAATTCCCCTTTTTTTGGCTGGCTAGGGAGTTCAGGGTGAGGATTTCTGTACCACAAGGGCTAAGTTGAGTCCCAGAGCAGGGAGGCAATGACACAGCTGTCCCTGCAAACCCTGAGCTTGGGTTATTTGGGGCTGGATGGCGACAGTGCTGAGCAGCCTGAATCACCAATACATTGCTGGGGTAAACTCCAGAGAATGCCAAGCAAAGGTTTGTTTCTTTTCAAGGATCTTTTTAGCCTGCTGTGGTGCAGGCATTGTATCCCCACCTCAGCTTGAGCCAGGCTGGCACTGCTTTGGAGCAAGGGTTTATCTTCCAGCACCTCTTTTTGTTAGCTGGTGCATAGACCAGCCCTTCAATGGATACAGGCACTGATCCTTTCCCCTCAGCTGCTGCTCCCAGCACTGAGCTGTGGATTTGTCAGACAATAACCAGGAGTAACCTCAATCCCCCAGCTGTGAGGGGAAAACTGGAAAAGAAAAAAGGGAACAACTTCCATATTTATAGAAGGTTTTGCCTTTCTGCTCTTGAAGGGCTCTGTTTGCTGTCAAAAACGTGCTGCCTAGCCCTCAAAAGAATACTTTTTCCTATGTAAGCCAAAACCCAGGCTAGAAAACAGCAGCAGCAAGCCAAAATGCAGGTTTGCCATAAGGTTTCCTCAGCCTTGCAGCACACTCTGTCCCAGTCCCTGCACAGCATTTCCCCATTCTACCTTCCTGCAGACACGAGCACAAAGACAAACAGCATCATTTGGGCCAGCTGTACCCCACTGAGCTTCACTGGAAATCTGGCTGAAGCCTGTGATAATTTGTGGCATCACAAATGAGTTACAGTGAAAGCAAAGGAGCTGGCAAGGAAAGTGTATGCACGGTGCAGTTATCTTCATCAGCAGCAACAAAGGCAATTAGATCTGTGCCCTGCAGGTATTTATATTGCACTGCTAGAGGAAAGCACAGTGGCACAGTCATCCATCTGTGTCGGTGTGGAATAAAGTGCCTGCAGCTGGGCAGGGGTATTCTGTACAGAAATAAATGCTGCACATTACCCACAGCTTCTCTGTGCCTGCTGAGGCACAGGCCCACAATCCTGCTCTCCATGGGTGCCTATTGCGGCTGCACGGGATTAAAGGAGAAGGAGAGGGAGAAGCTTGGAAATTCACAGCCAAAAAGAAAAGTAGCAGGGAACTTTGAGGTGTTTCTGCATGTGTACAGGCATGTGTGGGTGCATCAGCTTTGGCATAAAGAGGGAAGGAAGCAGCGAGGTAGATGCATATAGGCAGGGCATTGTTTGGTGTGCTTTATCCCCCAGCAGTTCCAGGCAGACCTAGTTAGAAGTTGTGGCTGTTTCATTACAAAGGAATGAAGACAAATAGGGTGGAGAGGATAGCAGAATTTATCAAAAAGCACTTCAAATTTTCAGAAGCAAAACAATCTAGAATAAAAAACATCTTGAAAAGCAAAACCTTTGTTTTGGAAGGGCTATAGCATTATCTCATCTTTCCCTGTATCTCTGTGTATTTTTCCCTGTTCCTCCTTGGACAGTCCCTTTCCGTTTGAGATATGACAGTGCACCTCCCCAGGTAAGGATGGTTTGCTTTGGAAGACCAGGCCAGATGGAAGGATAGGGAGTGTAACATACAACTCTCACAGAGGACTGAAACATGGCATTTTTGAATCCTAATTCTGATTTTTTTCAGAAATCTTTTATTCCCCAGCACTTATTTTTTTTTAATATGTGATCAACATATTCTGCAAGAGCACATTTTCATTTCAGGCTGCTCTTAAAGTCTGACAGAGCAAAGCTTATTCATACAGCAACCATTTAACTCATGAAAAGGAAAGGCATCAAAGGGTTGTGTATAGTCATTAATAAATGAGACTAAAGGTTCCCATTCCACTTTTCCCTTGCCAGTTTTGAGTACATGATATTTAATGACCTTATTCAGCAAAATTTCAGGGGCAGCTCTTAACCAGGGGCTTCAGTTTGAACAAGTGCTTAAATGTGCTCTTGAATGGTGTCCCAAGAGAATGTACTTCTTTTGGGGACAGGAGGACAGTAGTGGTTTTCATCAGTCATTATGCCTTTTAGTCATTAAAATATTTGCCTAAGTTATTAACCCTTACTAGAAAGAACACAGGAGTATCCTGATGACTTTCACTTTGCATCCACCCCCTGCATCCGGAACTATCAAGCTCTTGTCTTCCCTTCCCTGCAGCTTTTCCATTTGCTTCACTCATTTACCTCGAGTGAAGCAAATGGAAAAGCGAGTGCAGGATGCTTGAGTTTAGCTCATTTTAAAGCTTTTAAAATTTTAAATTAGAGTTTACTCTTTCTCAGGAAACAGAACAGCTGGCAGTTGGCCTCACAGGACTTAGGGAGCCTGGCTTCCGAGAGAGGAAACCTAGCACTAATTAAAAACTAGGCTTAGGCTCAAAAGCATTTATGAAAAATATGCCGCTTGAACTAAACAGCACCCTGGTGACACGATGCAGTCTTTGGCTGGTTGTTTTTCTGTGGGGGGAGGAGCTCTGAACTCAGCAACACCCCCAGTTCATGCCAATGCGCTTCATACCTTGTTTTTCTTCCTTTGCGTGTGCGTGCACACATCAGCGTGTGGTGTGAGGTTCTGCTCTCCAGGCTGCCTTATAAGGCTTTACAAGCACTGACTCACATGGCCCCACACGCTCTATAACGAGAGCAAATATGCATATCTATAATGTTGAGAGACAGCTTGTGCCTGTCTGTACCCACGTACAATCCCTGGGTATTTTGATCAGCACGCTGTCTGTGTGGGTGAGTGGGTAGAGTCTCTTGTCTTGCTGGCACCATCTCCCTCCTATCTGATGTAGCTCCTGCGTGTGGCTGAGCTATTTCCAACTGATGACTGGGCCTAAAGGAGAAAACAACTTTGGGGCTTGGAGGACTCTGTACTCAAAACACCTCTAGCATTACACATCCACATGTGTGACTATTGGATCCTGTGCTACCTCCAGTCCTACGTAGCAATTTCTCTCTCCAGAGTGCCTATCTGATACCAACACCACAGTCAGAAACCTCTGCTTTACTGCTGCCAGGAACAAAGGGGAAACATGCCACAGAAAAGAAAGACTGGTATCAATCTCTATCTAATATTTCTCTCCATCTCTTGCTCCCTCAATTCATGTATTATATCATCTCTTTCTGTGTATATGGAAAAACATCCCAAGGCACTGAGCCTGGTTTTACCCTCAGATGCACATGCAGTTCCCATTAGCATCAATGAGGGCTGCTCATAAGTTTCAAATTTGGCCCCTGGGCTTGTCAGTCCAGAGGAACAGTGATCCTAGAAGGATCCTGATAGTCAGAAAACATCCCATGCCAATCACCACCTCATTAAATGTAAATGTTCCTTTTGTATATGTTTGGTACCCTTTTTTAGCCTGAGGAACTAAACTTTTGGATGTAAAGACCAATGAATGAAGTTCACGGAGCAGCTGAGCAAAGACTGCATAACAAACTTCCCTTTAAAATATTGTTTCTGGAGGCCACTTTTTTTTTTTTTTTTTGTTAAATGTCCTCAATTCATTATTCATAGGCTAAAGGCTTTGCAAGTTTTCCCCCTCTCCAGCCCCACCCTTGGTGTGAAAGTGCTGAAGGAAGGAATGACTTTACATACATTGGAAAACAGCACCATGAATTAATAATACGGTTTAACCAAGTTCATCTAACATCACTATAATTGAGTTATAAAAATTTCATATCAGAGTTCTTGCCCAGATTCCTCTGGCTAGTTCAAGCAAAGAAGGACAGTGTGTAATACTTACTACTTCCTTAGAAGACAGGAAGCTGTAGAGTGGGAGGGTTTGGCTGGCTTTTTGACTGGCCTGAACCTCTGCAGAGGAGCTTCTCTTTGCCGTGATCTTTGAATGGTGCCAGGAGTGTCTTCGCCGTGTTTTACGCCCCTCCTCCCGAGACCTGGCTCTGTGCCTCCAGGGGACAGGAACAGCCAAAATGTTATTCCTTAGGATTGCAGCAGGGCCCTCTCCCAGCTCCACACCAACCCTTAGCAGGTCTGTGCTAAGACTCTGTGTATTGGGAGAATGTTCTTCCACATGACTGCTCTGTGGAGTCATGAGGGAGAGAAAAGGGATGTTTTGCCTTTCTATTTTAAAAGAAAGATAATAATTTTGCATCCAAGCTTTAGACCTTAACCTCAAATTTCAGCTCCAATGCATGATTTTATGGTGGCTCAAGGCAAACCATGACCTTTGTGCACCCTAGAATGTTCCTATGGTGATACAACCTCCAAGAGAAAACACACTCTGCTCTTGCATGAGCACCCCTCCAATTACTGACTGCATTCCTCCCCCCACTGATCCTCAGCTTTTCATAAGAAAATTCCCTGTACTTATGAGAAGTAAAGTAGGAGAGTGGGGGTGGGCTGTTCAAGTGCTTTCAGAGAACATGAAACATGAACTCATTATGTGTATAAATCACTTGCTATTGCAGCAATGCTGGGTCTAGCACCAGCATCCACTTAGCCGGCCCCAGGATGCATCTGTCATCCAGAGGAGAGATTTTAATCAGGTCAAAGACAACAACTATAGATTGCCATGGGCAAATATATTTCCATTGCTAAGACCATGTTTAAGGGTTTCCTGGGACATCAGCAGTACAGAGCCCTTGGGCTGGGGAAGGGACACTAGACTGGAATCAGCTGTCATGGGCTGATCATCAGCCATGGGGATTAGAAATGACTGTCAGACCAAAAAGCTGCAACCACTGCTTCTTGAGGCAAAACCCTTCCATGGCTGATTCCACAAACAGCTCAGCCTCCAGTGTTTGCTGCTACCAGAATGGGACGTGGCTGTGCACAGGGAACCTGTGGGTCACACAGGCTGTGGCAGCCACATCCTTGAGCCCAGCAGGAAGTGCTGAAGACGCTGAGTTTGGGAGCAGCGCTGTTACCTGCTCCGGCAGCTGGGGGAGTGGGAGTCGGAGCTCTCCGAGCGAGAGTGGCAGCGCCGATGCCGATGGGATTTCCGGGTGCGCCCACGAGAGCTTTAAGAAGCAGAAAGGAAAACCAGCATTAGGTTAGCAAGTGGGGGGATGCAAGAGCCAGCAGCTGAAGGCTGAGGTCGATAATGTTCAAATCAGAAGGGAGGTATGCCTTTTAAACCAAAGAGACTGGTATATGAAACATGGCACAGAACATCAAGGCATGAGAAATTCTCTGTCCCTTCATTGCTGCAGTGACATCTTCCTGAGATCTCTGCAAGCATTTTACACACAAGTTATTAGGTTGGCTCTGTAGCATGCTGGGGGAAGACTTGTGGACATACTTCCCATGCATGTGGGAGTGCAGCAGCCAGCACCAATCATTTAAAGACTTCAAAGAGCCATGTGCTTGCCTTTCATCCTGCAGCCTACCCTATAACACCCAGGCAACAGCCCAAGACCTTCCTCTTGCTGAGCCTTGGGGGAAGCACCATCTCTTTGGGCAACCATCACAAACCTTCAGCCCTCTCCTTAGTGCTGGCTCCTTGTTAAAGAGCAGGTACAGAAGGACAGAAGTGATAGAGTACACTCAGTAGCAGCCAGCCTTCCCCACCCTCTCCAGGTGGGAGCATTTAGCCAGTTCTGTGGGCAGCTCTTGTGGTTGCTGCACAAAGTACAGCTTCCCTAAGCACAGCCTGCCTCGTGCATGGTTCCTGCTTGAGAGACAGGACCATTTCCCTGGCTTCTGACAGGCGCCCAGTCACTGGTGCTGTCTTTTCTGACAGGGCCTGAGGACAGTCCTCAGCAAACTGTGTGTAGGGGACAGAGGGCCTGTGCCCTGCTGCAGTTCCCTTTGCACCACCAGGCTGTTTCTCATGGATTACCTGGCCTTGTTACTTAAGGGCTATAGTTGTCCATGCCAGCAGCTGAAGTTCTGGGTGCAGAGAGCAGGGTGAGATGGGTGGCAGGCTAACTGCCACCTTCTGTGCCCCATCCCTCCCACCTTTGTTCACCACTGCAGTTATTTTACATCTGGAGGTGTTTCCATCTGCTCAGGCTGGCATGGCTGTGCCAGCAGGCAAAGCTAACTGTGGGTGAGCTGGTGGGAACAGCCTGGAGACAGTGTAATGGCCACACTACACAGGCATTGACAGCACAGATACAACCTGCTTGGACAGCATTTAGCACCTTGCTGGTATAAAAACTCAGCAAATAATTGCTTGAGAACAGCATCTCCTTTAAGACAAAAGGGCAACCTCCAGGGCAATTCCTTCAGCTCTGCTTGGCTGTTTTCTTTGATGCTTTTCACACCCAGTGATTATATTTTTCAAAAACTTTGCATTCTGGGATCCTCCTTTCTTATTTCCATACAGCTGCAATCAGCAACACTGACCATCTTTCACTCATACGGTGGATTTGTGTGAAAATCCCCGTGTTTGCACTTCACCCCCTGCACCAGTCCCTCCAATTTGTTTTCCCTTCCTGCAGAAGGGAAAACTGGTCCAGCATGATTTAGATAACCAGTTGCTTGATGCAAAGATAAGTCATAGCAGAGTGATTATACAAAAATCCTCATGGGATCCATCTGATCCACGCCTGGGAGCAAAAGGTTTGCAGAAACTGGCAGTGGCTGAGCTCTGATTTGCCAGCAGAAAGATGAGGCTAAAACGCCTTGGCTGGTTTATCCCCAAAGAGCAATTCCAGCAGCTCCAGTTCTCTGAGGTCAGGGCACACAGCAGGACATGGATCTTAGGTTTAACTGCACGGTTAGTGTACTGCTGTATTAGCCTGGGGAGAAGCCTCCTTTTACAGATAACCTAGGAAGCCTCTCTTTTACCACCAAGGTTTTTGGGTGCAGGGCAGCCCAGTTTGAGGGGAAACTGAGCTGAAACTGTGCCACTTAATGTGCAGAAATCTTAGCAAAAAGGAGACAGGCTTTCTGCATGCAATGGAGATGGCCTGTGCAGGCCCCAGCAAAGCTGACCTGGGGATCAGTGCCCAAGGTTCAGCCCCAGGACTGTTTCCTTGCCCTGAAAGCAGGTAAGAAGCCACAGGTTGCAGTTCCCAGAAGACAGAGAACAAAGGGAAAACCAGAGGCATCTTACAGTCCCCAGGAGCCCCATTTTATACAATGCCCCTTGATTATGTGCCCCACAGGACAAGGATTGTGCTCTCTAACACTGCAGGGCTGAACCTGGAAACTCCATCCCCTCCAGACAATCCCTTCTCTTCCCCTTGACCCCATTCAGATCCTTGGCTGTACTGTATCTCCTGAGTAGGTCCTAAGGCAACCTCCTAGAGCAGCAAACCAGGAGCTGCTGAGGCCCTTCTCAGTAAGGGTGTGCCAACCTGCCCTTGTGGCAGGTCAGAGTTCAGCCTCTCATGCTGCCCCCACCAGAAAAGCTGGAGCCTTCTCTCTGGACTGGGTGGACAAGACTCTGCACATCCATGCAAGATACACAAAGTACAGAAAGAGGTGTCACAAAAGAAAGGGGGAAGAAAGATCTCCAGCCTCTACAAACCCTTTTTCCATTCTGGCAAAACCAGAATTGCTGGTTTTAGCTTCAAAATAATCCTGAGAAATGCTTAGAGCTGTGCAGCAGGTGTTAGCTCCAGGGGCCCCATCACATCAAGCACTTCCTAGCCCCACACTGTGCAGGCAGGGCAGGGAACTCCATGAATCACTACTTACTGTTTTTTGTGTTTTCTTTCTTCCTTTCTCTTACTTTTGGGGCTTGAAGAACTAAATAAGAAATGGCTAATTAATTCGGAGATTTCTGTTCCCATAAAAAGCTGCACAATCACATGTCAATGTTACAGCTCAGTTGCTCAAGAGCATGCAGTAAAAATCAAAGGGATTCATGATTGTCACAGCACAGGGGGGGTCTGAGTGCCTGCTGACAAATCTGCTTCATGGGCTTGGCCAAAACCCTCAAAGGGATCAGCCGACTTGGTGACTTTGCCTTTTTCCATAGAGAAAACGAGTACTTCTTGATAATGTATACACACATACTGGAATCAGAAGAGCTCTTCCAGTCCACACCTGGGGAGTCACTGACCCCAGACCCACATGGAATGGGGGGACCCAAGGGGATGCTACAAGGAGACACAGAAGAAATGTCTTCTGCCCCCACTCAGTGAACATTAACCTTGGAGAGACCATTAAACTCTTTTTTCTAAGGGACCACCCATACTTGCTCAACTCTTACCTGTGCCTTCTCTTCTTTGACGATAACCTGCAAGACACAAATATGTACATTGAATACAGGGTCTCACAAAGTTGGAAATTTGAGTCCAAGACCATGTGTTTAGGCTCAGACTGAGGACTGAGAGAAGACCTCATGCAGCACCTGGGCAGAATGGCCCTGCCTCTCCTTTAGCCAGCAGATGAGGGAGCAGCTGAGAAATGCTGGCATGGCAGAAGGGACCAGCACATTCCACAAGTAATTGAGAATATGGTCCTTAGGATAACAAGTCTTTAGAGAGATCAGATATATCCCCTATCTCTGGTGGGTCCTTTTTCTCTGCTACTGCCTCCAGTTTTGCACTGCATGTAGAGGTGGGTCCATTCCCTGGTTTTCTGTATGAAGGACCAAACAGCAGTCAAAAGAAAAATCCTCTCTGTGTAACTCCAGAGCAGTCTCACAGCCAAGCCAACATGGTGGCCCTGTCTTTCCTCCTGGAGCACCCCTGGGATGACACAGGAGACACTTGCCTCATACAGAACACCCTGGTGGCATGGAGGACACATCCCTGCAGCAAGGCCTGGCCCCAGTGCACTGCACACCCCACTGTCAGCTTGGAGCACAACATCCTGCAGAGGACACAGCCTGAAGTCCTGCCTGGAGGGGCTGTGAGATTGCCTGTGGCAAAGTCACTTAGGGTCTGTAGCTGAAATGCTGCCAGGTGTCTGAGACAACCTCCACTGGTCACTAATCCTGAATGGTTCACGTCATGCTGTCTTATGGGACCAGCTCCAGCTTATCCTTGGCTTGCAGGGTCATAAATGGCTACCAAAGGTTCAAAGCCAAAGAGTCTCTGACCCAGAACTTCCATCAGGAGATGGCATCCACAAAAGAGCATAAGAATCACTCCTTGGGAAAAAAGTGTTTTAAAGGGATTTCTATGTCCTTGTCCCTCCTTCTCCCTTGCTCTTCTTTGGAGATTCAAACTCAGCTTTTCACCCTGTTACCCACTTTTGGTAGCTTCTCTCTTTGGTTCAATATATTATAAATACATGAACCTTCTTAGGGAGATGGAATCCACTGTTCTCATCAAATATTGGTTTAACAGCTGAGAGAAAACAGTGAAATATTTGCAATTTTAAAATTTAATCATGCTCTTTGAATTAAAAATGGACTTCAGAAGGGGAAGGTGGAAACAGTCACTGGGGCTGGAAGAGGAGAGGGGGATGTGGGTGTGGGGAGTTGGTCTGAGCGTTTTTCTGGTCCTGACATTCTCTGCAGGCTGGGGAGGAAGGGATGGGGAGCGGGGCAAGCCCTGAGCACTGATTCCATTGGCATTCCAGAGGATGGAGACACGTGAGGATGGAGACGTGAACAGAACAGCAAGGACAGCAGGCAGAGGCTCCACAGACCTCACAGTGATTTGGCTTGTTCATCTCTGTGTTCCCATCTCTGTCTCTGTGAACCCTGACAGTTCATGTTTCTCTGTTTGCACTGGGTGGACACCCCATTCCATGCCCTCCGAGCCCAGAGGGACTCTGGCTATGCCTCCTCGGTGCTCACAGAGCCTCATACCTCTCTGCCCACCGGGACCAACAGCTGCCCAAGGCAGCAGTGCCTTCCATCCCTTCTCCAAACCCCCAACAGCCATTGCCAGCAGGGAATTACATTTTCAAGGGAAAATCACCTGTTTCTTTTTCGCTTCTTGGAGCTTTTCTTCTTCTTCTTCTTCACAGGTGAAGGGCTGTAGGAGGGAGACCTGAGGGGGCAGAGGGGCATTAGGGACCACAGCGCTCCTGGCCACCCCAACTCTCACCCCACCACCAGCAGCATCTCCAGGGCAGAGAGTGTCAGGGGGCTCCTGGTAGGAGCAGGATGAGCCCAGGGATAAGCCCAGGGAGGAGCCTCAACCCAGCTCTGCTGCCCTGAAGGGAGAGCGAGAAGATGGTGGCAGCTCCCTGGGCCATGGAACCCCCAGGCCCTCACACCTCCATCTTACATGCCCATCTGAGGGCTGCCATCCCCTCCTGCCCCACACACTGCCATGGCCACCCTCACATCCTTCACTGACCCTTTCTCCTCACACGCAGCCAAGGGCTGCCATCCTCTCCCACCCCTCACACCGCCATGTCTCCCCCATGACTCTCTTCCTTCACACCCAGCCAAGGGCTGCTCTATCTGTGCCCTCACACCGCCATGGCTCCCTCATNCCCAGCCAAGGGCTGCCCTGCCTGTCCCCTCACACTGCCATGGCTCCCTCACCTCCTTCGCTTCTTGCGGCCAGATTTCTTTTTCTTCTTCTTCCCCCGAGCTGGCAGCGGCCGCTCCCCATCACATGAAGGGCTGAGGGTGGTGGACAAGACCCAATAAACATTAAAAAATAATAAAAAATAAACCCTGAATGGGCTCGCATGGAACTCTCTGGCATCCCCACCTCAGAGACACAGGGCAGCAAGGTCAGTGTTCATGGTGGACCAAGGGTGTGGGTGTTGCCTCATTACGCTCTAACAAATTATTTAACCACAGTTTAAATGAAGTGTCTAATATAGATATAACAAGACAGCTCCACCACAGCAATGCTGATTATTTAAAACATGTTTGCTGAGGTTAACGACTCTGAAACAGATTTGTAGGTTTTGTTGCTCTTTGTAAATATGCTTTAAATAATTAATTGGCATTTAATTTGCATACAGTAATTATTGCAACCAGATGCGTCTAACTATAATAAAGACTTGACATGTGTTAAGTAGCAATTGATTAGAAATATATATATATTTATTGAGACACTATGGTAATTGAAGGAGATATGCATCTCTTATACAGTTGTTAAACCTTGAAAATAAACCCTCCTGCAAATTAATTTCTTCTTTAAACATATGATGCTGAATCGTGTTATGTTTCAATAGAAAGCAAATACCGTGGTTAATTAATTCAGAGCATTGGGCTGAAAAAAATGACAGATACTCTGTGGCTACTCATTAACTAAAGCAAATGCTTGTAAAGACAGAGGCAGCTGGTGGCAGCCTGGTGGCATCCCTAATTCAGCCCAAATCAGCCCCGTGGATTTCCAAACAGACCCACAGGTCCCTCTGAAGGCCCAAATAGATCCAGGACCAAGGTTTGTGGGCGCACAGCAAGCTCCCAAGGGCCTCTGAAAAACCACCGAGGGTGCTGGGTTTGTGCCTCTGTTTCCCCACTTCTCATCCTGCCCCTGGGAACAGCCAGGAGCAAGGAATGGGTGGAAGCAGCCCCATGGCTGGAGAATGCTGTGAGATCTTCACTACAAAAACAGGCAAAAACTGAGCAGTTTTCTGCAGCAAGAACAAACATTATTGCTAATGAAAGTCCTAATGCAGAGCAAATGACACTTTGGGGGGGGACACTCAGACTCCACCACCCCTCAACACTTGATCATCCAGGGCTTGAATTACCACAGAAATTACACTATCATAAAAACTCAATTGCTTAGTGCTTTTAAGACATTTGGAAAAAAAAAATAAAAAGCTCATAAAAGCTCTGCAAAATGAAACTGCAGGCTAGTTCTTCAGCTGTGAGCAGTGAATAACGAGTGCTCCTGGTGCAGTAAATCCAGTGTGCAGCCACAGCATGGCCCCATGGAGCACCCACATACTCCTCCTCACTTCTCCTCCCAAGGATTTTGTGGACCAGCAGCACCAGGAGGGGATATGGCACACCTTGGGCTTAGTTGTGCCTTCTACCTCTATGCAGAAGTTGTGCATTTTCCAGGATGTTTCACTGCCACTAAGCTCATACACTTGCCCAAAGACACCCAGGGACACGGCTGGGGCACCACTAGAGCCACGGCAGAGCAGGGAGGAACATCTGACCATGCAGCCACAGGCAGTTTCTGCAGAGCCCTTCTCCCTCTCCCCAGATAAAGTCTTTTGTCTTTGATGTGGCAGCTTTCTCCCATGTGCTGATCTGACTTCAATTGTTCCTCTGTGATTATAATCAAAGTCTAATTAAAAGTGTGCTTTAGATTATTGTTCCGGTTGGCCTGAAATCTGAAGATATGAAATGTGCTTTCTTGCTCTTTCTTTCCAGCATCTTTAACTAAACTGAGAGTCTTTAATCCCAGAGACAGTTGAGCAGGCTGGTCTCAGAGACCCCAGCTGCTCCATTTACAACGTTCCATTCATTTTCTTTTCCCCTCTCAAGTGGCCAGGGACTAACGACAAGCTGATAACGAGGCTGTCCTAATGAAGGCAATGCTGCTGAGCTGGTCTAGGCATGGGGAGAGGGGAATTGCTGAAGGCGATTCCCAGCAGACCTGGTAGTGCAGAGGAGTGCTGGCAGGTCTTGGAAGACTCTGAAGGAGGCTGTGAGAGCAAGCCCTGGAGTAGGAATGAACTGCAGGTTTGTCCCTGCAAACTCGCACAGGGATTTCATGCAATTGCACACATTTTCTGCACACACACGGAGCAGTTTAAGCCACCCTCGGCTCTCACAGAGGGGCTGAATAAACATCCACGGACACCTCCCCTGCCACCCCCGTGTTCCAGGGTGGCCCCGCGGATGGCGCTGGCTCCTACCTGCGTGACCTGCGGTGGGCATGGTCCCGTCTGTCCCTGCCCTTGGCACAGCCATTGGTGCTGGCGGGCTCCCTGGCCACGCAGCTGCTCAGCTTCTCGGGCCGTCTGTCCTCCGCAGGGTACGGCAGGCAGCTCAGCGTCCCACTGCAGGGGTAAGAGGCGACAAAGAGCCGTCAGGAGCTGTCCCTTCAGCTGGGCTCATTCCCCACGTCTGGGGAAATCTCCTTTCCCTTTTGCAGGTAGGAGCTGTGCTGCTGTGAAGGAGAGCTGCAGGTTGCTCTCAGAGCTCTGCTCTGCAGTGGGAAGTGCTCCTACAGGGCTCTGGAATGCCCCATTTCCAAACCAAGCTGCACCCCAGCCCAGGCACGCTGTGCTCATTGTTCAGGCAGAGATTCCACGAGCATCATGCAGCCAAGGAGCAGCTGGACAGATCCAACCCAATGGGAAGGAAAAACAGGAGTCAGTCAGGACATCTGCATTGTGGGGTTTAGATCACCAGCTCTGCAGAGATGGCACAGATTTTGCACTCTGATAGAAAAAAAAAAAACAACTTTCCCATTTCAAATGTAGTTTTCCAAACCTGCTAGTGCCTTGACAACACCCTGCCACACATCCTCATTCTTGGCTGGTAGCAAACATCCTCACTCCTACAAATAAGATGCTGGGCTAGTGAACACTAGCTAGTCACCTGGTCCTGCTCCCAGCTCAACCTTGAGAACCTGGGACAGCCCAGCAGAGTTAGGGGGAACCACTGGGCCAGGTCAGTGCTGCAAGAGCCCTGGGAGCTGGCAAGGAGCAGAGCAAAGGCAGGGAAAGCTTGAGGAGAGTGGTTTCTTGGAAATATCGGGGCTTGTGCAAGCTGAAATGGAGAAAAGAAGCCGAATGGAGAAAACAAACCCAAACAAGTCTGCGTGCAGACACTCAGGAGGAAAGTAAATAGGTTTCCAGGCCCTGCAGATGTTTATTTCAAAGAATGAAAAGATTAATGAAAAGCCATAAACCGTACCCAGCAGGGGTGCTGAAAACACTGGGGTTTGGTGTCATCCAGAGCATTATGGAACAGATGAAGCAAATGTGGGCATGTCCAGGCCCAGCCTGGCTGTGGGGTGATACCCAGGGTAGGTTGGGCTCAGCAGGCACTAAAAGTGTCTCCATTTCTTCCTCTTGTCATTTTAAAGCCAATCCCAGGATTGGGCTGTGGGTGCCACTTTAGGGTCAGCTCTGCAGAGAGTCCTGTGGCTGTGTCTGCCATCAGACCTAGCTTCTCTCCTTGGAAAGCAACACTCTGGAGCCCTCCAGCCATATGGATCCCACCAGAGCAGGGGGAGGGTGGGATGTCCCCCTGCCAGCCCTGCAGCCACAGTGAAAGATGCTTTGGCTGCAGAGACCACCACAGCTATCACACATGGGCTGTGGAGATAGGAACAAGGGCCAGAGCCAGGTGTGTGGTGCACATCTGGGGGTTAAGTGGGGGCAAGGGAGTGGTTAAAGAGCAATGGCACATTAAAAAAGCCCCAGTTAGACATGGCTAGAGTCTTGCATGCTCCAGGAAACATCCTGCTGCCTGCCTCAGCCATGAATAACACTCCTTGGGGTTGGAGTTGGCACAGGAGCACCTGCAGAAGGGTCACCCCTCTCTCCCTCACCTGTGTTTTCTCTTTCAACAAGCATCCACTTTCTCTAATTACCAGCTCCTCCTTGGAGCCCACTTTGTAATGCCTTAACATTTAAGGAGATGCACAGTCAAATAAAAGGGACAGAGATCAGTGAGGGAAGCCGAGTGAAATATTTCTGGCCCAGAACATGCAGGAGATGAATAGTCCCTCTTGCTTTAAAAAGTCTGTAATAAATCCCCCAGTTGCTTCCCAACATTTCCATTATTTTTCACCATCCAGGAAGCTACATGGTTAATCATTCTCTGTGTGCCAGCTAATTGGCTTGTGGCCTTTCCCAAACCCCTTTTAAGAACAGCCTTCTGAGGCTCAATCATTAGGATCCATTAAAAACGTCCCCAAATTAATGACCTGTGCAAAGCCTGAGCTGGATGCACTCCAGCAGCAGAGGCAGGAGGGATCCTCCCCAGGCTGGCAGCAGGCTGGAACACCACTGCCAGGACCTGGGCATGGCAGGCGACATCCTTGTCACCCAGCCTCTAATGGGATTTCCAGGTCCTGGGGTTAAAACATATTGGCCTCGAGCAATCAAGGACTCCTGTCCTGCAACGTGCCAGGAACCATTTCTTCTGGGCTTGGAAGTAATTATTGATGGAAATAATTATTCTCCAATTCCATCAAAGGCTGGCTTCCATTCAACCAAATGTTGTCCTCTGATGGATGCTGAGAGTCACTAATGCTTTAAACTGGCTGGTAATCCCCTGGCGTGGAGCTCCATAGACATTGATTGAAAAGAAAAAAATATATATAACACTTTCTTTACTTATTGTGTTTCGTGTCTTTCATGACTGATATAAAAGTGATGCAGTTTGGTGTGGACGATCTCTGTGGCCTCAACGGAGGGATTATCACACCTTCCCTGCTGCTTGTGCCTGCAGCAGAAAAGAAAAAGCCTCTGTGGGTGTTTTTGCTGGAGCTGGCCCAGGCAGAGCAGCAGGGATGCTCAGTAGGGTGCTGCTGGAAGCACGGGACTCACTCAGCCCAGGGCATGTGCCAGAGGAGGCAGGAAGAAGAGGAGGCAAGAAGAGGAGGCAGGAGGGATGCCCTGCTGGGGGGCAGCACTGCTCCAGCACTCCTAGTGAGGAGTGCAGCCTCTCTCCCCAGCGTGTTGGTTCCTTGTTTGTCCCTAAGGATGCACTCACTCCTGGCCACGGTCAGACCAGGACAAGGCAGCTGCCCACCCATCCCACCTGCCCTCCAAGCTTCTCCGTTTCCACTTGGCAATTTGATCACTTGCTCTCGTTTTTCTTTTCCCTTTCTTTCTCCCATGCAGAAATCCAGCCTATCCATCAGACTTGTCTGGAAGCAGCACAGCTGCTCCTGATGGGAGACTCCCCACAGCAGGGCTCCTGTGGGCTGCCTGCCACCCACTCAGTGCAGAACATGCCCTGTGCAACCACCCACCACAGCTGGCTCATCCTGTCCCTTCCCATCCCAGCAGTCTCCAGTCCAGGAAGGGTTTTTTTGGGCTCATGGCAATTTTTGCCAGTGCTGCAGTGGCTGGAAGAGAAGCAGCAGGCACACAGGGCCCTCAACTCTCCACCAGCACAAGCCTCTCACAGCCCAGCTTGCCCATCTCCACATTGTGATGTCAGATTTGAGCTCTCACACGTATTCCATCTCTAACAGAATGTGTTGGCAGCAGAGGGAAACGATCTATTGCTTACCCTAATACAAATGATGCAGGAAAGGTCACTAGTGAGAAGGAACCCAAATATTCTTTATCTGAAGGTGGATGAAACCACCACAAACCACTATGGCCACATGGAGGAGAAGGGAAGGGTGGCTCTTTGCTTCTGGCAGTGCTCTGAGGCCAACCCACTCTTACTCCTTTCCCTGGGGAAGGGATGTCACCCCCAGTTTGTGGAGACACCACGGGAATCAGTTAAGCACTGCCCTTGCCCACGGACAGATCCTGGCACTGTCCACAGAGGACAGGACAAAGGCACAAAGCATTTGCTGCCTCAGGGAGCAAACTCCCAAACCATGTCCATCCCTCCATCCCGGGCTGCCATGCTGCATGCTATGGCCAAATGCCATCTCATCCAGCCATGACATGTGGCACTTGGTGACACACGCTGCTGGGGGAGCTGAGCCCAGTGACACCCATCCCCCCCAGCCCCTCAGTGACAGCACTCAGGGCGGGTTTGGTGTGCATTTGAGATTCCCTGGGTGCTGCCATCCCGGGGCTGCTGGGACTGGGCACTGCCCTCCCCTGCCCACAGGCTCCCATGTCCCAGCCCAGCTGCCCTGGCCCTGCAGCAGTCTCCTGCCACAAACCTTCCATCAATCAGCCTTTTCCCTGCAGTAACTCATCTCAAGAGGAGACAAAAGCAGGAAAATTGTCTCCCTAGTGACCTTTCAGCTGCCAGACTGTGGCACCAGACCATCTCTCCGCTCAGCTGCATTGTCCCTCACCTCTGCAGGATGAACCCCAGCAGTTCCAGCCATCCCTGTGCCCTTCCCAGCTGCCCTGCAAGCAGCAGTGTAAGCAAACTGGGTCTGGATCATGCTAACCAAGCAGTTTTAGGGGTTTTTTTATCCTTTATTTTCCTTTGCACATGCAGCTGGGTTTGGTGCTGGATACACAAGCACTTCAGAGGCCCTGGGCACTGAGTGCACATGGCAGACCTGCACTGGCAGCACTTCCAAGATCAGAGGATTTGGGATAGCCAACACAGAAACTTTACTACGTTCCCTGCTTCAGCCCTGGTTGGTTTCATGCTCGTATCATCTCTACATCCCCCAGTGAAAAGGCAAGAGCAGCTTCAGCCAACCAAACCTCCCAAAAGAAAAAGGTTAAAACATGTCTGATGAGCCTAAAAGCTGTGAATGTTTCACTGGCAATAAATGATGAAGGATGGATACCTTGCCTGGCACTGGGAACATCAGGACACAGGCATCCTGAGGGGAGGCTGGAGAAAGTCCTGTGCCTGCAGCTGCTTGCACCAGGGATGTTCTCACCACTTCTCCTGAGTAACATGCAAAAAGTGCACGAACAGGCGATGGAATATCCCATCTTTCCTCACCTGGAGGTTTTGGCTGTGCAGGAGAGGGCAGTGGTGGGTCAGGATGCCCACTCTCCCACATCCCTGCACTCTGCCACAGCCACATCCCCCGTGCTTCTGCCCTGGGCTCTTGTGAGGGTGATCCGAGCTGCTCAAAGTTTTTCTAAATTCCACCCTTTGGGCTGAGAAGCCTTTTGGCACCAGCAAAATGAGCCTCTGATGTTTTCTCTGGCTTTGCTTATCTGATTGAAAGAGAAAATGGTCAGACCATTCCCTCGTCCCCCGAGAGGGAGGGGACAGAAAACAGGGTTGTAAAGACATTTCCCAGCAAAAACTCCAGCAGATGTGTTTGTGTAAAGCTCTTTGAAATACGCACTAAAAATACCTCTTCAAAATTAGGAGATGGGGAATTTTGTGAGCGCTTCCCACAAGCACATACAAACACCCGTGGCAGGTTCTTTGCCCACCTCATTCAATCCATTATTATTAGTGCAGCAGGTGCCCTGCAGTTTGTTATTGAAAATTATAATAGCAAATCACCGAGATATTTTCCTTGATTACACAGACTCCAAGCCAGTTCAATTTTAATCTTCTCCCTGCTATTTTTTTCTGTGCATCAGCAGAGGCACCAGCTGCAGAAAAGCACGTGGGTTTCTTGAGGCAGTTCAAACGCAGAAGAGAAATACAATTCTGTACTATACATTTTTCATAAAATTTTTTGCCAGTCGTGACTCTCCTCCCCCTCCTGCTCCTGGGAACCCTGTGTCCTGGCACAAGCCTGTGTGTGGCTCCTTTTCCTTCTTGCACTCCAGAAAGGTTTAACGACTGCTCTCAGCACATCCCGGGCCAAAAAAACAGCTTGACTCTTTCTTTTCCAGCAGTTGATTTACTATGCATGGTTGAATCAGAACACAGGAGCTTCCCTGCTGGAAGAGGCCCCGGTGGCGGCACGGGATCGGTGCCAGATGCTCCGGGGGATGCTGTGAGGTGGCAGCCCACGGGGAGTGCTCTGTCCCGGGCACCAGCTGGCAGCGGCGGCGGCTCCTGCTGTGCAGCACGGGATGGACAATCCCTGCAGAGGGAAAACTCCACGGGGGACAGCGATGCCTCCATGGATCGCCTTTTTAGGTAGGGTCAGGCATGAGGGTGAGCACAGCCTCTCCCTGCTCCCCACGGCTCGGTCCCCTCCTCCCCAGGGGCACCAGGAACCCCATCCCCTGTCCCCCTTCCTTCCTGAGCACCTTGCAGGGCTCGGTGTCCCTTTCCCTCGCTGACGGCGACCCAGGATGGCTCTGCTGACTGCCCGCCAGCGACAACAGCGAGAAACCTGAGGAATATGGCACATGGTCATATTGTTTCTAAAGAAAACCTGGACGGCTGCCCCATCTCGAAGGGTTTCTACGGCATCTTGTGCCTCCCACGCTGCCAGCTCGGAGGTCCCTGCGGAGCTTCCTGCCCGTCAGCACCTGCACACTGCCGGGCCAGGCTTGCTCTCAGGGGGACAATCCTGAGCCGTTCCTGTCCTCAAACCCTCCTCCTTAGACAAACACCCTGCGGGTTCCCATGTCTGTACAGGAGCCAGTTTTCTCCTCCATCAAGAAATATAATGAGAGGAGCTCTGGCTGTTTCAGGTGCCTGCAAATGCAGACAGAAGTGCTGACGTGGGCATGCTGCCCCATGGCACAGCAATCTGGCACATCCCTGATCCGTGTTTTGGGGGACTCTAGGCTCCTGGGTGACCCAGAGGCCTGAGGTTGAGACCTTATGCTAAGCCCCACCATACCCAAAAGCCACTCTTCTCCCAGCTGGCCTCAAACAACACTCCTGGATCCTTTCCTTGCCATCACCCCCAGGCAGCCTGGCGCAGCCATGAAGAGGCTGAGCTGACAGCCAGGCATGGGGGCAACCTGAAACAGCCCTTGCAGAGCTTGTGATTAGGAAAAGTCTGGATCTGAGCTCACATTTCCCATTAAACACTTGCCCACAAGCAGCACAGGGCAAAACCAAGCTGGGCAAAGGTCGGGACCAAGGGGCTGGGAAGGAGCTCAGTGGTTGTGGTTGGGCACTTCCCAACAGAGCACAGGTAGTCAGAAGCTGAGGAGCACCAGTGGATGATGCTTAACACTTTAGGAAGGGTTTAACAAAAAAAAAATGAAACTCATGGATGTCCTAGAAAAGAAGTGCTTTGGCACTACCTGCAACATAGTCAGGCTGGAGAGCACCTTCACAGCCAAGGGGCTGCACAGTGCCAGCCTCTGCTCCAGGGACCATCAGATGTGCCCCTTCCCCCCATTGTCCACACCTCATGCTATTTGGCATGGCAAACAGCAGTGAAATAGTGTATTTGCCAATAACAACTCGTTAAATTTTAATCAAATAGGGAATTGTAAGCACACAGTTACCCGGAGCTACAGGGAGCACTGAGATCACTTTAAAAATGAATTAGTAATTAGGCACTTTGGAAGCAGCAAGGAGAAGGCAGCTGGAGAAGATCCACTTGGAGCAGCAGTGCTTTCTTTGCCACTCACATAAAGGTTTTCCTCCTCTCCCTTAATTTTCATCCTTTGGAAGAAAAGGGGAGAACACACTGGAGGTCCCAACACTCAAGTAACTCCAAGAACACACAGCCTGTTCATGCAGTTGCCACCTGTCTGCAGAGCTGCCCTGGAAATACCTCTGGCTGCCCCTCTCTGCTGCCCCATCCATCCATCCATCCATCCATCCATCCATCCATCCATCCATCCATCCATCCATCCATCCA
>JANPWX010000294.1:480164-492229 GCA_024734555.1 Trochalopteron elliotii
TCCATCCATCCATCCATCCATCCATCCATCCATCCATCCATCCATCCATCCAGGCTGGGCGCAGGGACACTCAGGTCCCCAGATGCTGTTTATAAACCAGCCCCTGAGCCTCCCCATGTGCCAGAACACAGGCATGGTGCTCAGTAGCCTGTGGCTACAGAACAGTGATTCCAAGGGCTCAGCTTGAAATGAGTCCAACATTCAAAAACGCTCAAATGCCCCCCAGGACAGACTCAGGCGTGCAGCCAAATGGATGTCCCCAACTTGGGTTCTAAATGGGTGTCCCCAACCAGGGCATCACCTGGGCAGGGTCTGGTGAAGAGGGGTTCCACAGAGACATTTTGGGACTTGTCTCGTAAACATCCAGCACCCTGTGATGCACAGGGCTGCACTGCCAGGGCCACCTGGGGTTGGGAGGGCTCTGTGACACTGTGAGGAGCAGATGTCCCCATGCAGGGAAGTGTGGGCAGAAATTAACTCCCATAGCAAGGAATTAACCAACAGATTCCTGCTGCTGAGCCATGAGACTGAGACGTTCCCAGCCCAGCAAGGAATGTGGAAAGTGGGCTTTAAACTCCCACCCTCACTTGCTGACAGGGGCTTTTTATGGCCAGAAGGGCCCTTTGCCTCCTGGTGTGTGCAGTGACAGCTGAGCTGGGAGGCTCCCAAATTGCAGCTTCCTGGGTTGGAGTGTTTGGTTTGACTCCAATCCTCTACCTGTAACACCTCCTGGTCCTGTGGGAAACACCTCTGTGGTCAGGCTGCCTGCCCAGGAGGGACTGGTGAGAAGGTTTTGAGTAAAAGAAAGTTTCTGGAAGGGAAGACAGGGCCTTTTCTCCTCCCGCTGTGTTCCAAGGAGGAAAAGGTTGGTATAAGCTGTGTGATCCCTGCCACACAGAGAGTTGTGGGGTGTTCAGTGCTGTGCGGGAGTCAGAGCCAGAAAGAAACCTCCTGTCTGCTCTCAGGTCCCCACTCATGCACACCACCCTGCAACTCTGGACATTGTTTTAAATCATCCCAAAAAGGAAAGGGGGGGGATATTTTTTGGCTTGCTGCTTCCTAGCAGGAAGATTTGGAAGAGGCAGGCGAGTCCCCGTGGCAGACCCTGCCAGGAGGGGCTGCAGAGAATCATTTCAGTTTCCATCCCATCCATCTTTAATTGGGTGTAATAATAATTTTATTGCTTGCTGGGATTTGTGAGGCTGAACTAATATTTGTAAAATGCTTTGCTATCCTCAGCTGAAAGGCAATCTAGAGTGGCAAAGCCCTGGTGTTATTCACATTTGGATAATCCAGAATTATTCATAAACAAAATCAAGATTATGCAAATATATTCATTAGTTCTCGGAATACCTCCAGGAAAATAGAGGAATTAGTTTTGTTAACAATTATGTATTATGTAAGTGTGTGTCTAAGCACGCACAGCCCCGGTGCTGGGGCACGTTCACCTGGGACTCATCCCTGGATCCCAGAGTGCTGAGAACAGAGGTTTGGCCTGTCCAAAGCAACCACCTCCATTTTGGGATATCCTGATGCCCCACAGCAAATGACAGCACACAGCACAGAGCCCTGTGCCCTGCTATGGTGTCACTGGCTGCTCTGCTGACACCTCCAGCATCTCCTCTGTGCCCTCACAGACAGCCCACATGTGAGCACTGTCACCTTATCCCCCAAACCAGCCTTCCCTACACAAATGAGGGGTTTTACAGCACATGCAGGGTCAAGAGGCTGTGGATTTGGGATCTGGAGGCAGCCCCCTCACCCAGGACTTGCCCTTTGTGCCCAGCACAAGCCCTCACATGATGCCAGCTTATGCCCAGCCTGCCTTTCCACAGCGTGTGACCATCTGTTTGGGACGTGGTGGGGAACAGGAGATAAAGGTGCAGAGAAAATACTGCATAGTTTAATTAATGCCACATGCCTTTCACTCTATAGGTTGTGTGGATGGTTAATTATTTTTATAAAGAAAATAATTAGTCCCAATCAAGGCAGAAGCTCTCCAGAATTACAGCTCATTAACCGCTCTCACATTTTTCTGTTCTATAAAAAGTCATGTGGTGCTGATGAAGATTATAGACCCTTGGAATCAGCATTAAATACAAATTCAGACAGTGTTACCATCCTATTACCATCAACTGCATCGACTTGGCTTCGGTAATTGCAGCTGGAGATGAAGGGCAGGGATTTCTGCTCCACACAATCTCTGGAAACAAGCACCCTGCCCATCAGTTTGCTGCAAACAATGTGACACCAAGCCCTGACTTGGCTGAATGCATCCCTGAGGAGATGACAGCCACCAAGGAGAAAGGGAAAAGCTTTGCTGGGGACGTGAAGATGGGGAGTGCTCAGGGTTGGTTCAGTTCCTGTTTGCCGTTGGGCTGCACCCTGACTCTGCCCTTTGGCAAAGCCACCAGTCCAGTGGTGATGCAAAGGGAAAGGAAACGTCCAGGAAATTTCCAGTCCAGGAAATGCAGAGGGGACAAGGGGCAACCTTTAAGCAGTGGGATTATCCTCATGGGACATGGGGAAAATAGGGCATGGGGGGGATGCTCTTGTCAGGGATGGGGAGCATCTGTAAGCATCTCCCTCTGGGCCGTGCTAGTCCAGGCACTGGTCCAGTTCTATTGAACGTCGCAGAGACCTCGCTCAAAGCCTAATTGAAAGAAATCACAGCACATTAAAGGGAGTTCAGGTCAAATCAATACCAACATGGTGGGGAGGGCGAGCAGGGGGAGCAGGGCACTGGCTGAGTCCCAGTGCCAGCTCTGCAGGCAGGGCACAGCCTGTGTCCACGGGCTCCACTCTCTGCTTTTCCATCATGGGAGGGTGAGGTGACACCTGCTGTCCTCTGCTCTGTGCAGGACAAACCCAGCAGCAATGCAGGCCGAGGGCTGGCAGTGGCAGCCAGCAGTGGGGAGGGGGCAGGGGAACCACGGGTCTTTAGGATCCTGCTTTTCAGTTTCCATTAATCAGGGATGGATGTGCCCTGGGTGGCATTCACAGCCCAGAGAGCCAGCAGCCAGCACTTTGGACCACAAGCCTCTGCTGCAAAATTAACCCACCCGTCCCCACGGCACAGCTCCCGTGCCCAGAGCCCTTAGAGCATCTGAGCCCTCTGTGGGGGATGGGGAAATTGGGGCTCTGGGTGGAAAAAAGCCCTTGTGGTGAACTCTTGAGGCAATGGGGGAGTAACTACTGCCACAAGCACAGCAGGAGCTAAACCTTAACCTTCTACTGGCATGTGTTGCCAGTGCTGTGCCTTTGGCTCTGCCCCTGCAGGTGCAGAGATGCTCCACACTCACGGTGAGGGCAGGAATAGGAACAGGGACCCTGGCAGGATAGACTCACCAAAACATCCAAAACCCCTCCAAAAGATATGAAGAACATCCTTCACCTTCACTGGCTCCTGACCCACATGTGGGAAGTGTTTGGGAAAGCACAAGGACTGGTCCAGAACTATGCCAACAGCTTCTCCAGCCACCAGACAGAACTGAATTCCTGCATTTGGGGATGTCCAGGGATCCTAAGGGAGATGAAGCCAACATATCCTGTGCCCTGCAGAGCTCAGCCCCACACAGGGACTCCCAAGGGCCAGAGGAGGTCACCAGGAGACCAAGCTCATCCTCAATTAGGAGACACAGAGCACAGCCAGGCCAGCAGCCCATGGGTTCCACCATTCCCCAGCAGGTCAGGCTGCAAACCTCCACATTTCAGGGGTTACACCACAGCTCCTTTTGTTCCTCATTCACTGGTGGTACCCACCCAGACCCCCTGCACCTCTCTCTCCGTGGCATTATCCTCCTGCCCCTCTGCTGGCCCTGCACTGTCACCCTCTAACCCAGCTAAGGCATGGCTGATGGGCAGACAAAGGTATGGATGAGGTGGGGGGTGAGGGATAACCATGGAGACTGTCCCACACACAGGGAAGGGCAGGTGACACATGACAAGTTTTGTTGCTTTGGGTTTTTATCTTCTGTAAGTTGCCAGTCTTAGAATTTTCTAGAGAATAAAAACCCCATCCCTTCAAAGAAGTGCTGAAGCCAGTTGTCTTGCTTGTCCCTATCATAACAATCCTGACCAGGTTCTGATCAGAGCAGGGAGATTTGAAGAGGGGAAATGCTTTATGGGAAATAAATTTTCTGAGTTAAAGCACCAGCCTCAGAGGTAGGTCTGCCCAAATCCCAAACTGCCTCCTGCACCTTCTGGGCCACAGCCCTTTCCATGCCCTGGC
Source organism: Trochalopteron elliotii (assembly GCA_024734555.1). NCBI lineage: Eukaryota > Metazoa > Chordata > Aves > Passeriformes > Leiothrichidae > Trochalopteron > Trochalopteron elliotii. The sequence continues at coordinate 484,396 of JANPWX010000294.1, forward strand.
AGAGCAGGATTGCTCTGCTGGCTGCAGCTGATGGAGCTGTGGAGAGTAAGTTCTGTTATCTTTACATGCTCTTATAAATTGGTGTTACACTTGCACAGCTTTGGCGGGCAGGGGGTTGTACGGCAGCTCCAGCTGACCCACAGATTAATGCAGCAGAAGCTCTTTAACTGTGAAATCTCCCTTAATGCAAAAATATTTCTCTTGCTGGGCAGTAGCAAATTCTTCATCCTGACGGTGATGTAGCTCAAATCCCAGCCTCCTGCCCCACTCTGTTCCAGTCACCCTCCAACACACGTGGGCACAGGAGATAAATTCAATACAAGCAGGCCATTGCCAAAGTGCCATCAAGTTCCAGCGGGATGATGCACTGCTGGAATTTGATGTTAGTGGCAGTGAAAACCTATTTTCTCGTCATTGCCTGTGGGTCTCACAGCATTTCACCTACCCTGTGGGCTGTGAGAGAAGCACCTGACCCCAGCCCTGGAACCCAGCAGCAGGAAGCCCCCACAGCCCATACCAGCATGTCACAGTCTCCCCTGCCCCAGGGAGGAGAGAGAAGAGCAGCCCCACGGGCAGCAGGACCCTGCCCACAGTGTCCCCACTTGGGGGTGAATGAGGAGATGCCCCTGGCTGGGACTGGGCAGCAGCTGCTTCTTCTTCCACAAGTGACAAGACATAAATTAAACATGGAGAGTTAAACGGGTCATCAGTGGAGCCTCAGCCTTGCTGCCTCCAGACCAGGGACTCATTTCAGCCCGCCTCAAACACCAGTACAGTTTTTAACAGAGTTTGGTTTGGTTTTTTTGGGTTTTTTTTTGCCACTTGCATTATTTTTTGTAAGCCCTTCCTGCAGTCCCTGCTGCGCTGGCAGGGAAAGTGTTCCCGCCGCGTGCGAAAGGAACGGCTATTTTTAACCTGCCCGTGTTTGTCAGCGCTTTCGGCTCCAGTGCCTGGTGGAGGAGCCAGTTTTGCAGCACCCGGTGTCCCGCAGAGGGTCGTGTGGCCTTTGCCAGGAGATGGTGGCAGAGATGTGGGCACTGTGCCTGGGGGTGATGGTCCAGCTCGCTCATCCCTGGCACGTGTCAGATCCATACCAAAGCCCTGGTCTGGGTGCTGCCGGGACCCACCACTCCTGCCAGATTTCAGGCAGCACAGCCTCTGTGCCTTTGCAGACACCTATGAAATCATCAAGCAAGGCTGCAAACACAAGCTGGATCCTGGGATTTGGCCTTTCTGCCTGCCCTTTGCTGGGAATACCAAATCCGGGCATCAAACCCAGCCCTGTTTTCCAGCTGATGGCACTGCCAGGGATTTAGGGCCAGAGGAGGACCCAAGGGGGGGAGAGCTGTGTGTGGGTCACAGGGAAGAACTGTGGGTCACAGCAGACCCATCTCAGAACAGCAAAGAGCCCCTGGGGGCTCATGCCAGAGCACGGGCTCTGGCAAAAGTCCTGTCACTCTCTGCAGCTGAAACACTGGTGAGATTTTCTGTCCAGGTCAGGCTTTGCAGTGTTGAAGAGGTTTCAGTGCCCACAGGGAGAAAATGAAAAAAAAGAGAGAGAAAAGGAAATGGTGGTCATGCATGAAATTATTTAATTTCAGTGACGTGGGGGTTGCATTTGATAAATCCAGCTTATCGAGAAATGGAGGTATAGAAAGGTCCAGCCACCAACCACGGAGATGTGGGAAGGGGTAGGAATGGGGCTGAGCAGAGAAGGCCAGGGAAATCTCCCAAGCCCAGGGAGCCTGGTGAGAGAGGGGCCCCCCACACAGTGAGAGTGGGATCTGCAGAGCCCCTTTCTGGAGTGAAGCTGCAGCAGGACAGGCTGTCCCAGATGATGGGGGCAGGATGGTGACAACAAGGAGATACAGGCAGCCACAAGACCTGGCGCTGGGCAGGAGCTCCTTAGCAATCCCTGTCATCAAGGTCATCACTGCTATTTATTATTTAGGGCCTCACAGCCCTAAATATTCATCAGCAGGACTTTGTGGGAGGGGTGAGAACACGTGTGTGGGGTTCAAGTGTCCTGCTCTCCTGCCTCTCCAAGGATGGGATAAAAGCAGGGATGGGGGCTAGCTGGAGCTGGTGCTGCTACCTGAGCCAGGCAAGGATGAACCTCAGCCCTGCAGGACCCTAAACTGTCATATTTCACCCTGGCCTGGTTCTCCACACTCCATGAAACAGCCTCATGCAAGTTCTGGGATACTGCTGAGCCAGGGTGGGGACCCCATGGTCAGCACAGCCCCCGAGGGTGCCAGACCCCACCAGTGCTACCCTCACAAACCTGGCACCCCCAGCATCTGCAGATGTGAGGTTCCCTGGCAGCCAGGGCAGTGTTTCCAGTGGAATTGTTCAAGGGTGAGATAAAATATTTCTACAAAACCATCCTCCAGCGAGCCAGTGGAATTCTCCTCCCTTTTGCTTCCTTCCACCTGATTTCATCCCTTGTCTGAAGGGATGGATACGGTGCTTCCCCTGGCACAGCATGGATGCCACAGGCTCCCCCTTCACCAGAGGTGGGGCAGCAGCAAATCCTGGATTTAGGGAGACCCTCATCCTGTGTTTCCTCAGCAGCTGCTGTGGCCCCTCACTCTCACAGCAGGGCAAGTTGTGCCCATGTTCTTGCTGGTGAACGTGGAAGCTGGACCCACGGTTTGGGCCCCAAGCAGAGCTCAGCAAAGCTCTCAAGTGAACTTTTACAGGTCAGAAATTACCTGTCTCCAAAACCACAGTGTTTCCCAGCAGGGTCATAGTGCCCAGCACCAGTCCAGAGGAGAGGCAGATGGACAGGGCCGGGGAAAAGAGGGAGGATGAGGATGATGAAGGCTCTGCGAGCAGCAGGGAGTGGGTCCTGCGGGCATTCCCAGCTCTTCCCCTCACTCAGCTGCCCCCAGCCTCCCGGCAGTTCCCGAGCTGCCTAATTAGCTCTCCCTGCTCCCAGCGCCGTCCAGCTGGAGCCGGAGGGCAGGGGCGGACAAAAGCCTCACTATTGACAGCCCCTCCGAGGAAGGGGCTTTTCTTCTTCCCCTCGCTTTTCTTTTCAAGCCCCTCTCCCCCCTCCTTGGGCCGGGGCCACGGGCTCATTAGCACTTGGGCTCGTTGGGATGGAGGCAGCAGATGGCAGCCAGGCGGCCGGCCCCGCCGCCGCCTCTTCCCGCGGAACAGATGCCCGGCCAACAAGGGGGAGGATTAACGGGGATGGGGGGCCATCCGCACTGCAGGGCTGCCAGCGGGGGCTTCCTCCGCGGCAGCACACCCCACGTCCCTGCCGAGGGGCTGCCAGCCCGCTGGGGACTCGCGGCGGCCGCCAAAGGATGTATTGGGAAGTATCCCAGTATAATCCCAAAGATTGTATTGTATCCCAGAGGTTGGGATGGCCAAAAGTCACTGCAAAGGCCACAGGAGAGCTGCAGCTGCTTTCTGCACTCGCTGGGGTGCCGAGACCTCTGACACTGCAGTGCCACGGCTGCTCCTGCCCTGTCCCAGTGCAGCGGGGAGGACACGTCACCCTTGTCCCAGCACTTCTGCTGCAGCACTCAAACTCCTCTCTAAGATCACCCGCAATGGCAAACTATGGCTTAATCCCGCTTCAGCAGCCCATCCCTCCCCCTCCGTGCACGGTGCATCCCGGGGGATTAAGGGTTAAAGCACAAATCCCCAGCGCTGCCCTGATGTGACCCACTTAGACCATCTGGCAGGGAGGGATGCAGGAGCCTCCTTTCCCCCAGCGCTGCCGGTGCTCACTCGGCATCACCGGCTGCCCCAGGAGCTGACACCAGCACCCACAGGCCCCAGCCCCAGAGCACTCAAAAGTGGATTTTGGCTGAGTTTCTGGGGACAGGGCAGCTCATGCCAACAGTACTGTGGCTGGCAGTGTGACAGCAGAGAATTAAACCACCCCCAGAATCATCCTGCAAACCCCCAGACTCCCACCAGCTCCAGTTCCCTGGGATACCCTGGAGCATTTCCCACCTGGATGTCCCCAGGTCACAGCAGCAGTGCTGATGAAATTCTTAGCAGCGCTGGAAGAAGTCAGGCTTCCAGGAGGGACAGGGCTCCCAGCCCCGCAGAGGTCACGGCCAGGGAGGAGATGCAGACAAAAGCCCAGCCCAGAGGGAGGAAAGCAGATCCTGCTCCGGGGCAGGGGCCAAAAGCAGATCCTGCTCTGGGGCAGGGGCCAGAGTGTGGTGTTCTACCCATCCCCAAAGGCTGGGCAGAGGCCAGTGGCACCTTAATACAGATTTTAAAAGCATTTTCAGTTCACCAGAGCCAAAGCCCCATCCTCAAGGCCCAGTGAGAGAGAGTGAGGGCACTTCAGTTTGGCAGAGGGGGTCAGGGCATGGTAGGTGGTCCCTGTCCCTGACCTCATCCCTCCCCAGCACACTGGGCACAAAACTCCCTCAAATCTCACACTGGGATTTTGCATATGTTGGAGCAATTCCCCTGCAAAGGCAAGCTCTTGTCAGCCCCAGCCTTTCCCAGACTCCCCTCACCATCCAGTCCCTCACTGCCAGCTGCACAGCCAAGCCCTACCAGGCTCTGTGTGGGAAAAGGTTAATTGGAAAAGCCCCTTTCCCCATCACCTCAGTTTTTCCTTTCACATTGCAAACCGGTCAATAATCCATTTACTTTGGCAGAGCTCTGCTCTGGGCACAAAGCTGTCTGGAGGGGAGTGGATTTCATCACCCCCCCAGCCCCAGCAGAAACAGGAGGGAAGGTATTAATGTACTCTTTTATTCCAGGATGAACCATGGGTTTAGCAGAGCTTTAACCCTCCAAACCTCCAAGACAGCTTGATGAGAATTTAGATGGAAGAGGCTTTACCTGCCGAAGCAGCAGGAAGGTAGTGGTGAGGGATGGGGCAAGGGGGAAAAAAAATAATTTTCTGGCCAGGGATCCCAATCACCGCCCCACAAGGATGCAGGATTGAGCCCTCAGCCATTCTCAGGGCACCCTGCAGGGATGGCTTTGGGCTATGGACACCGGGGGATTCCCTGGCAGGACCTCCCATGCCGCAGCTGAGCCCCTTGACACTCCACGAGGGCACAGGCTCAGCCAGGAAAACTGATGGGGAGGTGGGCAGCACTGGTCTAGAAACCACAGCAGCATCTCCGCTGCCGTGGGAAGCATGGGGCCAGATCCAGGGCAGGGTGTTTGCAAGGGACCAGCTGTCAAGTGTGGGAGAAAACAAGAATCCAGATGGTCATCTTAATATTTCATTTGGCTAACTGGTCTCCCCATCTCCTCTCTGGCACCACAGTCATTTGCTCTTAAATTAGTCGGGAGTATCGTCAGGGAAGAAAGGCTGATCCAAGCAGTGGCGCAGCAAAACCTTCTGGAAAAACAAACCCTGAGCGGAGCCAGGCACAGAATCCACTACAAGAGGAGCTGCTGCAAGCCTTGGGTCTGTTCTCTCCACGGATGGGGAGCAGGAACCTGGCTCTGGCTATTGCTGGACTACGAGCTTAGTGCCAGCTTGGGGACATCACTGCAACCCAGTGGGGACCGCCCCTGGGGGTGTGAGATCTGGCATCTCAGAGGTGTGATCCTGCCCAGACGGCAGCCTCGGGCTCCTGGCAGAGCCCTGTGGGATGCGAGCTGAGCCGGCAGGACCTCTGAGAAGAGCTGGGAACCAGAGCATCTCTGTCCCTGCAGCCTTTGGTGGCAGCCCCTGGAGCGGCAGAGCCTCTCCGTGCCCGGGACAGGGTGAGCGCAGCGAGTGCCCCGCAGACCCCGGGGCGAGCCCCGCCGGGCTGGCCCCGCTCTGTGCGGCCGGGAACCCCCACACCGCAGGGAACATCCCCGGGCTCGGCCGGCAGCACACGCCGCCGGGGGACAAAAGGAGCCACTGAGCCGGCAGCGGCATGGCCAGAGCACAGTCCAGCGTGGGCTCCTGGATCTGCGGGTGTCGACATGCAAACCGCAGCAAAGCCAAGCTGGCAGGGCCGTTCTGCTGAGTTCCAAGAGCTCCTGGATTGTTTGACTCCCACCGGAGCTGTCACTACCGACAGCATGGAGAGGTGCACACATTTGGGAACTTTTTAATGGATCGGCAAACACCCCGAGCCGCGGTGCTCAGCCCCACCAGGATGTCTGTGCAATCCAAACTGCTGGCTAGATAGAGCCAGGCATCATTCCTGGCACCCAGGCTGGCTGCATTTCCCCAAAACCCGAATTTGTTGCCTTCTTACACCTCCAGCTGCAAGATATTTAAGCAGCAAGGCTCACTCAGGCACCTTCAGGCAGGAGTGTGGGTAGTAAGCCCTCAGCCCTTCAGGTGCCGACCGTACCCGATGCAGGGATGGAGGAAAACACAGTGGTTCCTCTCCAACACAAAGGCTGAAGCCCTGCAAACACTGCCTGTGGAAACAAGAGTTGCTCTTCTCAATTAGAGGCCGAAGCCATGCCTTTCCCATTTTCCTACCCAGATTAAGGGAAATCAGAGAAGTTAGAAAAATTCACACTCAGCAGCTGGGCTGCAGGGGCAGAAGGGACCCCCATGCTGCACAAGCCCATCCCCATCTGCTGCTGTGGCAGGACCCCCATCCCCACTGCTGCTGTGGCTCACAGCCTCCACTGGCACGGGAAGCATCTGAAATGGCTCATTCCAAAGGATATCTCTCCTCCCTAGTACAGGCTGAGCCCTAAACACCCAGCCCCCTGCAGACAGAGCCCCTGTCCTCTACAGATGCAGCACCTCCACAGAACTTTGGCTGGTTCCCCACACCAGCTAGGCAGAGGAAAAACAGAGCAAAGAGAGAAGAGAGCCAGAAAAAGCGTCCTTTCTTTATAAAAGCAGCACAAACAGGATATTATTAAAAAATACTGAGACAGTCAGCAAAATAAAGCCGGTCTAAATTAGAATGTACATGGCTGTGAGGAAGCCACACAGACCTTTGCCTGTGTGACAGCCTGGCAGAGAGGTTCAAGGGGTACTCCAGCCCCCTTGCCTCTTTTCATAGGTTTCTCTGATTCTCAGCCTCTGGCAAAACATGGGGGCACCCACTTTACTGGAGCAGGAGGACAGGACAGGTACTGGATGAGCAAAGTCAAGGCTGCTTGGCTGTGGGACGTGGGGCCACCATCCCCAGAGCTGTCCTGGTCCATGGCAGTGACCAGTCTCCATGAGCAGTGTGTCTCTGGGGGACACCAGCCTCCCCTCGGTGACAAGGCAGGGTCCAGCCCTAAGGGGCTCTTTCCCTTCCCAGTCTTCACCTTCCCAAGGGTCCCAAGTGAAGGGCTGACACAGAGCCAAGGCAACCAGCAGGACACACACCCCAGGGCTCTGCACAGAGCTGGTCACACCTTCCAGGTGATGCCCCCCACCCCTGCCCCCACTCCGTAGCCCAGCTAGAGCTTTGCAGACCCTCACCCTGCTCCCCTGGGGGCTCAGCCAGCTGCCAGGCTCCACGCACCACCGAGCCAAAGTTTCCCAAACCTCTGTGCTCTAGAACACAGCACCTGCCCAGGGAGGGGGCTCAGCCAGCCAGCATCCCCCAGCCTCAGGCATGGGGAGGGTGCCCCGGGTCCTCCAGCCACGAACTGCTGGTGGCGAGGGGACACACTCAGGACTCTCTTTATGGTGGGAAAGGGACCAGACGTGGAGAAGGACGCGGGGTCTCCCAAAGCTCCCCTCCCTTCCCCCTGCAGCCCTTACCTGGGCAGCGGCTTGCGGGCGGTGATACTGGCCACGATGATGCTCTCGGGTCGCGGCGTGGCCACGGCTTTGAAGGTGCCTCTCCAGAACTTCTCGAAGAGCTGCTTCTCGCCCTGCTGCACGCCGGCCATGGCTCCCGGAGCCGCGGCCAGCCCCCGCTGGAGAGGCACCTTCAAA
>JANPWX010000294.1:492625-559969 GCA_024734555.1 Trochalopteron elliotii
AGGAGCCGAGCCCGGGGAGGGGACGGCTCCGGGGCGTCCGCGACCCCGCTCGGGTGCTGTCGGCTCTCCCGCACGCTGCTCGCCCCTACCAGGTGGCTCCTGGGGGGCTTCCCCACCCCCTTACAGCCCCCAGGACTGTCCGTGCGCCATCCCTATCATTTCCTTCCCCAGCAGAGAGGCCACTTCCCGCTCGCTGCTGGATCGGGGGCACCGCTGCACTTTGTCCTTTCCCTCCAGGGCAGAGCGAGTCCCTGTCCCGCCACAGAAGCTGCCAGTGGCCTTCGTGTTTGCTCAGTCCCAACCGGACACAAGTAAAGAAAGGCAGAGCCTGGAGCCACGGCTGAGGGAAGGAAGCAGCAGGAGGCCGTAGAGACCACTCTGTAACTCGTCCGTACCGAGACCCATACGAGACAGAGAATTTGAAATACAAGCTCTTTTTCCCCCTCTCCTCTCCACCTCCCTTCCTATTTAACTGGGAAGGGGCAGGGATGGAGCACGCATTTCCTTGGCTCCAGTGCAGTGGCAGGCTGGGAATCCCACAGTGGGATCCAAACCAGCACAGAAAACAATTCCTCACCTTCCAGGGCAGGATTTGACCCGCCAGGACCGGCCGCGTGGGGAGGGAAGAAAGCTGGGGCGGTGCGAGTGCAGCGCTGCGATTTCCCTCAGCCTCGCGCTGAGTACAATAAAAACGTCTTTAGGAGAAAACGCTTCTTCTACCACATGCTTTGAAGCGCAAGTAAAAGCTGGTGACCTTGGATGAATAAGACTCTCTCTATTGTGCCTCAGAAACCCGCATGATACGTTTATGTAAGCGGCGGGGGGATAATGGATCCAGGAACAATAGGCGGTGGGAGCCGGAGAAGAAGGAAAATCATGGGGAAACTTAATCGCTTCTTTGCGACAAATATAAATTAGCAGAAGGCTCGTTCTGGCGGCGTTGTTTGCCAACTCCTCCTTCCCTTGCCCCGTTTTGCTTCCTGCCCGCTCTGTGCCGCTGGTGGCCGGGGTCAGGAGCGGTGTCCCCGCTCCGAGAGCCGCAGCACGGGTGGCACAAGCGGGCCGGGCTTTGTGCCGCGGGCGGCTGGAGATGGATGCTGGGGAAGCGGCAGCGGGGACAGCGGGCACGGATCCAGCAGGGCTTAGAGAAACGCTGTCAGCTCTGCCAGACAGTGCCTAAAAACCCGACAGGGAAGGACAGCGCTCATGCACAGCGTAGAGATGCTCGCTGGGAGGCTGCTCCCCCCCGGGAAACCGCCCAAGGGCGATGCCTGGGAAAGGCCGGCTCGGAGCTGCGGCTCTGCTCTAGCCCAGGGCACGCTGCACATGCCGCGGGCAGATGTCAGAGAGGGGATGCTCCGGGGATAGTCACAGTCAGGAAAGGGCAGAAGGAGCAGGAGAAAGGGCTTGAGAGATCTAGAGCTGCCTAGAGGGAGGGCACACACAGCAGCCCCAGGATAGTCACCGCTGGCCCAGCGCTCTTCTCCTGCAGCTGGGCAGGGACAGGGACTCCCCACTTAAGCAAATCCAAGCTTGGTTTTCCTCTGGCCCTTCCAGTCATTTCCGTAGAGCACAGGCTGTTCATTAGGAACCCGTTTCCCATTCAGGGCACATTAAACTCAGTAAATAGAGATCAGGTGTAAGTACACACACCCCCCCCCAATCTTGCTCTGGTTTGTTGAGGAACAAACCCCAAACGTGGGGTGAGAGTCAGGCAGGAGCCCCAGCGGCACTGTCAGCCCCAACCCTCGGCTGGTGCCTCGTTAACCACACACCCTACAAGGCTTCACCATCCCCTGGGCTTTGCAGGATGAGCCCAACCACCGCCAGCTGCAACCAGCGGCACTCCAGGGCATTTCACCCCCTTTCATCAGCGATCCCGGAATGGCTCTAATCGCCCTAACGTTAAGTCCCAAATAAAAGGAATAATAAATGTTTGCACTATTAAATTAGCAGCACGGGTGGTGTGTGGGCAGGAGGAAGGCTGGGATCGTTACAAGAGCCCTCTCTCCTGGCGTACCTTGTGGAGACATCAGTGAGCCAATTAAGCAATTGGCTCGGTTAACGGAGGCTCCCAGGAATAGACTTCCCTGCTATAGAATAACTGCGCAGTAATAAATTGTCTCATAAATAAACAGCCTGAGAAAGCATTACAAGATCCCCAGAAAAAGCACTATATCATCAGCAAAAAGGATGCTGTGTGCTTCTGGTGTGTCTGTTAACCCGTGGCATTGCCAACACTTCTCTGAACTGGGGCTGGGGGTCCCTATGGGGGCTGTGGGAATGGTCCCATGGGGGTGGACATGGCCACAGCATCCCTGGAGCCCCCGCAGGTGCTGCCTGCCCTGTGGGACCACTGTTTGCCAGCAGCACAGAGCCCTCAGTCACTCACCCATGGGAGTGCCATAAATGCCAGCCCGGGTTATTTATAGCTGGGACTCTGCCAGGTTCAAATGTTTGCAATAAACTGTAGCAGAATGAGTGAGTCCTGGGATGGGAACAGGGAAACTGGAACTTAAAGGATAATTGCACTTTTTCCTCTTAATCAGAGCCTATTAATAAAAGAAAATATAATACTATAAAATAAAATAGAAATAATACAAAAGATAAAACCTGTCTTCCTTAAAGAGCTCTTCTTTCATTATTTGGGGTTTCTTTGAGTGACACGAAGGGCTTCCCCCTGTGCTTGGGGGGGCTGCAGACCGGGCTCTCCCCAAGGCTGCTGGCCCCCAGCTCTGCTTGCCACACCTGGCTCTGCAGCCCTACAACCCCCTGTACCCCCCAGTTAAACACACAGAACCCTCCTGACCTCCAAAACCTCCCTTCAGCATCCAAACTGCGCTGGGAAATGTGAGAGGGACCCACCTGGCTCAGGGACAGAGAAACTCCAGCCATGCCTTCTCCTGCTTTTCCCTCTTCCACATTTAGAGGGCCCTGTGCCCTCATCCCCTCCCACACACAGGCTTTGATTTTGAGAGCATGGAGAGAAGAGAGAGGTCCCTGCTCTGGTGAAAGCCCACTGTGAGCTTTGGGCTGCTGTTGAGGAGGACAAGCCCAGGGCCAAAGGAAGCAGGGATCAGCAGGAAGAAACTGTGTGTGTGCAGGAGGTACCCCAAGGCAGGGAAAGGAGAAAATGTGTTTAGCTAGGATTAAGTTTTAATCTGTTCCTCCTAGTAGAGAGAAGAAAGCTGGGCTTGTCCCGGAGCTGCACAAATATTTTTCTGTAAATGTTGGATGTTGGTTTTTTGTTGTTTTGGGTGGGTTTGTTTTTTGTTTGTTTGTTTGTTTTCCTTATTTGGCTTGTACCCAGTGGGAAGAGCCAGAGCCTGGTTTTGCTCAATCCATTCCCACCTCCACGTGCCATTGGCATGGGACCACCCCATCCATTCCCCAGCCAAACAGGTTTACTGCAAGGGCAGAAAGTCAGTAATTATCTCTGGAAGTATTCATTATCGTCAAGAGTCAATAAACAAAAGCTGTGTGTCCTCTGCTCGTGGCACTCCAGAAGCACCTACCAATTACTGCCTTGACTTGGCCAGCCCTGCCTGGCAGGAGGGGGACCCTGCCTGACACTGCCTGCTTTGGCCAGACAGGAGGAGGAGGAGGAAGAGGAGGAGGAGGAAGAGGAGAGGAGGAAGAGGAGAGGAGGAAGAGGAAAAAGAGGAGGAGGAGGTGGAGGGGTGATGCTCTGCTTTGGAAGCTGTGGGAGATGTGCATGGACACTGAACTGGTCTGGCCATGGAGCTGTCCAGAGGATGCTCTGTGGAGCTGGATCCAAGCTGGTTTTCCCAAGAAAGGAGTGAGGGGGAATGGGCTGCAGGGTGAAGAAGCAGCAACAGCCACAGAACAATGTGTACTGTGTGCCAAACTGAGAGAAACCCTCAGATGGTGGCAGGACACTGCTGCTGGAGCATCTTTAGCCTGGTAAATGCATTTTGCAGCATCAAACTGTTGCAAGAAGGAATTCACTACCTTTCTAGGGGCAAATAACTGTTTTATGGCCCTCTTCCCTGCAAGGCTCCTGGCTGACCCCTCAGCCTTGGGCAGAGCCCAGCACTCGTGTCCTGCTCTGCCTGTCCCCATATCCAAGGGTGCATCCAAGGTCAAGGCACTCACCAAAGGTGTCTTTTTATTTTTTGTCCTTCCTTTCTCCACCCACAGAAAAGCCATTTCCACCCACAGAAGACACAGGAGTGCCCACAGTCCTGGTGCAGCTGCAAGGCTGTGCTGGCCCCTTGGGCACAGGATGGTGGCAGTGGCCACCCTGTCCCCTCCCTCCATCACCCTGCCCAAGTTCCTCCAGGCAGGAGAAAATAAGGGAAGTGGGAAGTAGAGCTGCAGCCTTCCCTGGAGAGCACCAAGGCTGTGGGCACTGGGTGTATCCCCTGTCCACCAGGGCCATCCCTCAGTGCCCAGCTCGGGAGCTTCAGGATGCTGGACCTGCCGTCAGGGGGCTGCTGGGGCTGATATTGGGGGCCAGGACCTGTGCTCCCCTTGTCTGGGTCGATAAAGGATGGGGATGTCCCCATGTCCCCTCCATCAGCGCTGGCTCCACTGTGCCTGTGCAGGGAAGAGGGAAACCTGTGGGGTTTGAGTGTGAAAAACCACAATGGGAGTGGGACCAGTGCAGGGTGGGACACCCCAGCCAGCCCCTGGATCCCAGGATACTTCTCCATCATCTCCAGACGGACACTGGATGCCTCTCCATCATCTCCAAATGGATATCAGGGACCTGCCAAGCCCCTGTATCCCCTCCCCAGGACCAGGTGCATTCCACCCCGGCTTTCTGTGCTGGTCTCCGTGGAAGCAGCCGGCTTTTCTGTCGGCAGGAGGGGGCTCTGCAGCTCACCTGCCCACGCGTCTGCTCCAACAAAAGCCTTTTTCCCTGCCTGCTTACCCGCCGAAGCCGCCCGGCCCGGATATTTAGGCAGTACTACCAAAAAAGGCGCAGGGACAGGCACTGTGAGCGTTCCCAGGCAAAGCCATTCGCAGCCGCCGGGAAGAGCGGAATGAAGGAACAGCAGCAGAAGGAGGCAGGCAAGCCAAGCCACGTCCTTTTCTTCCCTTTGGCTCTAAAAAAGCTCCAGACTGGAAAAGGGGATGGAGGGTTGGAGCTGAAAATATGATTTTTTCCCCTCGAGTGGCAGTGGCCGTGGAGACGAGCCGGCCCCCGGGGACCATGCGGCAAAGCCGCGCAGCCGCCGCTGCTCCCCGGGTGCCACCGCCGAAAGGTCAGACACAGCTGGCAGAGGGGGACGGAGGGGACAGAGCCCGCAGCCTCATGTGTCCGAGCAGGAGAGACAGGGCCCGGCTTTCCAGAGCTCCCGGCTGGGCTGCGGGGAGCACAGGCAGCCCCCGACCGCAGGCAGAAGGTCCCAGAGCCCCGAGGATGTGCCCCGGAGCTGGGGAGAGCAGGGCTGCTCTCCTCTCACTGCCCTCCCCGCTGGCAATTAGCAGCCTCCAATCACACGAACAGCACCGCTGACTGTTGGAGTAATTTCTGGCAGCTCGGCCGGATCCCAGCCTCCAGTCCGGGTCTGCGTGGAGGAGGGAGTTTGGGGATGCTCAGCACAAGTTTGGACTGCAGGGCAGGAAAGCATCGGGCTTTTGCCTCCAGCTTGGGAAAGGGTCAGACTCAGGATGTGTGTCCTCCTCCAAGCCAGCACTGAGATATTTCCATTCCTGGCTCACCCCAATTCCCAGTGACAGCCCAGCTCCTGCTTCCTTTCCTCCAGCAAACCTCTGCACTAAACCCGTGAGCCAAGTCAGGGGCAGAAGGTCTGAATTCCCCAAAAAAAGGCTCGAGCTCACCCTTCACTCTTCCTTGGCCACCCCTTGCACAAAAATCCATCTCCCTGGGGAAGCTGAGGTCTGGATAAGGTGGGAGAGGGACAAGGGACAATCCCCACCCTTTCCCTTTGGATTCAGATCTTAAAACTCATTTCACAACATGAGTCCCCAGGAAGATGCTGCCCAAGACCAAAGATATTTAACCAAATCTGCCTGGGGAATGCTGATAGGGCAAGTGGTTTGACCCCATTCAATCACCTCTCGCTGAGTTTTTTTGCCTGGATTTTCCCCTCTGTGGATTATTGTGCTGTGGCAGTGGGAGTGGTGGACAGAGGAGCCTCCTCAGCCCCTGCCATGCAGGGCTGCCCACACCACAGGGGGATGAAGCAGGAGGCAGCCAAAGTGCTGCATTTTGGCCTTTATAGACTATTACTGATAATAGAGAAGAACAAAAATGCTTTAAAATAAAGCACTCGAGGGCGTCAGCCTAAGCGTTAAATAGGCTTCTGCTAAAATGCTGCTTCCACTGAAGAAGTTTCCTGATTTGGAATTGGAGGCATTACCCTGCTTGAGAGAAAGCTGGAGCTTTGATAAAGCCAGGGGGACAGGCAGCACCATCCCGGGAAAGGGGCTCTGGTGCCTCTCCTGCAGTGTGGGATTGCTCCAGCTGGGGTTCAGGGTGCTCCTTACTCAGCTCTCACCCCCACCCATGCAGAGGTGCCTCAGGAGAGCACCCACTCCCCTAAATTTTAGGCTTCCCACCCGTGTAGGGAGCAGTGCTGCCCCTGCCAAACACAGAGACCATTTTGCAGTGTTAATGGGCAGCACAACTGCTAATGTGTAAACTTTTACTGCTCTGGAGAGTCAACAGAGAGTTTGGGGAGCAGACACTTCCCATTAAGACGCACTAATGAAACGTGAAAATGTTTTAGTGTGCTGTAATTTTATATATTTTTGAGAGCAGCTGCAGTGCTGTTCCATTTGTGGCTAATTTAAGCACAATTAAACCAGGCTAAATTACAGCCAAGTACGCCGCAGGAACTGATGTGACAAGGGACGTGTCCAGGGGCCCCAAATCTCGCTGACCTTGCTGGTACTGTTAAAGCTGGTTTGCAAGAACTGACAGCTCCTGGAGCTTGCCCAAAGGTCACAGCAGATCCCTGAGGACACTGGGATCTTCCAGCCAGGGTGGGACAAGGGCCCCACACCTCCCACAGGCTCCAGAGCTGTTGGGGGTATGTGGTGTGCCTGACTCTTGGAACGGTCCTCTTCCCTGTAGGCTGTTGTTGGGAGCATGGATGAGCCCAGGGCTGTAGCAAATCGTTCCTGCTTGGCCAGAGATGCCCACTCCCCCTTGCAGCAGCCCTGATGCCCTTCCTGGGACATCTCCTCAGCCCCCAATTACCTGGCAAATGCTGAGGCTGCATCCCACACCTCACCCCAGCTGCCTCCTGGGGAGGCTGATTCATCTCAGGAAAAAAAAAATCCCTAATTTTTTCTAGACAATGAAGAAGCTGGTGGGATTTTGTTCTTCCTTTTGGGTAAAGGGAGGAGTAGAATACCCAGAGGATGTGTCATGCTTGCTGGTATCACCTCCTTAGCACCCTGAGCTGGGTTGGTGGCTGCACTGCTGGGTCCTGGCTCCCCTCAGCAGGGATTGAGCCCCCAGCCCTGGGTCCTGCATGGTTTAGGGTGCACAGCCTGTTCTCAGCAGTCTGGGGGTGGTTTTTATTGCTCTGGCTCGCTGAGGATGGCCCTGCTCCAGTGAGGATTGCTCCGAGGGTTTCAAAAGCACCAGCAGCCAGCTCAGTGCTCGTGCAGCCCCCAGCACAGGGAACTGCCGGCTCTCCCAAGGGCTTTTCCGGTTGATTTAGGCAATTGCTGTAAATCCCCTGCGGCCACTGGTTTCCAGCTGAGCCAGGTTAGACCCAATTCAGCTCAGGGACAGCAGGACTGACATCCTCCCACAGCCCTTAGGGATGCTTCTTGTGCCTATGGGCACCACGTCCCTGCAAATCTGTGCCCCACCTCTCCCCCAGGCAGACAGGCACCAGGCTTGCCACAGGAACAGCAGAGCAGCACGGCAGGGTCCAGGATGGCCAGGATTGTCCTACTCAGCCTTACTGCAGGACTCACATTCCCCTTGCACCTCCCTCTGTGCCTCTCCCCAAAACCTGGGGCAGAGGCAACACTACCCACTGCCCCTCAGACAGCCAGAGGTGATGGGGAAAGTGACTCCGTGCCCCACCTGCCTTAACCCGGCTGACAGCAGAGCCCACCCACAGCCCCCTCTGCTCCTGCTGCCTCTTACAAGCCCCGTTAACCAGGCCACGCCTCATCAACTCCAATTAGCGGGCAGGTCATTTCCCTGAGCCATCAGCCAGCCCCGCCCGCGGCCGGGTGAGCGCTGCCTCGGCATCCCCCGGTGCTGCCGGTCCAGCGCCCGGCAGGCACGGATCTCACCGATCCCACGGATCCCACCACTGGAGGAGGCTGCAGCCAGGGCCAAACCTCCCCAGAGCGGCCGCCAGCTCCGCTCTAATTAATCCAATTACAGCACTGCGTTGGCGGCGCAACCGGTGGATTAATTGCGGTTCGTTCCAGGTAGATGGAGGCGGAAACGCTCAAAGAGGCTTCTTGTTGTTGTTAACTGTGCAAAGCGCAGCTTCAAAGCAGCTGGGGAGGAAGGAGTCCTGCCACCAGCACCACCAGCACCATCCTCGGAGGGACAGCGAGGAGCTGGGTGCCTGCAGAGCCCTCTCACCGCTCCCAGAAACAAATCCTTGCCTGAGACTAAAAAAACAAAGATTAGGGGGACGACGCTGGGAGCGAGAGTACGAAGTTAAAGGCTGCTTGATCTCAGATGTATATATATATATATATATATATTTAATAGAATAAAAAGGAGATTATTGGAAACAACTGATTGTGCAGACTGTCAAAGAGATGAAAGTGTCAGGAGTAAACAGATGCTGGTCACGATTCAGCGCTCATTAAGGCAGAAGAAGGATTCATTTCATATGCATGATTAACTCCTGGCCACTGATGATTTACACAGCAGATGATCAAAGGAGAATTAATTATTGCACAAATCGGGCTGCTGCCGGCCCGGCCCCGGTCCCCGATGGCGCTGCCGATGGCACAGCTCGTGGTCCCCCAAACCAGGATCGCCCCGGCCGCCGCTGCCCCAGGCCATGCCTGGCCCGGCCGGGAGCTGTTTGCTCCCACAGCTCTCAGCCCATCCACCCCATTTCACTGCCCAGCATCCCGAGGATCCTGCGCTGCACCCACCAGGCACCGTCAGCACCACTGGGAATGTTGGAGGGTTTCCAGCTCACCCAGCCCAACCATCCCCTCCCCGTTAGCAGTAATTAACCCAGGGAAGGTGTCTCTCCACTTGGCACCTTTTCTTTCCTTTGTGATTGAGTCTCTCTTCGTTACAAGTCCACGCTGTAATTAAAGGAACTCCACTCCCTTCACCTGATTTATTTTTTAATGCCGTCCACTTTTGATCTCTCTTAATTAAATTACGAGCCGTGAATCAACAGCGCTGCCAAAGCTGCTCTGCCTCGCTCACTTCCCTCCTCCACCAAGAATCGCCAGAAGAGTGACAGGAAAACAGCAGCTCTGCTCATGCTGGGATTTCATCAGGAGCACAGGGCTGCATCCTGCTGGGCTCATGGAGAGGAAACACAAAGCCCCCAGGCCCAGGAGTGGAGCAGGGAGTGATGCTGTGGGATGATCTGGCTGCCACTTTTGTCCCTGGCAGGTGATGGAGGACACGGGGCAGCTGGAGAGGCATCATCTGCCTGTGCTCGCTCTCAGGGATGGGAAACCCTGCTGGAAACAGCACCTGAGCCCTGCTGGGATGGTCCATCCTTGGGAACGATGGGTTCTGAGTCCACAAAGGCCCTGCAGCCCCCACCGGCTCCGGGATCTCAGCCCACCCTGGAGCATCCTTGGCACGTGTGGTGCCTGTCCCCCAACCCTCCTGCACCCCTGTGCCCTCCCCGCTGCTTCTCCTGCACCTCCCCTCCCAGCTCGGAGGCCACCACTAAGGGACAATCGGATGTCACACCCGGACAGCCCTCGCCCTCCGCGGGCACCCGGCCCGGGGGGCGCGCATCCCTGCGGAGCAGGAGGCCCGGGAAGCCGCGTGTCTCCGGCACCGGGGTGGCACCGGGATGGCACCGTAACTCTCTCCGTGCAGTCCGGCTGCTGACAGAGCTTTTAATGACCGATTATGGTGGTCTGCATTTAAATGCACCCGCACTGTTGACTCACGATTGCAGCAACACCAGGATAGGAGGAATAAATCAGGGAGGGCTCCCAGGAGCCTCACCCGCCTGGAAGCGTCTCCTGCGGACACCCCAGAGTGAGGGCACGGGAGGCGGCAGAGCCACCTCTTCCTCATCCCCTCGCTGAGTGCAAATGAGCCTGATGCCAATTTAATGAACTGCTGATGACTATCGCCTTTATTTTTAAATCTGAATTCCCGCAGGAGTCACCTTCAGCAGGGAAGCAGCCCCTCCCCAGCGACGGCAGCGCGGATTGATTGCCTGTATCTGATTAGCAATTACACCCGGCGCACTTCAGTGGTAAATACCATCACCCTGGGCTGGGCACGAGGTGATGGCAGACTGTGGGGTCCCCGAGGAGAGGGCTGGGGGTGCCGGGAGCCTGCAGGGATGGAGCTCTCGGGGGCCATAAGCACCTCCAGCTGCAGGGGACAGTCCCTCAATTTAATAATTTGCTTCTCAAAGATTGTGGAGGCTCTGTGTGGTGGGTTGAGCTCTCCACCTTTCCCTCCCCCAGGATAACTCTCTCCTGCTGGTACTTACAGGCATTTATGAATTGTGTCTTTAATACGGCGCCGGAATATTTGCCCCATAAATTCTTAAGAGCAGATTTATGGATGAGCTATTACTGACATCACAGACTATTAATAAATCGGTTAAACCTACAGAGGAGATTGTATCCCCCCATTTTACGGCGGCGCAATAAGCATATAAAGAGGGCCATAAGGCAGCACAGGAGCTGCGGGTGCTGATGTCTGGCCACCGTGGCACAGGGACCATGTCCTGTGTCCCCCGAGCCACCTGCCCTGCCCTGGAAGCCACCAGCCATCCCTCCCTGCGGGGTGTGGGATGTCCGGGGCTGAGTGAGAGGCTCCTCGCAGCCAGGGATGACAGCACATCCCCATTCCCCTGCAGGCAGAGGCGCCGCGGGGGAAGCGGATCAGTGTCGAGGCACTCAGGAGGGCGGAAGGGACACAGAGGACGCTGCTCGCACCGCGCTGCCTCCTGTGCTCAGGAGAGGAGCTATTTGCAGAGCCGAGCGCGCAGCTATTTCTGGGAGAGGCTTCATTGAGAAAAGCCATCTGGAGAGGGGCGGCAGCGGAGCCGCGGCTCCGGGATCCAGTGGGGGCCCAGGGCTTTGATGCACAGGGGGAATGCGGAGTCTCTCCTCATTCCCAGCCACATCGACCGGCTGGATATCGGGATGCTTTGCCTCTAATTCAGAGCCAGAGAAACCTGGTGGTTTTATCCTCGCTGCCACCATTGGCAGGGCTGTTCCCAGCCGGGGGAGATGATCAACCTTCCCATGTGCCTAAGATTTAGACAGACAAGACCTGCAGACACCCTAAGACCAGATCCTGGTGCCATCATGGGTGATAGGAAATGTGGGGTGGAGGGCTTGAGCCCCACACCAGCTCCTGGAACAGGGGTACCATGTGAAACTCTCCTCCTGAAGAGAAAGGGGCTGTGGAGGACCGCAGCAGGAGGAAGATCCTACTGTTGGGATGCCCAGCCAAGGCATGGGGTGGGAGCTGGTGGGCTGGGAGCCTGTGGCTGGCAGTGGCCCCACATCCAGCCTGTTCCCCCAAGCATGAGGAGCCCCCCACAAGAGTCAGGACATGGCCCCAGGGGCACAGGGGGAGATAAACAAACAGAAATGCAATATTTTCTCCCACCACCAAGTTTCCATCAGTGCTGGCTGGCTGGGTTTGATTAAACCTCGCATTTATTACATTTTGCAATATAGTTTTGCTGCCAGATTAAATGCACATAAAACCCACACGAAGGATCCCAGCACACCCAGTCCCCAGAGCCAGCACAAGCCATGGCAGTGTGGGCTGGGAGGAGACAGTGGTACCTTGGGGTACCTCAGGGCCCCCTCCCAGGCTGGCCCTCTATCAGCTTTTCTCCAGCTGGGAATGCAGCCCTGTGTGGGTGGATTCCCTGGGGATTGCAGGCCCGAGGGATCCATGGAGCTGAGAAAGGACCTGTGCAGCATTGCAGATGCTTCTCCAGCACTGGGCACACCAAAACATACCACCTGGTATTGTTATGATTCAAGACAGCTCATGTAATGACACGTAGAACTCTGATTTCTTCAGAGGGCTTAGAGCAAAGTTTATTGAAAGGTAGATTCTTTTATACAGTGTTTGGGTACAAGGAATAGGATTGGCCCTTTAGGGCACCACCTTTTTGTAAACATCTCTACCAGTAAATGATTTGGAAAAACACCGGCTGTCAGGAGGAGGCTATCTACAGGGACTGTTTATAGGGATTGTTTTGGGTTCCTTCTCATGATTTCCCAGGCCAGACAGAGAGTTTTGTCCTTGGCTTTCCCACAGGCTTCAAGGCACTGCCTGGGGCCTAAGAATCCATGTTCTGACCACTGTCAGTTCCCACAACCTGGTGAAGGGACACCCACGGGCCATGGCCACCCAGCCCTGAGCTGTCCCCAGGCTGCTCTGAGTCCCTGGGGCAGCAGATCCACATGGGGATGTGAGGGTGATGCAATCCCATCCCTGATGCAGCCCTGGCAGCTGCTGAGGAAGAAGTCCTGCAGTCCAGAGCCATCTCCATGGGGCTGTTTCACCATGCAGGCTCTCAGCTCTCTGCCTGCTGCTCTTGGAGGAGCTGCCTGTTCAAGCTGCACTCCAGCACTGCAGCTGCTGGGCTGTGCAGCCTCTCCGTGACACCAGCCCCACTCCCAGGCACTTGAAAAGCCTCTGTGTAAAAGAAATTAATAACAAAGTGAATTGCACTCGATCGCAGCTTCTGCAGAGATAAAGCAGTGGCAGCGCTGGAGTGTGAGGGAGGAGTTTAACCTCCCCTCCCCACAACCCCAGGCAGTGATGGATGATGACATTATCACAAAACCAGGTCAGATTAAGACCAAAACAAGCTGAGATCCACCGGGCTTCCTGCTGGGGTCCTCACCGGCGGGGCTGGGTGTCAGAAGGCTGACAGCAGATGTCAAATGATTGATTCCTAAGCAGGCTGGCTTTCCTTCCCAGCCCTGTGATTGGAAGCTGGGAGGACTGGAGCTGCCTCCTGACACTGCTGGGGTCTCACCCAGCAGCCAGCGATCGATGCTCACCCCTGAGCCAGCTGCCTCCCGGTTGGGGGCCTTTGTTTGCTTTGTGATGGACAGAGTTTGGGAAAACGGCATCCTGAAAGCTCTACGGCCTCGTCTGGAGGCTGTGGGGTTTTCACCCCCAGGCTTTGCCACATCAATGCAGCAGCAGATCAACCCACCACGGAGCTGCCCTCGATCCTGACAGGCACGGAGAAAGGAAAAATGTATTTTAAAAAGATGCAGGTTTGCAAGGGCACAACTCACTGCGTGCCCCATGGGCGGGAATGAGAGGCTGGAATAGAGAAGGAGCATCTTCCAGAAGATACAACTCCGAGGGGGAAAATTTTTTCCCAGTTTTCAGCTGCAGTTTTCACGGAGCAGCATCGGCAAAATATCCCTGGCTGGGGAAGCAGCAGCCGCCATGGGGACCTCGGTGCCAGAGCTCCATCATCAGCAGTGATTAATGAGACGTCTGAGCTGTCCTTCAGCACCACGAGCTATCAGGGAAAATGCCTGTGGGAGAGGAAACGGGCTGGGCTTATAACTCCAAACCTCACCCAGAGGCTCCTGTTGGTGTCTGACTCTCTGGACCCGGAGTGTCCCCTCCCCAGGCAGTGTCACCCTGGCTGGCATCCCTCCCCAGGCACCATTGTGCTCCTGATGCCCAAGGGGATTTGTCTTGCAGGGCCCCCGCAGCTGCTGGCAGGAGAGGGAGTCAGGAGCTGTTCCGACCTGTCAGGGCACAGCAACTTAACGTCATTCAGAGCTGGGATCTCACCTCCAAATCCCTCCTTCTCTGACAAGAGCAAAAACCATCCACTCAAATCTTCAAACAGCAGTTCAAAGCCTTTACATCACTCTCAAGATTAATTAGCAGCTAAATAATAATCCAGGATAAGTCTTACCAAGGCATAAGAACCACGACATGGTCAGCCAGTGATGTGTGGGATCCAAGGCAGGAGAAAGTTTCGTGTTCCTGGTTAAATCCGACATCTCCCAGGAAAATGCAGCCTCTGGCCATAACAAACAGCTGTGTCAAGAGTCAATCCTCACCAGAGGAACATTTCAAACCAAACTCACCTGGGGCAGAGGGGCTCTTTGCTTCACCCGTGTTAACTTCAGGCAGGGCAGCAGCAGAGCTCTGGTCACTGAGGGCCAACCCAAATATTCACCAGTGGGTTGGAGGACAGATCCTGGTGGGTCAGAGCAGCAGGGTCAGGCAGGTCCTGGGGCAGGTGGCTCAGCAGAGGCACAGCTATGGTGTGAGGATGGACATTAAATAGAGAGACTCTATGTCAGACCTGTGACATGCTCACATGCAAGCAGTGGCAAGAAGAGAAAGGACTGCTATTCCTTCATCCTGATGTGGGCGCTGAGCCCAGGCACCTCTGCCATGGCCCACAGTGATGCCTTTCCTGCTCTGGCCTCTCACATCCCATTCCAGGGGCTCTCACTGCAGGGTACAGCCCAAACCACAAGTGGAAGCCCAATCCCCACCAGGCTGGGAGTGCCATTCCTTTCCTACCAAGCCCCCTTTTCCCAGGCAGCTCTGAACCCTAGGAAGAAAAACAAACAAACAAACAAACAAACAAACAAACAAACAAACAAACAAACTAACTAACTAACTAACTAACTAACTAACTAACTAACTAACTAAGCAAGTAAGTAAGTAAGTAAGTAAGTAAGTAAATAAATAAATAAATAAATAAATAAAATAACTCTCTGCAGCAAGCCGGCTTCACCAGAACATTTATTTCATAGAATGCACCATTTATTTTCAATTATCGCGGTGCTCCCCCCCCTCCCCGCGCATCTCACTGGTGGAAAAGTTAGCAGAGTCTCACAAAGGGCCTCGGCAGGAGCAGCGGCTCCAGGGAAGGGACAGACGGGATGGGGACAGCACTGGCACCTCTCCCAGGGGCCAGGAGGAGGCTGGCAGCCCGGCCGGGGCAGGGCAGGAGGGGTCAGGCAAGGAGAGCTGTCCCGGCTGTCAGCTCACCTCCGGATTAGCGCGGGAGGAGGTGACAGCAGCCAGCCGAGCAGAGGCGGTGACAGGGACACGGCGGGGGAGGGCACAGAGAGGGATGAGAGCAGTGCTAGGGGCGTCTCCTCCCTCCGGTGTCACCCTGTCCTCTCCCCTCTCCTCCAGGGACCTGCTCTCAGTGCCTGGGTGAGACAGAGCTTGGGGTTGCAGCCAAGTCAGCTGACAGGAGACACCAGCCCTGAGCTCTGGGATGCTGCTGGAGATGCAGCTGGAGGCTGAAAACCCCCAGAGCTGCAGGGGCCAGGCTGCCCCCAAGGTGCTTGTGTGACACCCTGTGCCACATCCCCGGCCCACAGGAGATGCTGAGCTGCGACCCAGGCACAGAATTCAGTGTCTTCACCCCACACTTGCACACCAAGCAGCTTTTTTATTCCCAGGTGTGTCTCAGCCAAAGCCATTTGAAGATCTCTGACACGTCATGAAGGATTTTCTAATGGGGCTCAGCAGACTCTAAGATTTATATCAAAAAGGCCCAATTTATTGAATTAATGCTGCAGAGCAAAGCCACGGCTGCTTAACAACTGGAGTATCAGTATTTTACAGCAACATAACTAATAAGGCCATTAATACAAAGTGGGCTCACTCCTGACATTTATATCACTGTAAATCTTGCTCTCAGCACAGGAATTATTTATGCCATCCCAGGCACTCGAGGAGCACTGTCATCCTTTATCAGGCTGAAAGATTTGAGGCAAGAAACAACGAATATAAACACAATAATAAAAAAACCAAAAGGAGCTCGAGCAGAGCTGGGACAGGTCCCTGATGCAGAGGCAGGGCTGTCCCTTGCTGCCCTGCAGGGATGGGATCCAGGGGGAGCTGGAACCCATCCAGGGTACCTGGCTGCAGTTCCCCACATGCACCAGGTGTGCCCTGAGCAAGGAAAACACAGGGGATTTTCACAGATTGACAGAAAGGACCTTAAGGATCATCTGATTCCAACCCCACCAGGGGGCTGCTTTTGCTTAAGGCCCTGGGTGGAGAACACAGACCCCACTGTCATAAATTTCAAACAAGGATTGTGGATGCAGCCAGGGAGACTGAAAACTGCACGGGGTGAGGAAGATCTAAACCCTTCCCACCCCCAAACAAAACCAAACCCAGCACTCACCAAGCACCTGGGAAACTGCAAATAGGAAGGAGCTGAGGGCAGGGGGGTGGGAGAGCTGAGGAGCCCGACAGAGCTCACTGAGTACTAATTATTCCCGGCATTATCTGCGCAGGCAGATAAGGTTTTCATTAATAAACTTGACGGAGGTGGGGGGAGGCAGAGAGCAGCAGCAGCCGCTGAGAGCCAGGCAAGAGCTGGGGATGAACCAGCAGCACCAGCGAAATGCAATCAGGACAGGGAGCAATTAGGGGGCCCGGGCAGCAGCGGCGGCAGTGGGGGGATGTGGGGACAGTAATTAGCTTGTTCCTGCTCGGCATTGTTGTGCAGGCTGTCTCCTAATTCACAGCACACTGGAAATGAAATCGTTAGCGATCTTCCCCAGGCAAGGCTTTGTTAAACCCGAGATTTGGAGAGAGAAACCCTGGCTGGTGTGGGAGGAGGATGAGGGAGAAGCATCCCCCCTCACAGCCTCGCTGCACCAGCACCTCTCTGCCCTTCCCACACCCAAAGCCCCCTCCCTGTGGCACACTTCCAGGGGAATGCCTGGGAAATATTACCCTGAAAACGTGAAATAAATCTCCCAGGGACTGGGCATCCAAGGGGATGAGAGCTGTGACACAAGAGAGAGGCCAGGATGAGAGATCAGCCCAGCCCCAGCCCAGCAATTCATGTCTTAATTTCAGGTTATGTCATGCAAGTCTGAAAAAAGGGAAAAAAAATCCCATTCCTAAATTTCTAGGAGCTCCTTTCTCATACCTTATCTCCCAGCTATTCCATAAGCCAAACCCAAACTTTCCCCAGCTCTTCCAAGCACCAGCAGCAGCAATTTGCTCTGCTTGGCTGTAATTAGCTGCAAAACCACCTCAAAAATTGCCTGGTTGAAGAACATTTAAAGACTAAAAAAAAAAAAGGAATGGAGCTGCAAGAAAGCAAGCAAAATCCATCATAGCTAATTATTTACTCTTGATTGTCAAAAAAAAAGATGGATTGATGACAGGAGTTGGTAAGCAGGATGATAGCAGGAGTGTTGTTGAAGGAAAGCACTGCAGTGGGATCCAAAAGCAGGAATTTTCATAATCTATGGGCTGTTAATTATCTAAACTGAGGTCTCTTGGAGCTGCCTGAGTGAAGATTAATTAGTTTTTGAAATAATAGCTAAATTGATACTGGGAAGGAGTTTGGGTCCCAAAATAATGGCTGAAAATTAGCCAGCCTGTTTCTCCATTTCTCTCTGCCATGTTCGGGAGGACATTTGTCTCTGTTGCTTTTTCAGAAAAGGGCCATTAATCAAATCAGCAGATGGTTCTTCCCAAGCTCGAGGTGTTACAGAAACACAAAAGGGAGGAGGAGGAAGCAATCACCAACAAGTGTTAGGGGAAAAAATCCTCCAGCCCAGTGATTAGAACTCCAAAGTCCATTTCCCCTTGAAAGAGCAGGAGCTGTTCAACTGGAGTAACACTTCTGGAGTCAAGGAACGTCTCCCGTGACAAGCAGGCACCTCCAGGAAAGGGATTTGTCTGTCTTTAAAACAAATTACCTGCACTAATCCCAAATACCAGGATTTATGTCTCCTGGCTGACCCGGGTTTGATGTCCAGCTTGTCAGTGCCTGCTCAGGCTTTCACCCACAAGTGGGCCACACACACCCGACTCACCCCTGTGTGTCCTGGGGGTTTGTGTGCTGGCCTGTCCCCCTGCAGAGGTGCTCAGTGCCCCCCTCTCCCAGCTGGCTGCACATTCCATGGGAACAGCTCGATGCAGGAACATCTCCTGTCAGCAGCAGTGACAGCTCTGCTGTCACATGTGGCCAGGACCATCCAAGGAGCTCAGGAGCTGTCAGATGAACACACACACACACAGAGTGCCCTGGAACACATCTTGTTTCCTGGCAAGTCAGCCAGTGGCAGCCTCAGCTCCTCAAAGAAACCCCCCCAGTGTTCCCTGCCTCCCTGGGATGGCACCAGCCACAAAGCCCCCCACAGAAGGTGCCCTCACAGGTGGGACACTGCTCCTGGAGGGTCCCTGCTGTCCCAGCTCAGGGGGAAGCAGGTCCATGTCACAGCCAAGTGAAGGCACAGGCAGCTGAAGGCTGCCCCATCAATCAGCAGCCCCTGGGCTCAGAGGAGCATCTGCTCCATCACATACACACACAGCTGACACGTGTGAAAGCCTTCCCAGCACTCACTGAGGCACCCTGCCTTGGATTTTATGGCACAGTAAATAACAGGGGAGAGGCAGGCACCCATCCCCTCTGCATCCCACCCTTTGTGCTGCTCCAACCCAGCCCTGCAGGTTTGCTGCCTGGATGTCAGCACTCCCCACAGGGCTGAGGGACAGGAGGTCATGCTCCCAAGGCCTCGTTCCTTTTCCTGCTCAGCAGCCTTTAGGAACAGGCATCACACACAAATCCCATCCTTCCCTTCCTTTTATCTTTTCACAGCCAAAGAAGGGGCACGTGGCTGGGTGAGGGGTGATCTCCTCCAGCATCTGCCAGAGCCAAAGTTCAGTGCTCAGACCCTCTCCATGAAGCTGACAGCCACACCCTTTGCCACAGGGGTGGCCAGAAGCCTCCTGGAGCCCACTGCCCTTCCCTGAGCTCAGAGCAGGGATCACCCATCCTCAGAGCCACCCCCACCTTACACCCCCCCAGCAGGACCAGAGCTCAGCAGTTTGCTTGTCTGCTCTGGAAAAGGCAAGAGCAGCACTCATAGGAGAGATCCTTTGGATCAGAGGGAATGGGGGCCAGGCCTGCAGCAGGAGGAGGCACTGGGTTTATCAGCAGGGCTCTCAGAGCCCACACTGAGGTGAGGGCAGGCAGCAGAAACAGCTCCTTAGTCACGGGGAGGCTCCTGGGGCTCTGCCAGCCCAGCTGAACCAATCCCCACCGGCAGAGGATCAAAGGTGAGGCAGGGACAGGGAGGGAGGGCACACCTTGAGGCTGCAGGGCCAGCATCATCCTCAGCTCCTGCAGCGTGTGGGCTCCAGGCTGGGTAACTGTGTGGTCTCACCCACTGCAATGCCTTAACTGGATTTATTGCTCTGCCACGGGCAAGGGAAGTCAAGCGGATGCTGTATCCTTGGCCATTACTCTGATTTTTCATCCTTCACCTGCTGTGGATAAAAAAAAAAATGACAGTGAGAGCAGCAACCCCCCCAGCCCAACACCCAGTGTCACCCCCAGAGCAGGGCCAGGAGCACCCACTGCTCACTGTGCCCTACACGGTCCAACAAGCCACTGACTTATCCCCAGGTGCCAAAAAGAAGGAAGCTGGCCAGCAATCCTTAATCAAAACAGGCACCTGTGCCTGGAGGAAGGGCCAGGTTCTGTGCAGGAACCAGAAGTAGTTTCCTGGCTCAGGTGTTGTCAGCTTTGCCTGGATTCACCTTGTTGCCAGAAATGCACATGCTCAGCTGGGGGGACACTTGAGTTGCCAAGTTTTGGGGTGTCTCTGCTAAGAACAGAAGGGGAGGAGTGCCAAGGCCCCAGGGGAGAGCTGTGTGTAATGGAGCTGGCTTGCAGAGGCTTGGAGTGCACAGCATCCACATCACCTCCCCCTCCAGCCAGGCCCTGGGAGGGCAGGCACAGCCCAGGGAGGGCTGGGGAGCAGATCCAGCTCCTGGGCAGGATGCTGGGGCTTGGCTCCTTGCAGATATCTCCATGTCTGGTGTTTGCAGCTCCCCTGTCCAGCCCCAGGCTCTCTGCCAGCACACACCCACCTCTCTGGGCTCTCCAGCCCAGCTGAGACATGGGCTGAGCACATGGTCCTTTCTCCAGATTCCTCTCCAGCCATTTATTTCCCAGCCCCAGGCACGGGGATGGTTTCTCAGCAAGGTGATTAAACGCTGCACTTGTAAAACACTTCATTCTGGGAAACAAATTATGCAAAACACACTCAGTGGGATCTCACACTGATGGATACAGCTGGCTGACAGGGGGGACTCTCCCAGGATTTACCTTCTGGGGACTGTGAGAAGCTGCCTGGCCAGCCTGCTCCATCCTGGGAAAGGGTGTTCAGCACAGAGCTCTGCCCCATCCCAGCCCCCAGGGACCACCTCTGGGGAGGGCTGGCTGGTGGCACACACAGCACAGGGATAGACTGGTCTGGAGGAGGCTTGAGCATCAAACAGAGCAGCTCCAGAGGCCCAGCACATCTGCATCTCCTGCTGCTCCTTATTTTAACCTTCACATGGCTTTTTCAGAGCACTTCTGCTGCTGCTGGCAGTGCTGCACCATGCTGGGATAAGAGCAGCTGGATGGATCTTCACTCATTGTGTTTCCAAGCAGCTCCAGGGATGCTCTACTTGCTCACAGCCTGGGCCAGCACTTTCCCAGCATGAGACCTGGCTGGGCTGGCAGAGCTTTCCACATCTTGGGCCACTGGTGATGGGCAAGGAGGCTGCTCAGCTGCAGACAGGCCCTGGCCATGGCATGGGGCTCACTCTTCTGGAGTGGCTCAGGGATGCTCCAGGGGAAAGGACTTCAGGCAGGCAATGTGCTGGATTAGGAACAAAATTAATCCAATCTGGAGCCTACCTTGGGTGCATCATTGTTAAAAAGAAAAGAAAAAGAAAAGGGAGAAGAGAAATTCAGATTCCCTGCCCCCGAACTGCTGACTCATGAGTGACTCAGGGCTAAGTTTAGCTGTGAGCTCCCAGCAGTGGGGTGAGCACTGCTGCCCTCTCCTTAACCTTCTTATCAGACCTTCCAAGCAAACCCTTCACAGCTCAGGAGGGATTCTGCTCACGCTCCAAGGGGATTATGATGCCCCTCTGCAAGCTGGGACCAGGCACGTGGAGGTCCTGAGGGGCACACAGAGCTCTCTGCTGGGCATGCAGGGCCTGGCAGTGGAGACACAGCACCAAGAGCATCAGCTTGGGGAGTCACCATAGCAACAGGGAATTAATTCTGACAGCAGTGAGGTGTGGGCTGGTCCCCCGAGGGACCTGGGGACAAGGGGCTCCTCTGGGTCACAGGAGGTGGCACTGCCTGACACTGCTGGGCACACCCCAAATGGCTTTGCAAGCCCTGCAGGTGTTGCTCCAACAGCTCAGCCTGGCCTGGGGAATGGGGATGACCCAGATGGATTTCCACAGCAGGGTGCCATGTTCAGGGCTTTCTGATCAAAGCAAACTCTCAGTTTCTAAGCACTGATGGTATCAGCACCACGGGCTTGACCCGGCTGGGAGCTGAGCTGGCTCCCTGCCTCCATCAGAGCTGCTCCTGTCAGGTCAATCATTGCATAACCTCACACTAAACCTTCATCCAGCACTTCCCAGGGACCCAGCCCAGGGCTCATGGCTCATCCAGAGCTGCTTCTTGCTCCTCTCCAGCCCTGGGCAGGAGCTGGGGGGTCTGCCCAGCCCCAGCCCCCCACGCTCCCAAATCCTGCTGCCCTGGGCTGTGGCAGCAATGGGGACATATTCCCACAGGGTCACTGTCAAATGAGCTGAGGGCATCATCCCTTCTCCACAGAGAACACCACACACTCAGCTTTTCCAAGTCCAAGAGCATTGCTGAGAGCTTTTTTCTTTCCCCCCATTTTTTTTTTTCATATGCTAAAAATCAATTCCTCCTCTGCACTGCTGGTAATTCCACTGAAGTTTCTCATCCCATTGTTCCCTTCCCTTCACATTTTCTGCATTTTCCAGGCTCTGTACTGGATGAAGTGCTGTCCATACCCTCTTTCTACCTATTTTTCCACATTTTTGGCTGGCGGTGGCCACTCTGGCCAGGAGACATGCTCTGGCACTCACTTCCCTTGCTAGGAAGATTCCCTTCTCATCAGACAGCTTCCAGGAAGCCCTGGGAGCCACAGAAGCTTGGGCAGTGCTGTGTTCATGCCTTTCTTTGGCATCCAACCTCCCCTTGTATTTATGGGTAGAGAAGGGGTTGTGGCAGCAATTCAGCTCCTTCAGGAGGGAGAGGGGGACACTGCACATCTGCAGAGGGGAGATAAGGGAATGGGGCACCTCCAGTTCCTGGGATTTTATTAAAGGAGAGGTGGCTGGAGAGATCCTATCCCTGCCCAGAAATATCTGCGGCTTCATCCTCGACCAAGGTGGACAAATCAAGTGAGCAGGGTGAGCAGGCTGGGCACTGCTGTGGGGCAGGGAGCAAGGGGAGTGCCCCCTCTCCAAGGGACCACCAGACACACTGTCCCCAGGGCTGGCCAGGGTCACTGGTGACAGATCAGCCCATGGCAGCCCAGAGCTGGACACTGCTCAAGCTCTCAGCACTGCCAGGGTGTAGGGCAGGGGTTGGAATCTGCCAGTCCCCCCCTTATTCAGGGACATGGGGGACAGGGACAACTCCTGGACACCTCCCAGCCCTGCAGCCTGTCTCAGTCAGCCCCACCTCCCACTGCCAGCCCCGTGGGTGCAGCTGCTGAGCCATGCCCCAGCATTTTCCCACCACATGCTGCTTCCCCAGGATGAGCACAGTTGATTTGCCAAGGTCTGTTCCCACCTCTCTGTTCCACAGCAGAGGGAACTGGGCACCACAGCAGCTGATAAGCAGCTGATAAGCAGCTTGCTCCAGCAAAGCCCAGAATGAGTTGCAGGCAGGTGAAGCTCAGATTTCCAGATCCTTTACTTCTGCCCTGACACCTGGGAGCCTGATTTGTCTCTGACACCATCATGTGCTGCTGGTTGCTCTCAGGAACAAGCACGAGGCAGGCAGCAGTGCAGGGAGGGATCCCTGCCAACAAACACCACTTGTGCTGGACACAGCCAAGAGGAGCCATGGGGAAAGGACCCGGTGCCAGAGGCTCCTTTCTGCCAGGGCAAAGCTCACTCTGTCCCTGCAACAGTTTGGCAAAGGGCTTTTGGAAGGCAGCAAGAGCCTCACTGATGCTTGTGGGGCACAGACAGGAGCAAACAACAGCCAACAGCAGTGACAGCAGTCTTCTTGTCAGACCAAACACCACAAAAACCACGTGAATAACCTCAACAAATTCTCCTCACCCTTCAGAGGGGAGGGCAGGTGTGCAGGAGCCTGCTCTGAGCCCTCCTGGGAAGGCAGAGAGGATGCAGCTCCTCACCACGACCACTGCAGAAAGCCTGGGCACAGCTGCCAGCTGATGGCCTGAGTCACAGGGGCCTTGGTGCCACCTCCCACCTCATCCTCCCCTGCACAGCACGTGTCCTTCCCACTGCTCTGGGGAAGGGGACAAACATGAGCCCCCACAGCCAGGCACGTGGGCAGAGGGCTCTGCTCCAGGGGGAGCTTCCCACCTTGGGAATGAACTGTGCTGGCCAGGAGAGCTGTGGGAGAGGATGGAGACACTGAGGGAGCAGAACAGGCCAAGCACAGCAGCAGGGAAGGGACACAAGCATCAATGGAAGGAGTTCAGAGAAGAAGCACTTCAAGGTGACAGAAATGGCTGCCAGGAGTTCACAAGGACACAGGATGGACTGGCTGGGAAGGGACCTTAAGGATCATCTACTTCCAAACCCCCTGTCACGAGCAGGGACACCACAAGTTAACCAAGAGCAGCAGTATTTGGGGAAATGAGCAGGCCCAGGTATGCCAAAGCAAAGGATGGGAAAAAGCTTCTGCCAGCTCCTCTCACCCTCTGTAAACACCACCCAGGGAGCTCCTTGTCTGGGATCACAGCCTGCCCAGCCACATGGAGAAAACACATTTCTGGAAAAGGACAACACATCCAAGCAGCCAGCAAAGCGTGTCAGCAGCTCATGGCTCTGCTGGTGACAGCCCAAACACCACCAGGACATCTCCCAGACTCTCGGGTTTGGTTTCTCACCCGAGATTCTGGCTGTTAAGAGTCCTTGGCCCTCTAAAAGCCCTGAGCTGCATCGCATGAAAAAGCAGAGTCTCCAAGGCCTTGTTTTCAGGTTTCTCGTGTTGTTTATTATTTGATATCTCAAAGTTTTCTCTGCACCCAGCCGAGGTCCGGACAGCAGCTGGGACATGAGGCGACTGCCCCTCGGTGAGGCGGTGCTCTACTCTTATACAGATAACTACGTGTCCATTATTTACTAATTTGTGCCAATGCCTAGTGCCTATACTAGAAAGGTCACTTGTACCTTAACCCAATCTCCTCAAACTACTTTGTGTCATCTCCACCTCAGAAGATGGAGGACGAGGAAGGAGGAGAAGAACTTAGGGCAACACCCTAAATCCTCCATCTTGTCCCTCATTTACCTCTATGCTAAGAATCCTAAAACTACAAAATTTTTCACCCCGTGCTGTGCTAAGCTACTATTTTCATACCTTTGAGGTTTGTAATTCCTCTCTCAGTGTTGGAAGCTTTTCCCATGGACTAAAATCAAACTCGGTGTCTTTCTGGGCTGTGTGCCAAGGTCTCCAGCCCCCCTGGACCGGCTTCACACCCCCTGTCCAGGGTTCAAACTCTCTTCTTCAGGTCCCAGGTCACCCAAAGGGATGCCCTGGACTCCAACATCAGACAACAGGGCCAACCTGCCCTGACAAACAGCCCTACAGCTGGAGAGAACTCCTTGTGCTTCTCAACATCACAGAGCAGCCCTGCTCCTGCTGCACTCCCCAGTTCCTCACTCAGGCACCTCTGCATCCCAAAGGAAGCCCCTTTGGGTGAAACAGACCTGGGCTATGGCCATGAGCTCCCCTCTGCAGGCCCACAGCTGCCCCCAGCACATGCCACCAGAGGGGATCAGGGACATTCAGGGATCCAGGGATGGTGGCAGGAGAACACAGTTCTGGTTTGGTGCTGGGTTTTGCACCGTGCTGCACTCTCCCAGACTAAATTATCATTTACACTGCTCTTTTCCAGCTAACAGAACAAATAACACAGCTGGTGAGCAGAGAACCTCTTCCTGTGACAGCTGCTGAGGGAACCCAGACCCTTTTCCTTCAGTCCCTCTGCTCTGACACAGGGCAGGTTCCAGATACCCCAGCTGGGGGTTTGTCACCAGCAAAGGTGACAAAGGGAACAGCCAGTGCCCCTGATGCAGCTCTGAGCTGGTTATGGAAGGAGCATCTATTTAAAGGAGTCAGAGCCTTTCTAACCTACCTTCCTTTGAAAGAAAAAAAGTCCACCTAAATATATCCTCCCAGAATTAGAGCTTTTAACCTGCCTGCCTCCTGCAGCCCATTGTCCAGCACACCAAGAGCTGTTTCCCTGGAAATGGCAGTGCAGGCTAATTGCTGTTTGAAGCCTTTCCTCCCATGGAGCAGAGCAGCAGCCTCAGAACACCATCCCCTTCTCTGACTGCTCTCTGTCACAACAGGCTTCCCAACCTATTTCTCCCTGGTTTTCTCCCTGGACAAGCAAGATTTAATCAGAAGAGTATCCCTGCAGAAGCCACACAAGGGTGTGTGCAAAGGAGGAGCTGCTGGGGACACACCTGGGGACTGACAGCTCCAGGGGAGCTCAGGGGACCCTCAGCAGTGGGATGGACCTGGAGCCTTCCCTACAGGTGAGTCAAGGCAAAGAAGAAATGTAAACAGGAGGAAAAGCACATCTGATGTATGTGTTTTTTTCACCCAAGCTCCTGAGAAGAGCAGGTTGTCAGGAGGCAGGACAGGCTTCTTATTTAATGTAATTGCTACACCTCAGAAGAAAAAGAAAAAGCCTTGTCATGAGCCAAGATGATTTTCCCCCACGAAATCCTTGGGGTTGGGTGTTTCCATTGAGCTCTGGAGAGGAGAGCCCTGCTCCCAGTCAGCAGCTGGGGCTGGGAAGGCACTTTGTGGGAAGGGAGGATGCTGGGGAGGAATGTGGCCCTGCAGTGCCCTCTTTGGGCACAGCCAGGTGCGGGGTGTGCAGCCACAGCTCTCCCTCATCGGCTGGGACACAGCAGGGACTTTGCTCACTTTCAGAGATGCTCACACACAGCAGGTGTGTGTGTGCTCCAGCAGCCACAGCCCTGCTGGGAAAGCCCTGCCAGAGCCAGGCACAGCGGGGATCACCTGCGAGAGGAGCCAGCCAGACCTACCCCACCCACCTCCTCCTGCCTGGAGCTCCTCACACAGACCCACAGAGGGCAGAGATCAGGGGGCTGGAGAAGCTGAGGCACCTGGATCTGCTGAAGAAGCACTTTGAGGGAGTTTTGAGGAGGCTCTGCCAGCTCAGTAAAGGGACCTGGAGCAGTGCAACAATGTCCCTGCAGTGTGAAACATCTGGATGGGCAATGCCCCCAGAGCCTTGCTCTGCCCCAGCCCTCCTTGTCTGCAGGTCAGGATTTCCAAGGGGAGAGACACCCAATGGAGACAATTCCTGGGCTCTCTGCTGGCACACACCAGCACTGTGAGCAACCACCTCTGAGGTTTATTAGATGAGGTTCTCCTACAAGGTCTCTGGCACAGCAGCATTTCCTTTCCCCCGTGTTTAAGCCCTTTTTTAACCCTCTGACAGGTCTCAGCACCGTGGTGCCCCTGTTGCACTGCTGACTGTAACAGGGGAGCTGCTGCAGCACATCAGGGGTGAGCTGCAGAGAACCACGAGCAGCAGAGAAAGAAGTAAGAGCTGAGCAAGTTTAGAAGTTGTTCAGCAGCCCCAGAGTCCAGCAGTGCTTGTGCCCAGAGCTGCATGAACAGAACATGGCATTGGAGTCAAGCTGCAAGCCCAACACATTCCACAGAGTCTGGAGATGCCTGAGAGCTCTAAGAAGCACCACACACACGAGAGAAAAAAAGGACAGTACTCTCTGTGTAGCACAACAGGACTATTTGCTTGCAAAAATCCCATGGTTTCTCCATTCCTGGTCCTTGCAGGTGCTTGGTTACCAGCCTGAAGGGGCTGAGGGTAATCCCAGCCCTGCAGATGAGGAGCTGGACAGCTGGGAGGACACAGCATCCTTTATCAGAGCAAGCTGAGCCTCTGCTCCTGAGGGCCAGGGCTAATCTAGACAGCCCCAAATGAAGCAGTCACTCTCTGCCAGCTGCAGCCTTGCTGGGGAAAAGTGCAGGACAAGGTTTGAATGGGATTAGTGCAGAGGAAAAAGAAATACCCAGGGCCATCCATGGCCTGGATGCTGCCAGGAATGTGCCTGGGGAAGGCTCTGCCTTGCCTGTCCATGCCTTGCTGAAGGCCAGGAGTGTCTCCATGGGCCTGCCATGGAGTGAACAGCTCTCCAGCCACATATCCCTTCCCCTCTGTGCTATCTCCCAGCACAGTGCAAAAGGAGATGGGCACTGGGGGTGGCCAGGCAGCATCCATGGAATCTGCTGCCTCATGTATCCGTGTGCCTCACAGCAGAAATGATGGACTTGTCCTCATGGCATGGCCAGTGCTCATGGTTTCTGGGCAGTTGTAATCATTTTGGATCAGACTGACATTGCCATTGACCAGCCCTGGGATAAGGTCACAGGGAGGCAGCTGTAAAACATTAATCACCCCCACCCCAGCCCTCATTCTTTAGCCAAGCCAAGAGCTCCCACCAGTCCATCTGCCTGGGGAAAGAGTCACTCTGTTAGCACTGGGAGGAGCCAGCCCCCTGGCTTCTCCCACTTCAGTCTATTCCAACCTCACATTCCCTGTTATCCTAAGAACCCAACTCCATTTCAGGGGTTTATCGTCCATGTGGCTTAGGCTGCTGAAGAACACAATGGTCAGAGGCTGTAAAAGCCACCC
Organism: Trochalopteron elliotii; assembly: GCA_024734555.1. Taxonomy (NCBI): domain Eukaryota; kingdom Metazoa; phylum Chordata; class Aves; order Passeriformes; family Leiothrichidae; genus Trochalopteron; species Trochalopteron elliotii. The sequence goes on from JANPWX010000294.1 coordinate 520,514, forward strand.
CAACAGCACAGGCATTTGTTCCTGTAAAGTGCAATGAGCTGCAGAAGAGCTTTTTCATCAGTGACCCACATTTAAAGCTGAGCTGCAAACCACCACAGCACAGAGCAGCAAAACTGTGCTCCATGATCAGCCCTCTGCCAGGGAAACATCCCCTCACTGGAACAGGCAGGAAGCAGCTCCTGCCTGAAGTTATTCCTGCATGATTCCAGAGGAGTCCAGAGCCCAAAAGCAGCTCACAGAGCTGGGAGATGTGGCAGGGACTGAGGTGAGTCACCTGGGCTGAAGGCTGTGGGATCAAGTGAGGCTGGGACAGCACAGCCCTGCAGAGAGGGGGGGATGCAGAGGCAGTGCTGGGTAGATCCCTGCCCAGAGGACAGTACAGACCTTGTCCAGCCACCTCCAAGGCTCTCTGAAAACATCACTGGAGCATGGGAACACAGACATTTTCCCCCTGTTACCCCCTGGCCCTTGGGAGCATCCACCCCCATCACCCCCACTGCCACCCTTCTCAGGAGAGCCTGCCCTGTGCTGGTCAGGCACACAGAAAACAACTCAAACCAGGCAGAAGAGAGAGATGGAGGAAAACACCCTGCTCTGCACCCTGTCTGACCTGACCTTCCACCAACTCATCTGCACCCACAGCCTCTGCTCCTCAGCTGCCTGCACACTCCAGGAGCCAGCAGAGAGCCAAGATCTCAGCTCCAAGACATGAACCTGACTCCTTGTGACTGGGTAACCCCTCCTCAGCCCACTCCAGCCTTCCCCAGGGCTGGCAGGGTTGTGGTGCTGCACAGCTCCACAGCTCCAGAAAAGCTTGGGTTGCTCCCTGTTCTTCTCTGGCTTAATGGAAATGCACAGTAAGATCTCAGCACCAGCTGAGGAAATTGCCTTCCTTTATCATGCCAGTGCCTTGCCCAGGCTAGCTGGGAAAGGAGGACACAAGAAACACTCTTCTCCTGCAGGCAGCAGAGCCCAGCAGTGAAGGAGTCAGCAGCCCCTTTGCCCCTCAGATTTCCATTTCATTTGCATTTTAAGTTTGGGGCCTGCTGAACTCAAGCCCTACAAAGGGCAGGGGATGCTCCAGGGGCAGATTCCTGCTCTGCAGGTCAGCCATGGAGAGAGAAGACACCTCCCTGCAGCCTCTGCCCACCAAACCATGGTGAGGATCAAGAAACAGAAACCCTCTGGCAGCATCCTGGCATGCTCAGCCTAGGAAGAAGCAGGTCACGCTTCTCCATGGATACTTGGACAAGGATATTAAAGAGGATCATCACAGCAGCAGGCAGTGGTCCAAACTCACTGGTTTCAGGCATTTCAGAAGCCAGGACGAGCACGAGCTCCCAGAAATTATCCCAACAGCACAGAGCTCACTGCAGCACCAGAGGCTCTTCCTCCAAGATCCTCTGTACCAAATGGCCCAGCAGCATTCCAGATGGCCAATCCATCCAGGCTTCCATCCCTGCCCGCTCCTGGGAGCCTGGAACACTTCCTGTGCCCACAAACAGGAACTATGGATCTACTGGAGATGGTGGCTGGGTACAACTGCTGCCTTGGCAGGCTCAGCAGGGCTGAGGAGGAGGAACCTCTCAGGAGGCTGCCACAAGATAAAACCAGAATATTTTGCAATTATTTGTTGAAGTCTGCAGGAAACATTGGAGTTTTGGCAGTGCCTCTGGAGCCAAACCAAAACCAGGACCTCACAGTCCCACACAAGCACACTCACCCCCAGCAGATCCCATCGTGTGTGAGGGGAAGGGGAGCAGCTCTATGTCCCCATTTCCCAGTGGTCCTTGGGAAGCATAACAAGGTGAAGGCAGTGGTTTGGCATCTTGATGAACCTCCAGCTTATTTCCCTAAAGAGCCATCAGGGAGACTCTCCTGAAGGTGCTGCTGGTATAGATGGCCAAACACAGCCCAGTGGTCCATGAGCTGGAGAAGGGAGAGCTTCTCCATCCCCAAAACACAGGAGGCTGCTCCCTTCTCTCAACCCAGCCCCAGCTGGAGATAAAGTGAAGATAAAATGGAGATAAAAGTGGATGGGGCTGGAGGGCTCTACCCCACAGCCCAGCCCATCCTGGAGGAGCCGGTGTCCCAGGCAAACAGCTCAGCCAGCCCTGGGGGAATTGGTCACAGGGCTACACGTCAGCACAGCTTTGGTTCAGCAGCTCTGAGCAGCAGCCTGTGCCAGGGAGAGAAGGGGAAAGCACAGCCTGGAGCCATCCCACTACACAGATGCCATCCCCAGTGCTGGCAGCCTGAAGGACGAGCATGTAGGGCCTCATTTGCTTTGGCCTCATTGATTTCCTGCAGCTCTGTCCTCCACAGATCCACAGTGAGGCGGCTTGTCCAGCCTGGCAGGAACTCTGGAGCAGGATGAGGACACCCAGATCCTTCCAGGACAAATGAAAGGGAACAACTGAGACAGCAAAGGCACCAGGGGTATGTGTGAGGATGGCATTCCTGCCCCTGGCCTGTTTCCATGCCCCAGGACAGGACTGCCTTGAGCAAATCTGGGGTGCCTGGGTGAGAATCAGCTCCTTGTATCCCTGGGAGGCAGGATCCACCCAGAGCCAGCCCTGGCTGCCACACTCAGGCTTTTCAAGCCTCTCAGATCCCAGCCTGGAAAGCAAACTGCAGCAATTACCAGCTCTTGCTGCTGCAAATGGCAACACTCTGTAAATAAATTACATCTCGGAAATTAATAAGTGTTGCCTAATTGGGGTTTAGCATCTTAAATTCCTGAAAATCCTCGTAAGATGACAGAAAAGGAAGAAGGGAAGATATTGACTTAGCTGGAGAGCCCTAATCCAGCCCCAGCAGTAGGCAGGACACCCAAGGAGACTCAGCCCTGCCTGTCATGGGGCTGTCGTGCTCCAGCACCAGGATATGTCTGTACATGCCAGGGTCAGACCAATTTTACTTCTGGCAGCAGAGCAGCAAGTGCTGCAAATGGCTTTTTAAATACCAAGTTGGAGCTTCCAGGGCAGAGCATCAGGGATGAAGAGAGACCAAAGCAGAGAGCAGCTGCCGAGCTGGGCCTTTGTACACGAGGCAGAGAACCCTTTGGCATTCAGCATTTGCACTGGAGGAAGCTCAGTGTTCCTCTCCTCCTCCTGACAGCTCTTTGCTGTGTCCCACCATCATCACCATGGTGAGAGCTGGTTGAGCTTTGGTTACCTGGGAGCACTCGGAGCCTCTGGTGCCGTGTGGGGAAATCATTTTGCAGCCAAAATCCTGCACAGATTTCCAGCAGATGATTCCCCTGACACCAGGTTGGCAGCTTCCTCTGGGCTGCCACCTCTCCCATGCCAAGTCTGCTCCATCCAGCCTCTGAGCAATCTGTCCCTGTGCAGGGAGCAACGTGCTGTCCAGATCTTTCCCTTTGCCTGCAGCACACGTGGGCTTGTGCCTGATGAGCAGCAAGTCAGAGCCATCATCACTTCTATGTGATGCTGATGGCTCTGCTTTCCTTCAGATTTCTCCCAGCTGCCTCCCAGACATCCCAGGGTTCCCATGGGGCTCCATGTCCCAGCCTGTTACTGGGACAAGAGCCTTTTCCAGCCCTCCAGCTCCCTGGGGCTGATCCCTGAGGATCCCTCAGTGCCTGCTGATGGGCTCTATTGCTGTGGAGCCACTGTCCCCTCTCCCCACTCCTCACACAGGTATCCTGGAGGTTCAAGCCCTAATCCCCTTCTCTCCTGCCCACATCATTAGCACATCCAGGTGAGCAGCAAACACAGCCCCTGACACTGAGCACTGCTTTTCCTCTCCACTAACTCCTGGGGGCCCTTAATGGATCCGACACAACTCCCAGCACAGAGCAGCTCCACTGTTTGATGCAAAGTTTAATTTGATTTCTCACTTGAACAGCTGAGACATCCTTGATGCACATCCTTCACCTCCTGCCAGATAAATCTGCTGCATACAATTAGCACCAGGAGTCACCTGCATTTCACCAGCCTTCCCCCCCACTCCAGCCTCCACCAGCACCTCCCAGGGCTGCAGAGCAACCCCACTCCCACCTTTGGAAAGGATTTTCCAAGGCATTTCCCTACTCTAGCCAGGGGAAAGATGGGATTAAACATCTTTACTACCTTACTGTAATCAAGGAACGGGGGATGGAGGGGGCAGAGGCCAAGGCAGGAGCTGCTGCAGCTTTCCCAGCTCAGTCTCCAGCTGCAATTCCTGCAGGAGCACAGCCCAGGGCAGCAGCATTCCTTGCTGCCCCAAAAGTCACTCTGTTCCTCCCCAAAAGCAGCTGCATTTCAGCAAGGCTTGGGGCAGCTGTACAGTCCCTGAGGAGCAGCAGAGCACAATGTCCTGGAAACAGTGAGCAAACTGTGTGACTGCCAAGAAAATATGGGAAGTGCAGGTGGGAACACGGTGTTCCTTTTTAGCAATATAAAAGTCTGGAGGTTTTTCTGTTTTCAGGACACCCTGAAACTTCATCCTACAATCCCCAAAGCCTGGGAGAACAGAGCTGCTGAACCAGGGCCACTGTTGGGGCAGGAGGGAGACCCACAGCTTTCCAAAGAGGGAAAGCTGAATAAGGAGAACAGTGTTGTCCTGTACCAACCCCAGTCATGCACAGGCAAAGGTCTCACCTGAGACTGGAGAGCCCCCACAGGCTCTGGCTGCTTTCTGTCTGGTTCAAAACTCACTGGTGAGCCAGCTCAACTGCATCCATTCCCTTCCCAGAGCTCTGAAGCACAACAGTTGATTTAAAAACCTTACAGCAAACTGTTGGGGAGTGAAAAATGGATTTTCAGGCATTAAAGCACAGACTGAGGAGCAAACAGACACCTTTGATTGAGAAATCAATGCTGGGGTTTTACAGCACTTCACACTAAGCAGTAGCAGAGCCCAGTGTGTGCCTCATCCCTGCAGGGCAGGGGGGGAGAAACCACAGAGAAATTAAACACTCTGATGCTTCCCATGGCCTTACCAAAGCCAAACATAACGTGGTTTCAAAGGAGACCCTTCAGATTACAAACTGACAGGGAAAGGGTCCATGCCAGACCTTTCAGGGGGCTCCACCTGGCTGCTCCCTCCTCACCCCCTGCTAACCAAGACCCTGATCCAGTGGATGACATTCCTGCCCATGGCAGGGGGTTGGCACTAAATGGCCTTTAAGGTCCCTTCCAACCCCAACAATCTTGTGATTCTCTGATCTCTTCCAGCCCAGCGATCACCCAGGAGCTCCTGCTGCTCTGTCAACCAGCCCTGGGTGCAAAAAAAAAAGGGGGGAAAAAAAAAGAAAGAAAGAAAAAGAAATACCTGAAAAATATGAAAAGCAGAGCCTGGGATTGATGGAGATGCCAGAGGGAAGGAGCAAGTCACAAAGGGAAGAGGAGGAACAATCCCTGCACCCAACAGGGATGTTACAAGAGAGAGAGACAAGCTGACAAATTAAAACAGACCACGAGAACCCCTGATATGTTTTAAAGCCTCCTCTCAGCTTTCTTCTCCTCTTTTGTATGTTGAAAATTCATCTTCAAATGCAATTGCAATGCCCCCAGAGGGAAAAACACCCTGGCATAAGGCAGACTTCCCTCCAGGCAATGTGAGGCTGTATTACCAGAGCAAAAAGCCTTTCATCTCAAAATCGTTCCCTTCCAGAGCACTTGACCCAAAAGGAAGTCTCCTTTATTTCTGCAGAAGTCACTTTCTGTGGCCTCGGAAGGGAGCAGGGAGGCAGCTCTCTGTGTTCCCCAGTGCCTGCCCTGTGCTCCTCCACCACCCCACTGCTGCCAGGGCAGTGCTGGGGCAGGGACAGCCCCTCACTGCAGCACCAGGATGGCAGCAGATCCCAGGGCCAGGAGCTTGGGGACACCCCTGCTCCCCAGAGAGCTCCTCTGCCCCTGGCAGGCTCCACATGCCCCTCCTGCCCAGAGAGAGGGACAAAGGGGACCTCCTCCAGCTGTTCCCATCCCTCAGCAAGAGCCAATGGGGCAGGTACAGTCACTGGCACCTGACTTGTTCCTCCTCAGATGCTCCAAGCCAGGAGTGCTCCCTTTCCCAGCCCAGGATGCATCCACAGCCCCTGGGTGGTTCTGGACAGCCTGGGGGTGCCACCAGACACAGCAGATAAAAACCAGGGGAGCTGCTGGTGCCTCAGGAGCTGTGGTGACTCCATGAGCCAGGGATGTCCCCATGAGGGTTGAAATGGAGGGGAAAAGTGGTACCAGCAGTTCAGCAGGAAGGAGGGGAGCTGTTGTTTGCCACAGCCAGCAGGATGCTGGCATGGGTGAGACAAGAGCTCCTGGCTCCCACAGCCATCTGAGATCCAGGGAAATTGCCACCAGGGACAAGAACCTGTGAACTAAGGCTCCCAGCCCAGCTCCACCCTGTGACAAGGGCTCCATGTGCCAGGAATGTGCTCCTCTGCTCTGCCCTGCAGGACACCAAACACCAAACACCTGCCCACGTGGGACACAGCTCAGGAAAGCAACCCTGGGCTCAGAAAGCCAAAGCCCAGCACAAGTCACTGACTCCATGCTGAGTTTTGCAATGGATCTGCAGCAGGAAGGACAGCAGGGCTCACAGAATTACTGAACATTTCTGCCCCTCCAAGATGAGAACCACCTGAATCCCAGTGTGCTGGAAAAAAACAGGGACTGCTTGTGCACAGCTCTGCAAATCCCATGTTTTTAAAGCAGCCCTTGGGGTTGTTTGAAGCAGCTGTTGTTTGGGATCCCTGCAAGCAGCTCCTGAGCATGAGTTTTGCTTTCTCCTGAACACACACACAGGTCTGGGCTACTCACTGGGCTCAGCCATCCTGGAGGGAGCAGATTTATCAGGCAGGACTGGCAATAAAGATAACAGTGTTGGTGATGGTTCCTCAAGCTGAATTGCTCTCAGTGCACTGGGGGAGTGACATGCAGTGCAAGATACCCACGGAGTTCTATAGAATAAACACAACTTGCTTCACTTCACACAAACCAGCCCCACAGAAATATTAAAATTCAACAGCAGGGCCATCAGCTGCTTCAGGTTGGGCTGATTTCTGCATGCTTTTGGTAGCATTTTTAGGGAGGCTATTTCTGAGGCTCTTTTCTTCAGCTGACAACTCCCTCAGCCCCTCTTTTTATGAGGGCCCCCAAGGAAAATAATTTCCAAACCTCTCAGAGATAAAAAAGTCCTATTAGACTAATTTCCAGGATGCAGGGAGGAGAACGCTTAAGCTAAACAAACTAGTGGAAAAATTGATTTATTAAAGTAGTTGGATGCTATCAGGGCAGCAAGCAATTTCCTGCAAGCACCATAGCCCATTCTACTAGAACAGATCTGTCTCACCTTCCTGGCAGTGTTCCCTCTCCCTGCCCTGCTCCAATGCTGTGATCCCCTTCAGTGACCCATTAGCAGCCACGGCACATTTGCCATTGTTGTAAGTGGCAGCAGCAGCAAACATAACACTCTAAATAAATTTTCGGCGGCTGCAGAGTGGTGTAATTAATCACAGGGTGCTTTACAGGCAGCAGGAGGCAGGGAAATGCACAAGGCTGTGGGAAAAGGGACATCAGGTTCCCCTTCTCCTGCTGTCCCCACCCTGCCCTGCCAGAGGCGACATGAGTTGAGGGCTGAGGCCAGGCAGCAGCTGGAGCTGGAGTTGAGGTCAAGCTCTGTTTCACAGCTCTGTTTCACAGCTCATCCCAATTTGTGAGCTCCAGCAGTCACTGTGCCCCCAGCCTGCTTCGTTTGGGCACATCCTTGGTCAGCAAATAAGCAGCCCTTGCTGTCAGTGCCTGCAGAGGTGTAAAGTTAATCGTGCTCCAAGCCCACTCCCTGCATCTTCCCTTTCCCAAATTCCTGAGGAGCAAGGAGCAGGACACAGAGCAGGAGCAGATGAGGAAGGAACAGCTTCAAACACGCTGAACTGGATCCCTCTGACTCCTCCCTTGGCAGACAGCAACCCTCAGCTCTCCCTCCCTGCAGTCCCTCCTCCTGCACTCCTGTGAAGTCTCCTTGGGGATGCTGCTTCCTGCTGCCCACCCAGCAGCTGAGCTGCTGGGCATGGCTTGGAAAGCCTCACGTTTTCCTGAGTGCAGGACACAGCACGTGCTGCCAACGTGCCCTCCTGCCCAGCAGCCAGATCCCGAGGTCATCAGAAAAGCAAATGGAATAGCTTGGCCCTGGTAGAAACCTCACATCAACTTCACACCACCACCACTCCAGAAAATTGTCAGGGACCCTTGAACTCACCAGGATGGCACAAATGACAAGGTGGGAGCCTGCAGGACTTCTCCAGAGGGAACTGGCAGTGGCAGCCTCTTCTCCTCCCATGCTCCCTGATCCATGGACAGTGGCTCACATGGAAATGTCCTCCTGCTTCAGAGGGCACTGCACTCACCTGTAGAGACAGAGACAAAAAACCAGGTTTTGTTTCCTGATGCTGAACAGAAAACTAAAGTCCTAAAGGCTGTGATGGAGTTGAAGTGTCAGCATTTACCCTGAGCCCTGAAATCAACCTACCTGAGACAATCCTCCTCCTTCTCCCTTGCTTCAGCCCCACTCCCTGCTCTCTCCTGAAGTCTGGCATCCCTCCTGCTCTGACTGGCTGCTGTCTCTGAGCAACACCAGAGCAGTGCTGAGCAGAAGGGAAAAAAAATATATATATACAGCAGCCTTTGAGCCATGCTTTTAATATTTCATCTTTCTTTTTCTGCCAGAAGAAAGGAAATTCCTTATGCTGGCTGGGCTGCAACCTCACCACACCCCTGAGCCTCAGACAGCTCTGGCTGCCAGCCCCTCCAGGCAGACAGGGAGGAGTGCAAGGCTCATCTCCCACCCACCCAAACCTTTCTGCTCAGACATTCCCTGGTGCCAGTCAGGAGGTGGCACTGAGGGAGCAAGGAGGGCTGGGCAGCTGCCTCAGAGCTACAGAATTCAAGATATTGCAGAGAATCCCTGCACTGGGCTCCACAGGCCACTCAGATGCCTCCACGGACCAATTCTGGTGGAAATTTATCCAGGGAAGGGTGACAGGTCAGCAGCCACTGGGTCACCCCAAGTGACACCTGCCAATCCCTGCCACCACACAGCCATCCCACCCTCACACCAGCTATCCATCAAGCATCCTCTGTGTCAAGCCAGCTTTTAGTTTTAAATTTAATGTCTGTAAAGCATTTTGGCTTTAAATTATTCCTCAGCCTCAGCCTCCCTGGGTTTGGCGGCGCTTCCCCGTCTAGACAGAACAATCTTGTTGTCAGTGAAACAGATTCGCCCTGACATCCCTGCCGAGATGTTGCTGCTGTTTTGTGGAAAGGAAAAGGGCTAAAAAGCTCATTCTTTACAGTTTTAGAGATGTGATTCCTGTCCATTCAACTTCAAACAAACACCCCAATAAATAGTCCTGCTGTCTCACTTTTGATCTCTCTGTGTTAGGCAGCAGCAGGGATGTCTCAGCATCAGCAGGATCCCCCCTCTCCCACTGCTGCTCCCTCCTGGGAGCCAGGAATTCCCACTCTCCTGTTCTTCCAGACTCACCTGCTTTAGCTCCCTCTCTCCCAGGCTGCAGAGCCAGGACTGGAGTGTGGAGATCCCTGTGGCAGCACAGTCCCTGCTCCTGAACCTGAATTCTCTGTGGCTGCAGGACAAGTCTTGGATGGTGGATGGGAGATACAGAAGAGCCATCAACAGCCTGAAAGAGACATTAAACCAAGTCAAAATATACCTTGCACACCAGCTTTGTTGCCAAGTCTTTCTGCCAGCATGAGAGACTACAAATACTTTCTTTATAATTGAAAAAAGTACCTTTCCCCCTTGTTCACCAAGGCAAAGATAAAGCAGAGTGAGTGTTCAGCAGCACCTCATGTCAGCCCATGGTACTTGGAGAGAGAAAACAGCCTGATCCAGCCAAAAATAACATTATTCCCCTTTTGCTCTGCCAGTGACACATCCTTGATGCCTGCAGTCAGAAGTGACAAGTACCAGCTGGGCACCTTTCCATCTCCTCTCCTGGTAAGACAGTCACCCACGTGGCACCAGGGAGGTGATCTCCACCTTCTGTGGGCATTCCCTGCCCGGGCAGGGACCATCCAGGGGAAAGGCACAGCCCCAGAACCCAGCCCTGAGGAGCTGGACACACACAGGAGCAGAGGGGCTCCATGTCAAGGGCAAGAGCTCAGCCCAGAGATGCTTCTCAAGGGTGCCTGTAGCCAGGAGGGGCTGGAGAAGAGCTGAACACACCACCAGGCATATCTATAGGGGGGCAAAGGGCCATATTAGCTGATTTCATTCCTGAGATGCCTCTGGAGCTGCAGGAGGTGCCCAGTTCAGAGCAGACTGGGATTGGCCCTCCTGTGTTAACATTAAATCCCAGAGCATCACACAATAAATCAGGTGCAAAAGTAGCATGCACAGGAGGAGACACCTTCCTCTAAACAGCCAAGCAGAAAAAATGCCTGTGAATATTCAAATGGGAAAGATGAAGTGGTGAAGCAAGAAGGGCTCTCTGTGCTCTTTGCACAGGCACCAAAGGCCAGCAGCACAATGGGAAGAGCTACAGCAGCAAAAGCTTCAGGGCAGCTCCACACCTGCTTCCCACCCTTCATGTGATGTATAACCTCGTGAATTCATCCCTGTCCTGACCTCCATGGTGATAAGGAAGTTTCCTTCCCCCAGCTCTGGCTCTGTCCCATAGGGAACAGCAATCCTGGCTGTGCCAGAGCCAAAGCCCCACATTTGGAGCAGCCCCCAGCACACCCACCCCAGGCAGGAGCAGATGGCCCCGGGATCCAGGGAGGCAGAGCAGAGCGGGGGAAGATCCCACCATCCATCCCAGAGATGTGCTGTGCAGAACCAGCCCCAAGGACTGACTGTACCAGGGAAAACAGCACCAGGAAGGCATGGCAAACAGCATATGGATGTGGCCTTTCCTGGGTGCACAGAGACCATCCCACACAGGATCCTCCACGAGCACAGAGCCCGTGGATGGCTGAGAGCATCCTGCAGCAGCACTTTGTGCCTCTCCCTTCACCCACCGCAGTGTTTCACCAGCTCATTAATTCAGCCCCAGATCTGGGGGACCAGCAACTGCTCCTCTGAGGTGCCTTGAGCAGCTGCTCTCTGTGTTGATGGAGAGCTGGGAAAAGTCCTCTCCTCAGCTCCTCCAGCTGCACCAGCCCTGCCAATGCCCAGATCCATGATAAATGGAGTTACAGCTCCAGTGGAGTGTTTGCTGTCCTCCCGGGATGGAGGTGTTAATGCATGGGCTGAGCTGGGGGAGTGAAGTGCTGGAAAATGATGCAGAAAGCTCATTAGTACATCCTTAATAGCCCTGAAATTGCTGTGAGGGCCTCTGGCAGCTCTCCTCGCCCTGGGTCGGGGGGAGCCATTGTCAGGGCACCTCGGTGCTTGAAGCCAGCTCCTCCACACTGGGCATTCCCAAGGGGAACAGCACTGGCTCAGCTCAGCACATCTGCTCCAAATCTAATTACTCCAGAGGAGCAACTGGCATTGAGCACCCAGATTTTACTGCTGCATGCTGCTACTGCCCTCTGTGAGGAGAGGCAGACTGTGCCTCAGTTTCCCTGCCTGTATGGAAGAGCTGTGACACCTTCCACCCACCTCGGTGAGTATCTCCTGCTCTTAATTCTTGTTCTGTCCTCAAGGAGCTTCAGGGATACATTTGGGGGGATTTTCATCCAGTTCAGAGGTGCTGCCTGAATTTCCAAGGTGACTCAAGCACATCAACACAGAATTCCAGAATGGTTTGGGTTTGGGAGGGACCTTAAAGCTCCTCTCATTCCAGGGACACCTCCCACCCAACCTTGACACACACTGGGTGTCCCGGTGCTCTCTCCAGTGGGATCTGGGTGTGGACACTGCTCCAGGCAGGTCTCAACACACACTGAGCCTGCTCAAGGCACAGGTTGGATCAAAGGAGCAATTCTGGTTTCCCAGAGCCTTTTTCTGAATTAATGAGCTGGTAAAATGCTGCTCCTGAGCAAGAAGGAGACAAGGGGCAGGAGCAGGTCCCGTATCCCACCTTTAAGGGCTGCACCACAGCTCCACTTTTCATGGCACCTGCACTGAAGGGATTCAATGACTCCTGAGAAATGCCAAGCCAAGAAGCCTCTAAGAACTCCTGAACTGCCTTTTTAAGAGGCAGGGCACATGTGCAGCTAATCCAGTCTTAAAACTAATGATTTAATTTACCTTTGGAGAAGCAAACCAGCATAAATTAATATCTCCCAGTAGTATAACATAAGCATGTTTTATCTAGAGATTATGTTGATTAAATCATCAAGTGCCATAATCTTCCCTTCGTACCTCAATAAGCTGGAGGAAAAAAAAATCCATAAAAATGTAGATACAGCCTTCTAAGCCACAGGAGGGAATGCTGCACATTCAACTCCAAGCAGAGTGAGCACAGGAGACTCCCCACCCTGGAAGAAGCTGCTCCAGCTGAAGCACCTTGGTACCTCTTGGTACCAAGAGGTAAAATAAAGCTCCATGTCCCTCATGGAAGAGGTGCCAGGAGATGCAGGAGCTGCAGGCAGCACAGGAGCTGCACTTCTGGGGTTTCACTCTGAAATGGACCTGGGGAGGTCAGGTTGGGCTCCTGCAGGCCATGTATCTCCTTTCAGGACACAAGACACCAGGGCCATTAGTCATGCCAGCTGGAAATTCCAGTGGCTCAGACCCACCACGCAGGGAGACAGTGCCTCAGCTGAGGGAAAAAAGCACAGAATCTCCTTTAAAACATCTCCCTCCCACCTCCCTAACCTCGTTTCTGCTTGTTTCCTCTCACCTTGCACTGCAGGACTAAACCACCCACCCTGATGAATCAACAAGACCTACCTGGACTTTTTCCACCTGCCAGGGGTGGTTTTTCAGACAAAGCCGGTTCCTGCAGGACTCAGCTGCAAACTGACTCCAGGTAATCATGCCCAGGCACTTGAGGTTTAATGGCTTTGTGTGCTGGCTGTTTGGATTGCTGGAGAGCCCTTGGGCCAGCCACTTCAGATGCACAACACCTTTTATTCCCAGCCAATTCAGAACCTCAGGCGAGTTCCAAAGCTTCCCTGGAGAAGGACAAAGGAGCTTGTTAAGAGGAGGTGGCCAAGGCCAAAACAACATCTCCAAAAGAAAGCCCCTCCCATGAAACAGCAAACTCTAAACACTGTTTGTACTGACACCAGCAGCAGGTCTCCAGCAAGAAACCTGGATTTACAAGGTCAAACCTCAACGTGAGCAACACAGACTCACCCTCCTGGTCCTTCCTGGTGCTTATGAAATGAGTGGATTTTGCACAGAAAGAGCAATAACAGATGTTGTTTGATTTGGTTATTGGCAAGTTGGGGCAAACAGCAGGAACCTGCCAGCAGTGCAGGCACCACAGCTCCGTGCCTCTTTCCTCACAAACAGGTAATTTCTCCACTTCTGTAAGAGCTTGAGAACCTTCAGTAGAGAAAGGACATTATTTCAAAAAACATTTTAAAACCAACATGAAGTTGTCAAGAGGAACACTCTGCTCAGTGTCTCAGGCAGAAAACACATCTCCATCCAAACACTCTGTTCCTGGTAGGAAAAATACACATTGTAAAGGATCCATTTTCAGGTTCTGAAAGGAGGCCCTTTCTGAACAAGGGTTTTTCCTCAGAGAGGAGACACTGTGTGCTGACTCGCAGCATTACAAATATGGAAGCTTCAAGAAGTTTCCTGAATTATTTTTTTTATTGTTATTACTCATTTCTATGGTCCTGCAAACCTACCTGATGATTCAGAGAGCAGAGGGAGTTTGTGTTTCTTTCCATGAACACCATTAAACTAAAACTCAGCCCTTTTCTCCCCTAGAAGCAAACCCACAAGTCTTACTGACTTCCCTAAAACGATCCAGGCAGAGGAGTGTAATTTAAGAGCAATTCTTCACATCCTTCTGATGCTGTTGTACAGTAGAAATAACCTATCTGACCTTCTCCCTCTGAGAGTGTCTCTGCCTGTCCAACTCTGAACAGCATTCCCCTTCTAGGCTTTATAACCTCTTCAGTTCAATTAATGGGGCCCCCAAAAGCCTGGGGACTCCATTACTCCTAAATGAAACATCTTCAAAGACATTAATGCCACTTGTCTTCTGCAGGACCCTCATTCCAGGCAAGCCTGACATTTTGACAGATCTTCACACTCTTTTTCACCGAGGAAATGCACCATTACACGAGGTTAATTTTTTTAGGATTGATAGAAAATCTTTTCCTCTAGGTAAACATAAGGCAAACATCTACACGCCGTGTGGAATTACAAGTCAGGCCACTTGGTAAAACCAGCTTATCTGCCAGGAACAAGCCTGACAAATCCTTGGTACAGATGTCTTTCTTTCCCCACTTTAAACTGTACACAGAGGCCTCAGAGTTCAGAGGAAAGGAGGGGGTTCCCCTCATTGATCATCCCCATCCTGCCTGTACTCCCACCTCCCTGCTGAGACATCTGCCTTTGGAAAGGAGGATTTGGAGGAAATATCCAGAGAAAGCCTTACCAAAAAAACCCCAACAAAACAAAAAGAAAGAAAAAAACCCCAAACCAAACCAAAAACCCACCATGACAGGGAGGGTGCCTGACCTCTCCCCTCCCTCCTGGGGCTGGAGGTGTGATGGGAGAGTGATGCTGTCTGCAAATGGCACCTGTGCCACGTGTCCCCCTGGCAGAGCCCGTGGCAGAGGATGCTCAGCTCCACAGTGACAGTGACCAGCAGAGCTCTGTCACTCTGCTGCTGCTCATTCCCCAGGAGAAAATTTGACTGAGGGTGTTGCTTCTTACAGACCTGACATACAAGCATTTGCTTTCTGGTTTTAAATACGTTCCCCTCTCCCCCCAAGGTGGGGGAGAAATCTTCCACAGGAGATCAAAGCCCACAGATGTCAGACTGTTTCTCTCCCTCTCCTCTAGCTCCTTGATGCCTTGGGGGAGCCAAAGGTGGCGGGGAGAAAAGCCCATGGATCCCTTCAGGATGGATTTTATTGTCTTTAGCTAATGACTTCCACCTTGGAGAGTGAGATCCTCCTTTCCAAGGGCCACAGATCCGCTCTGAGCTTCACCTAGAATCTGTATGGATATTGCCATTCCACACTCAACATCCTGGACAAACAAATGATTAATTATCCCCAGGGAGCTGCCATCTGTCAGCCGCTCGCTCGGGGACGGATCTGATGAACAAAACATCCCCCTGATCTCCAGCAACTGCCAAAGGAAACGTGCTCTCTTCCCATGGTTTGTGCAACCAGCTTCTCACACTCAACTACCAAATGTAGCTGGTAATCCAAAAATCAGCCAGTCACCTGCTCCAGAGTGAGCCTTGGCCTGTCCAGCTGGATGGAGAACAGGCAAGAGTCTGACACTGAAGAGATGATGTGCTCAGAGGTGTAGGTGAAGTTCTGACATAGCCAACAGCCTATAGCAAAGCCTCAAGGAAGGTTAAGTTGTCCTCAAGCCCAGAGTAAAAGCTAAGTTGAGGAAGGAGAAAGTAATTTCCAGCTGAGTTAAAGAGCCAGCTCTCAGCCTTTGGCTGATCATTGCTCTCCTGTGCCTCAGCCTCCTCGACTGAGTCATCAAGTTTGTTCTCATTTACTTCTCTCTGTAGAAGCCTTTGAGATTTCTGTTTCAAAACCACTATGGGGGTAAAATCAGTGGCAGGGCAGGCAGCAGCAGGCAGTGGATGCCCTTCACAGCAGTGGCCAAGCAGGAAAGGTGGATGCTCTGCACTGACGCTGGGCTGCCCCTCCCGCCCGCTCTGCTCAGCAGCCGGCGATTGCCACAGCAACAGGAAAGAGGAGAAAAGTGTTTGTCCAGAACGGATTCGGTTGTTTTTAAGTGGATGAACACAGAAGAGTTTGTTTATAAACGTCAAGAGCAGGTCGGTGTGAAATTGGAAACGCCAGAGGAGTTTGGCAAAGAGCAACACGCGGGGTGAGGGGATGGAGCACCTGAGCCAGGTGTGGATCCGGACACCTGTGGAGTCTCAGCACTCAGGAGACCTTGTCACCAATGCCCACAGAGCTGCTCACCCCTCTGTCCCCAAACTTCTCCACAGGGCTGAGCTACAGTGGTCTGCCTTCCCAAAATAAGCCCCCAGGGCTGGAGCTCCAACCCCACTGTCAGCCGAGCTGTGACCAGACAGCAATCGGGGCAGCAAGGTCGAGCAGGAGCCTGTGCTCCGCCCCAGAACGATTTGAGAGGCTCATTAAACCGGTTAATGGCGCAGGAGCAGCGCTGACAGCCCGCCGCCCAGTTTCATTTGTAACAACGCCCCAAAGGACCGGAGCATTTGGCTGGAGCGCTCAGGGACACCTCAGCCGAGCTGTGCCAGGGGGGAGAGCAGGCAGCACGTCCCAAAAAACACAGAAGGTAAAAAATCCCATTTTTTGAGGAACAGCTAGGCTCTCCATGTGCTCTGATGAAATTGATGGCTGGATTAAACACCCAGGCAGCAAAACTCACCCTCACCAGCTGCCCCTTCCTGCAGGAGCTCAGGACGTGTCTGCTCCCTAAAGGAGACTGTAGGGAAGCAGGGTGAGAGCCAAAGCATCGCTTTGAACAGTCCCATTTCTGTGATTGCAGCACACTCAGCTCACTGAGGGAACAGGGGACAGGCAGGGTGAGGGCTGGGACACTCCCGGCTCAGGGGCATCACCCCAGTGACAAACCCCACACCCAGAGCCTGCCTGGGCCTGCACCACATTCCCCTTCATCTGAGACACCACATCGATCCAAGCAGGTACCTGGCAATAAAAGGCTGCAGAAGCAGTGCAAAGGTTTGCTCTAACAGATTAATTAAATGTAGCAGTGCCTCAGAATTTAGGTGAATATGCAAGAGCAGCACGGAGCAGGGTGTGTAACACGGCACGGTTGGGTGGCTGAAGGAGAGACCTCGTGCCTCTGCTCGGCTGGCTGGCTGCATCCATTAATTACATCCCCATTAGGCAGGCAGGAAATGCTCCCACCAGCAGCACCTTCCTGCTCTGTCATTCAGCCCAGGAACACGAGAGAGAGAGCAGAGCTGAGGCATAATCGAGATGGAGCACCTGCCAGGCAGGATGGATGGGGAGAAACCCCTCTGCTCGGAGGCTGTGCAAGTTATTGATACCTTTGGTTGGTGACAAGATAAAGAGGCACTGCAGGCCTCAGGAAGGCCACAGCCAGTGTTTGAGGCTCTTCACATCCATTACAAGGCAGGTGGATGATATTCCCCCCCAAGGCCCTCAGCCCTGGGGTAGCAGAGGCTGGGATGAGCCAGCCCAGCACATCCTGCTGCATCCTTCATGCTCCCTTTGGCCCTCGTGGGATTTCAGAGCAAACAAAACCTTCAGACTTCTCTGAGAAAGCCAGACTAGCACTGAGAGGTGCCCAGCCCTGCTCACTGCTCCAGAGACTCCTCACTGCACTGCTGAGGCCCTGGCACAGGGCGCCCAAAGAAGCTGTGGCTGCCCCCGGATCCCTGGAAGTGTCCAAGGCCAGGTTGGACAGGGCTTGGAGCGACCTGGGATAGTGGAAGATGTCCCTGCCCATGGCAGGGGGTAGAAGATGATCTTTAAGATCCCTTCCAACACAAACCATTCTGTGATTCCATGATTCTCTCCAAGGACAGTCCAGGATCTGCCTGCCATGCCCATGCCCCCACCTCCCTTACCCAGACACATCCCATAGGCAGCCCAGGTATGAAAGCACCAACACTGCAGCTTTGCAGCTCAAAATATCTGCTAAATACTCCACAGCATCTGGAAATGTCAGACAAGCACCTGTGTCTACTCAGATGGATGAAATCCTCCAGGAGCAAAGCCCTGCTGGGGCAGAGCCACTCAGTGGATTGGCACCAATTGTCCCTTCCTTGGAACAGACAAGGGTTTATCCATCTTCAGGGGACAGACACTGCATTTCTGTATTTCACCCAGACTTTCAAAGCTCTTCCCAAAATTGTTATTTCAATGAAAGAGGAAACAAATCAATAGTTTTGAATTCTCTCAGGGGAGAGCGAGACCAAGAGGCTGAGGCAGGGCTGGTAACAACCCTGCCATGTTTTATTTCCCTTTCCTGAACTGCAAAACTCCAGGCTTGGTCCAAAATGAGACCTAATCAATATTCTAATGCTGAGATCCCATTACAGACTGAGCATCCCTGGGTCCCAGGTCAAACTCTCCTTCATGTCTCACTTTTCCAGACAGTCTTGAACCAATTGTTTTAGCAATTCCCAATCTCAATGGATGAGATTTTTACCACCCCAGAAATCATTTCCAACAGAATCTTTGCCTCCTGCTTTTCTACTCATTTTGTGCAACTGCTTTACATGATTTAGTATCATCAGTATTCAGAGCCTTCCCCATTGCGTGATGCCTCATGATGTGCGAGGTTTGGAATGTTTCTTCTCTAATCACATCAGAAAAAAAAATATTCCTGTGGCTGTTTAGGCAGTGTTACTAAATTTTAGACCATGGGCAAAAGGCTGTTTCTTCTCCAAAATGAGGAATTCTTCAGTGTTAACAGGAACTTGACATGATCAGCAGCTGCCTTCAACTGTGTGACAGAAATCAATCGTTCATCAAACACCCTGAAAAAAAAGAGAGAAAGACCAAAACAAACAAAAAACTTGACTTACCTCCTCATTTAATGATGGAAGCAGATATGGAGCTCCATCCATGTGTCCTGAGCCTGTCCTCCAAACCTATGTCAGCCAGTGCCACCAGTCTGTTCACTGAAAAACCCTTCAGTCACCAATTCCAAACAGGATTTAAACCATCAAGCAGAAACCTTGACTGAAGACACCAATTTTCCCCCTGGATTTGCTTTTGTATTTATTTTTTGTTAAAGCTTGTTAGGTCTCATGACCTAGGCTGGCCATTAAACCTGCAGAGATCTGCAGGCAGTGACCACCCTCCAAAGAACCCTAAACTCAATAAAAATAAAGAAGGTTAATAAAGTGAAATGAAAAAAAGTACATTTCATCACTATCCTGCCTTTTTTTCCCCCTCTCAAGATTCGGGGCAGAACATGGGGATGCAAATTAGAACTAAATGAAAAATGACAAAAGCTACCTGAGGCATCCAGAGAACTGATAGCTTTCAAATGTGAGATTGATGGAATAAATCAGCAGCTGCTTCCCGTGGGTTACAGCTCTCGCTTCCAAAGCCCTACAAATGCCTGGCTTTGCTCAGAGCATTGCTATTTTAGAACCAAAGGCTTAAGTAACTCTTCCTGTGCTGCTGTTCAGCATTTTAATTATGTGAGGGGAGCTGAGCCACCCATCCTGTTTAGATATACACCATGGGGAATATTTTGCATTTCTTTTGTCACCTAAATGTTATTTAAATGTTGGTCCCAAGGCTTCTTTGAGCCACTCTCCCCCTTCTGCTTATTTATTAGCATCCCATTGGAGGGGAAAAAAACCTCCAAATATTTTGAGGGGGGGGCTTGGTTTTCATAAGCCCAAGCTGTTCTTCATGCCTATTTAAAAATTAAAATCAATATTTTACAGAAAAGTAATCTTGCTTTAAAAGGAAAATCTAAATGAACAGAATTACTCCAATGTAAAGTGATAGGCACTTAAGTATTACAAGATGTTTTTGGAATTCCCAAAGTTTGAGCTGATGTTAAATATTAAAGGGGTTTTCCACATTCAGCAAAACATTACAATAGTGGAATTCTTTAACTGTATGAAATTTGACGTTTCAGTGACAACAGGTTTTCAATAAATCACAGAAAAACAGAAACATGCATTCTTTTGTTTTCTAAATACTTCACTGTATATTAAATTCTTAGTTTTAGAATTGGGCAAACCAAAAATAGTAACAGCAAACCTTAGACACCCATTCAGATTTTCTGAATATTCAGTGTTTGTTTCTGTGGAACAAGAACCTAAATGCTGCTTTTTCTTTTTCTGAAGGAGGAAGAACCTCAGTTATCCACAAAGCCTTTTCTTGCTCTCTTAGCCTTTATTTTCTTAAAGTTCCCCAGAAATTCACAAAAAACAAGGCAAACAATTAAAGATTTCTGCCATTAAATCCCTTTGTCTCTTTGCAAAATTCCAGGCAGAGCACATAAACTAAAAAAGCCTCTTTGGAAGCCTTTCTGTTGAGAATGATGTCAAAAAAACCCCCTGGAAGTTGGCTCCCTGATCTGGCTTCCTTCCATTGGAACATCTAATGGCTGAGGGGGGGAATGTCTTTTTTATTTTACACATATCAACATCACAGTCCATTTCTCAAGGCAATAAAAAAAAAAAAAAAGCTTAATATGACTCAGCCAACTGCAATTTAACCCTCAATAAAAGTCTATTTTTGGCAGAAGGTTCACCTTTCTTTAAAATTACTGTAACGACAAGTTAAAGCCATTTCCTAAATTTACTTTGAATGCTGTTCATAATGAGGATTAAATTGTTTCATACCTGCAGCAAAGCTGTTTCTGTTCAGAGGGTTGGGATTCTTCAAGACTGATGATAAGCAGGCAAAGAACAGACAGAAAAGCCATTTTTCTCCTAGAATTCAAGCAAGACCTTGTCCATCTCCTTGAGTAACTTGTCTCTATTTTTCCAACCCGTGGCAGGAAATCTTCAATTCTACAGCTCATGTCTCCACTCTTGATCTCCACATGCCTCATCCTTACCACAGAACTACTTGTGCATCCTTTTAGGATTAAAAAGAAAAAAAAATGCACTTGCTTCCCTGAGTGCACAGCAAGGCACTGCAGTTTATCACTTCCAGCCTCACAAATGGCTCAGGCCATTACAGAACAGCCTGCCAGGATAAAAAAAACAGGATACAATATTCATGTACTCTGTGAGACACATCTACTCTTTATGGTGATCGACAGAGGCAAGGCAGACTTTCATTTCATTAAGAAACTGAGGATGGAGTAGCCTATAAACAAAATTCCTTCAGTGTAGCAGTTAAGTTTGAGCCATTTACAGCAGTACAACCCCTACTCAGGGCTGCCAAAAGCAGAAATTAACAGTCCAAAGGCTGACCTGGGGCACTGGGGGAACTGGCAAGGAATTCTGACAGAAGGAAGGTGTACAAACCTCACACATCCTTCCTGGAGGGGTAAGATTGGTGTGGAAGAGTTTGGAGATCAAGGTTTGCCAACTTCCATGAGGAAGCAGTGCCCTGATTTACCACCAGTTCATGGAGCCCCTCTCCCTGTCCAACACACACTGACATCCCAGGCACACACACACTCCTGTTAACTCCCCAAATTCCCCCAGAGCTAGGGAACACCACAGCAGCAGATGGCTGCTGGCAAAGTATCTCCCCAGCTACTCCCACAAATAGATGTATTGATAATATATACACAAATATATGTAGTGATACAGACAGGAAATAAATCCTGCTACTTCCTTAGCACTTTTTATTATTAGAACGATGCTCATTTAAAGACTCAGTGACAAATCCTGTCTGGTACATCATCACCTTATCAAAAACCTGTGACATGTGCAGAGAATGTTAAGTTATATTAAGTGAGCTGTTAACTTGACAAAATCCAGCCTGCTGCGTTCTGCCTGCCTGAGCTGCAGCAGAGATGGCACATTGTCAGGGGGTGGGAAACACCCTCTCCTTCCCTGCCACAGCTCCAGATCCACTCCAACCTCCAAACACAGCAGAAATCAAGTCAGGTGTCTCAGTCACATCAGGAACTCAGCCATCACACTCCACTCCAGACCCACGTAGAGGCATCAGTTTCTGGGATGTGACTGCCACCCAACTGCAGGAAAGGAATGGGCACAGCCACTGCAGCTCCCCTCCCTGGACTCCATTTATCCAGACACCAAAGAAAGGCTGCATGGATGTTAACAAGAAGGCAGCTCAAAAGCAAAACCAGAAGATGCCTCCAAGTGACAGATACTGAGAAAGACAGAATTTACAACTTTTTGACTAGTAATCAAAATGAGCACAGGGCTGTTCTGCACAGAAGGCAGAGATGTGACAGCACAGCCAGGGCACCATGTGGCTCCTGCCAAGGCAGTCACACATGGCACTGGTGCTTCCAGCCATCAGCAAATGACTGGGAATAATAAAGGAATGCCAGAGGCAGATCTTTAAGCACCTGGGGAGCACCTTAATGTCATTATTTGGGCGTTTTCACTTGTGCTGCAGGAGGACAAGTGTAGAAACCCAGTGGTACCTCCAGCAATTCAAACAGCCTTTAAGGGGAGCTCTTTGCAGAACATTTCAGGGAATGGAGGTTCCAGCTAACAGCATGCCAAGGCCACTCCCTATTCTGTACCAGGCTCCTTGGGAGGACACTGCAGATCTTCTGTCAGCAGGATCCCACCACAACCTGTGATCCTGAGCATCAGTGGAAAAAGTGAACTTGATTTTTTGCCTCTCTGCATCTGTGAGTGATTATAGACACACACAGAGTTCATACAGCCTTGCTGTCTGCAAAATCCAGGTAATTATTCCTTTAATTTAGTCATCCATCTATCCCAGGTAATTATACCAGCAAACAGACATACTCTCCTTGTTTATTGAAGGGTTTTTTAATGTGAAGAGAAACGGAAGCTTCTGACTAACCACGCGTGACTCTGAGCTACATTAAAATCACTGAATTTTTCAGCAGTTTCTGAGCTGTTCACACCATCCTAAAAAAGTCTCCAGTCTTTCAACAGTCCATCCAATAAAGCTGATGTTGTGCACCAGGTATTCTGGAGGCATCTCTCAGTTGCAGCTGAAACCTGGCAGGATTCATCTTTTGCCCAAAATCCTGAGCTCTGCAGGAAAACAAGGCCAAAAAGCACGAATAACCTCAGGTCTCGACAAGCAAAGCTTCTTCCACTGGTCTGACTCCCAAGAGAAACATGATGATGATGGTTTTGACACACGAGTCCCATCTGTGCACCACGAAACAACAATGAAAAGGAGGATGATGCCAAGTCTTCTCAAACAGTCACCCAAAATACAAAGAGAGCGTACAGGAAGCTTGATGCAAAATCCAGAAATAGTCCAGGGCAGTGCTTGGGCATCACTAAAGGTTTAAGGACTACTGGGGATTATGTGGCCAGCCACAAAGTGTCTCGTCAGAGGTCAGGACTGTTCCCTGCTGCTGGGAGGAGTGAGCAGCCTGTGAGCCCCTGGCAGAGTTTGGTGATCTGATAAAAACCAGGGCAGGGCAGGGCAGGGTCAGGTGGCCGATCGCCGGCGGATCACGAACACGCCCCGCTGCAGCTGCCCCAGGTAGATCCTCATCTTGGTGCTGTCACTGGTTTTCCTCACCCAGATCTGCAGGAGAGGAAGGGCAAAAAGAATGGGGCAGGGAGATGGATTAGGGGAGCAAAAGGGAAAACTCGCAGCAAGCGCTACACAGATAAATGAACTCTGTGTCTTAGTGTGGGAGCTGAACACCACAGGGGGCACAGATCACTGAGGTTAATCCCCTCTCCCTCCCCACATGAGGCATCTGCAACCTGAGTAGAAAATGAAGGAACTTGTCTAACTTCACCTCCTTAACTTCCCTGCTCAAAACAGTCCTCAAGAAAAATTACTCCTTCAAGCACCATCAGGAAAGCAGGTTCCTCCTGCGACAGCTCACAACAGAGCCGTGGCACTGAGCTTTGCCTAATCAAGACTAAGTCTCTCTACATCCACAGATCATAAAATTATCTATCCTGGGATTTGCCTAGACAAGTCACTATTAGTCAAATGAAAAGCTTGTTCTGATTCTGTTCCATGAAGCATTTCCCACGATGTACCACAGAAATCGTGTCTGGAGATAAAAGGGCCTCTCTTTTAAACTCCTGCATGGAAGGATTCACACCATGTGTTCCAGAGGACAAACTGCTGCCACTGAGGCAGCCACTCCAGAGAGTTTTTGAAATCACCTTCAAGGTGTTTAGATCTAAAAACCTGTACTTTAAAAATCAAGTCTGAGCAATTTCCTCTGCGTTATATCCTTCTAATGCATTTCAACATATTTAAATAAATACATGAAATAAGAATTATCCACTCCTTAGTACTGTAGCATTTTAGGAGGGATGTCCAGTATTTCCTACTGCAAAGGATTATAAAGTTATGCTGGCCTGTGATTTACCCTAACCTTTTTTTTTCATATATTATCTACAGGCCTGGTAAGTAAATTGATTTAACTCTATTAGTTTAATTATAAATTGACTTTATTACCAGGACTCCTCAATATAAAATAAATTCAGTATCTGCCTGGATTTCTACTTC
This sequence comes from Trochalopteron elliotii, assembly GCA_024734555.1. Lineage (NCBI taxonomy): Eukaryota > Metazoa > Chordata > Aves > Passeriformes > Leiothrichidae > Trochalopteron > Trochalopteron elliotii. Next base: position 544,663 of record JANPWX010000294.1, read on the forward strand.
AATTATTTCTCCAGAGAAATTAAAATGAACATTCATTGATGATCATCTCCCAACTGCAACATTTCCAAGGGTTTGGCATGTTTTGCTTGGCAAAATAATTCAAAAACCCATAAACTTTGAGCAGCTGTAGGTGACAAACATGTCCAATTTCATATTCCACCACAGTATGATGGAATGACACATTAGTTTTGCTAAATTACAGTAATAACTTTTAACAAATTTTAACACACCCATGAGCTCACTACCACTGTTTTTATCTCAACAACTGAGTGCCACGACTGGCACTGCAAGGGAACAGCTGGGACACAAACAGATCCCACATGCAACTCATTCTGTGGAAAAAGTGTTTTCCCTTAGCTGCCACAACAAATTAAAGTTCTTTTATTGGCTGACTGAGGAGAAGTGCACTCAAGTCTATTATTTCTTTCCCTGAAGTGTCTGGAATCTGCAAGCAAAGAACAAAGTGCTCCCTTTGCCCAACTTCTGCAGGAGCTTGCAAAACACAGGATTATCCTTCAGAAACAGAGCAAGTCCCTTCCCATCTCAAAAAGAGATTTCTCAAGTCAGTTTTATCTTGGCTTCAGCTTCTTTACACACCAGACAGGTATCTATCTTTAGCCCTTACTAAACCCATGTCCCTCCCCCCTGTGCTGACAAATAAAAGCAGCCACAACCTCGTTGGCACCCACAGAACTGATCACACAGCTGATCTTCGTGTTCTCCTTAGACTCCAGGTAAATAGCTTGACTCTTGTGGTACCTGTAAAAAGAAAAAAACCCAAAAGTTAAAAAAAGGAAATGCATGAATCTATTCTTGATAAAACTGGACAGAGTAAATTTGAAGTTTGCCTTTCTTTCCACACCACTTTCTCCACCTTTGCAAGATAGTGGGTGATCTGATTACACACACAAAGACACACTCTGCATTTAATGGTATTTTGAAATGCAGGAAGGTCTTAATTCACATCCAATACTGCACTGAAGGTTACTGAAAACAGATTTCACAACTCAAGGGGGAGAGGCAGACCCCATCCACAGCCCAGGGACACCAGTGACTGACAACACACCCAGGCTTCAAGGGTTAATCCAAGCAGCCTTTCCCATTTCAGACACAGGATGGATTTCAGAAGGCAGCTCCTTATTTTGCCTGACAAAATACGACAGAGCAAATCACAGATATTCAAATTATTCCCCAGTACAGAATTACCAGAGCACCACCACCACCACAAGTGAGTTACCCTCAATCAGTGCAGTCTGTACATTGTTTAATGAGACCTCAAATTTCTAACACTGCCCTATTTTGTGAAAATACCCAAAATGGTAACTAATGGGTAACTGACTCTGTAATGAGCTGTAAATATCTGCCATAAGGAGGCCATGACTAAACAGATCCATTTCATCCCATCTTAGATCATATTTTAAGCTCTGTATTTTTCTTAATGTGTTGTGCATAAAATGAAGACTGAAATTCGTAACTCTGAATTGTTTAATTCCATGGACTCGCCTCTTTCACAGCCCACATTTCTCCAAGTGCTGCAGTGTGTCAGCCCCAAAACTCCACTTTCTGTTCTTTCTGCCTCATTCTGTTCCATAGGCAGAACTAATTACACTGGAACAGGTGATTTGTAAGTAAACCATCTTAATCAAGCAAGCACCAAAATACTTTACAGTTATAAAAGCGTGACTCTATTTTCACCTTTCCCCTAATCATGATTTTATCTGGGCAATCCAAGCTGCAGAATCCCTGCACAGATACTCCCTCAGTAGCTACCCAGTGCAACCCCCTGCAGCCTGACTGCCACGTGCAAAATGCATGGATTTATTTAAACTTTACAGTTATTTCTATAATAACCATACTGTACATGTGGAAGTCTTCCAATGGTTTATTCCACAATCTCTTCCTACTGGCTGATGCACTCAGAATTTTCACACTGCTTGCCAGTAACTGGAATGAGTGTCAGCTTTGAGCCTCCCAAACATACTCATTACCCATGGGAGGGGTGAGGGAATAAAAAAATGCCCAAATCCTGCAACCTTTACAACAATTGTTGGACACAGGTGTCCTTCTCTTTTTGTTTCGCCACAAACAATGTCAGTGGGTTCCAGAAACAATGATCTGAGCCAAAAAAAATCTCAGTTTAGCAAGTCCAGATGTCATTAAATGATACAGAGGAACTCAATAAGCTACTACAAACCCCAGGCCTCACTAAGATGAGACAAAAACCTCAGTCCAGCAGTGCCCTATCTTGCATGCCATGCTGGGAGTATTTAAGCAAGAGTTTTGATCTTGATACAATCAGCAGGAGTGCAGGAAATGCCACTGCAAACAGCAGCTCTCAAGTGTTAGCTGTGCCCACACAGACAAGGAAATCTTTTTTTCCTCACTTTCAATTTTTGATTCCCAGTGAATGCCAAAGCTGATGACACAGGTGTCAGAGGCTTCATTCAGCCCTTGGATTTCACATCATGAATGACTCTCCATCAGTAAATGAATGCTAATTGTGCCCAGAAAAGGCAAAGAACCAAGTCAGCAGTGTTTCACTGAAGAGTTGTCTCAGCTGTCTCATGCTCCATGCTCACAGAGACAGGGCAGCTGAAGGTACAGCACCCTGGGCCATCAGTTACCTGCTCATGTCTCACCCTTTAGCCAAGTTTATATACCCAGAGAGGGAGAGGATTGAGGAAATTACCTCAAATGAAAAATGCAATGGGGTTTAAGCTGGCTTTCAAGAAAGCAAAGAGCCAAACAGCTCTCCCTGTTGCAGAAGGCAAAACACACCAAAGTGAGGCAAGCAGAAATAATTCCATTTCCTGCCATAAAATATTTTACTGAAAGGCCAAGATTTCCAACTGCAACTCCATCAGAAGATTGAAAGAAATCCCTCTGCATTATTGTATGCAGCAAAGCTAAGAGCAAAAAGGTGTCTGCTTTACAGTGAAACTGTGGTTTAGGATTTGATGGGGGAGCACAGAGCCCTGAGGATAAAAAAACTGAGTCTAATTCCACTTTCACCTGAAACACACCACTCTGGAGACATCTGTGAAATGTCTCTGCAAGACTTTAGGGGGTTCATTACTGGCCTAAACATTACCTGTTTTCAGGTAATTATCATGCAGGGCTGCATCAAGAAACAGAGAAATTCCTGGGCTGTCAGCTTTAGGATTTCTGTACATGCCAGCACTGTTTATGCACCTTAGGAAGAATCACCCTCCCACTACAAAGAGTTATTTCATTATTTTAAAACACCAGCTACTTTGCACAAGTACTATCACTGTCAATCAAAAAATGTAAGCAGGATTATTGCAACCAAAAAAATATGTATCAAATACTGATCTTGAAACAGCACAAGAACAAAGCAGCCAGGAAAGATAACAGCTAGAATTCCTGACAGCAAGACCCCCATGACAAGTGAATTCAGCAAAATGAAAATATCAGTTAAGTGTTTATGCCCCAGCCAGACAACCTTCAGAGAGATCTGGTGCTTTGGTGAGATTCTGGGCTCACTGAAGCTCTTCCAGGTTTTAAATTTAATGGCAAGTTTTGAGCTTTACTGACAGATTACTTCAGATGCCTTTTTTTTTTCCCTTTCTTTTTTTACTCATGAAGATTTTTCAAGTACTCCATATGCTTCAAAATTCTAGAAGAAGAGTTTATTCATCCAAATATATCCTGGGGACAGTCACTTTACACACACAAAAAAAGTATGAAAGCTAAAAAAAAACTCCTTTGACGAATCTGTGGAATAAGTAGCCTGTTCAGTTCTTATGTGCTTTATGTTTCATGGATGTTTAAACTGAGGGAGCAGCTTTTATGAGAGCTATGTACACTGAACTCTCAAACTTCAGAAGGAAAAGTTGACCAACTGGCCAAGGGGATTGCTGTGTAAAAAAATCAGCTTCACACCTACTTCTGTGATAAAATCACAGCCTCATCACTTCCTGTTTTGAGCCACCAGAACACTGAAATAGGCTGCAAATAAGCAGATCACTTTTTGAAAGCAAATTGTTTTCTGCTCAAGGAGTTCAAGATTACCCCCTTGATTATCCAAATCTGCAAGTCTCATGGATTAAGTTTAAGATGTACTAAGATTACTCTGCAGAATTTAATATTTTCCTTGTGTTTTGTGAGGCCTGTACAGCTGTATGGCCATAAAACTCAACAGAGATAAATCCAACCAGCAATTCTGAAGTCGCCTCTCCCAGGTGGGTTTGATCTTTAAAGGTTATTTGGATTTATTAGAAACATTTTTCATCCTGAGCAGCTGGTGGATGACATTTCTTCTGCCACCTTGTGGAATGCTGGGCTCGTGTCCCACAACACTGAGCCTCAGGAATGGGAGTGCTGCTGACAGCAAATCACAGAGTGTCTGTATCCAACAGGGCAGCCTCAGTCACATCCCACTGTGGCTGCTGCTGCCTCACCTACCTCATATTAGGTTTGACTCCCTAAGTGCCACAGTGGGCCATGGAAAAGATTCAAGTCTCCTTTTATTGGAGCCACCAGTTATCTCTGAAAGCCTACAGGGTGTGAACATCCCATCATCACCTCTGCTTCACCAGACCCACGATGAGCTCATGGAGGGAGCAGCAAACCTCTGCCCAAAAGCATTTCTGCCCACCAACAATTCTTTGATCAAAGCCATTTCTCTCTGCAGCCTCTGCCTCCTCACTACACAACACACAGAGTGATGGAAACAGAAATCCCCCAGGCCTCACCATCTCTTGTCATAGTAGAGTTTTCCATCTTCTATCCGAGCTTCAAACCGCTGTGCTGGAGACTCTGCTGGTGTAGCTGGGAGGTGCTCGGGAGAGGAGGGGGAGGCTGGGGACAGGAGAGACACTCTGCTTAAAAGACCAGCACATCTGACTGCCAAACTGCAGCTCATAAGGTCAGAAATAACAAGCAGAGAAAGCTGCAAACTCAAATATGCATCGGGAAAATATCCTATATTGTGATGAGTAACTCGACCTCTGCCTTGAATTAAAATATTCACTGAAATACAGCATTTATCTGAAAATATGGGTATTTTCATGGGTAATTCATGGGTAAGTGATGGACAGTATGTCCTTGATTTTGTTCCAGTTATAATCCACAGTTAATTGGTTAAATATGGTTAAAATTAATAAGGCAAGTTACTCCCACTCTGAAGTGTATAGGCACATGTACAGAGCTGGAGGTATAAAACCACAAGTGGTCAATCCCTCAGTGGAGCTGACAAGCAGACAAGGTGCCCAGATGCACCTGAATATAATGGAAAATCTCTTTTCCCAGTTGGATTGTCCCATGCCCAAGTGTTTCAGCCACCAAAAGATGCTCATGCCCCCCCTGCCATCCCTGACAAACATCAACACCACACAAAGAACAGCAATTCCCCAGCCAGAACAATCCCACAGCCAAACTGCACAGCCAAACATCTACAGTACCATTCTCTGTTCAGAGCAGCCCCCCCGTGAACAAGCTCCATCTGTAACTCACCTGGTCTCTTGGGTGATTTAAGCTACATGGGAAGAGAGCAAAGCAGTGTTAGAGATCTGACAGGAGCCACAGAAGCTACAGTGGTAACTTCAGATATCTGACTTTCCATGCTCTGAATATTTCTATTTTAAATGCTCTGTTAAGTGGCCTAACACATAACCACAGCAGTGTGCTCTAAACAGCCAAAGGTGCAGATAATGAGTTTAATGACCCAAAAGGCCAAAAAATTGAACTTGAGAGCATTCAGATAACCCACTCCAATGAGTCAAACCCATCTAACACACTATTTTTGAACATGACATTTCTTAGGGTACACAAAAATACAGGAGATAAATCATTAGAGAAACCTCAACAGCTGGCACAAAAACAGTGTTCCACTACCATCCTCAAAATGCCTTAATGAGCAGCTTATATTCTAAGAAATTAGATAAGCTTTCAAGTGCTCAGCAAAAAAAGAGGATGCTAATCAAAACTAGAAAAATTATAAACATGCACACTGCCCCCTATCCAGCTTGCTGAAGTCTTGTGATAGCAGGGAGAAAACAAAATTAATGAAAAATCCTACCCCACACTAAGGCCTAAACCAAAGGCAGCCTGTGATCTCCCAGAAGAACACACTGACATCTGTTCAGCCACAAGGAAGAAACTCCTTAACATAGCTCATCCCTTGGTTCACACAAAAGGTAACATTTTTAGATGACAGTCATTCAAATTAGGTTAATTAAACCTCAATTAAAAAGAGGAGATACCATCTTGCTAAATCTTTTACTGTGTTACTTCAGAAAGCCTACGGGCATGAAACAGTCCCACATCTCAAAAAGGAACATTAAAGACAGCTCTGTTATCTTCAGCAGAAAGTATGTGCCTTCTCTTTAAAATGAAGAAATACAGTCAAGCAACAATCCCTACCTTGTTCAGTGTTCTTAGGTCTTCCATTATTTGCTCATCGGTCAACAGATAATTTAGCTGAGGTATCCAGAATTAAGGCTTCCATAAGCTCTTCACAAGCAAGGCTAAAAATTAAAGGTCAGTGACATTTCACTTGAGTAAATGTAAGCCAAAAGGTTTCCAGGATTTTAATAAATGTCTTACTTGAGCTTTTTTTCTTTTTTTTTTTTTTTTGTCAGAGGAATTAATACAAGTCCATCCCCACGATCTTACCAGCAGAGTGCAAAATCATTTTAACTTGCTCAGACACAACCATCAATGAAAAACCTTTAGTGCACTGACATTTACTTCATGGAAGCATCAAGCACCAGCATTTTCAGTGTTTTTCATCTTGTATTTCTATGGAGAAGAATCTGTGAGCTGAAAAACCAGACTCACTTCAGGTTTTCCACAATGAAGCTAGATCCCACCTAAACCTGGTGAAATAGAACTTTGTGTTGATGGGGATAAATAAGAGCCTACAATGCAGCTGAAAACAAACCCCAAACCTCTGAAAATAGAAATTACTGTATTACAGTCTCATTAGAGCTCTGCTGTACTTTTGTTTCTTCATAGCAAGTGTTTAGCTAAAAGTATTCGAAGTATTAAACTAAAGTCAACCATTGCTGGGCTGCATTTCAAGGATTTTGGTTCTGATGGACTTTAATCCTCTCCCAGTGAGCAAAGGCAGAGAGTTTCATGGTGTGGTTGCTGTATCATGCTCAATTAGCAGGTCATGTTCACTATGAAACTCATTTATTTTGGATGAGATAGGGGCACTAATAAAGGTCTTTTTTTTTCCCTGAAAGAGTGAACAGAATCTCCAACCAGAAAGAGGTTAATTGAAACTGGAGATGCTCATGACCATCCTGCATGAACTCCAAAAGTTCAAGGTTTGATATTGCCTTCAGAAAATGAGAGTCACTCAGTTAAGTTTTTTTAATCTAAGACATACAAGTTTAGAATCTAATAAGAAGCCTCTGCAAAACAAATATTCTTGCTTTCCTCTCCAGGTGAATTTAATGCACAAATAGAAAAAGTGCCTATCATCACAGAGGAGCTCAAACTGTATTTCCAGAAGCCAAGGAACATTTTAATTCCGAGACATGCAGCAAGGCAGATCCTATGGATTACACAGACATGTTTTTCTCTGTCTTGTGATACACGAAAACAAGATGAACCTTCATCTTTTCTTATTCAAAAAACAAATCTAGCATCCTTGCTTTTGCTATGCATCTCTGGATTAGAGATCTGAAGCTTCTATCAGAAATGGAAAAACTATTTTGATATGACAAATATGATCTTTCTGGTAAATGCTTTGTCACGTCTTGAAATGAGAAAAGCTGTGGCTCATGTAAAAAGCCATTTACTATCTATGGAATCAATTATCTCAGCATATATATATATATCTAATGTTCTTTTAAAGTTTTTCTTTCATGAAATAAATTGCCTGTAAAATTCAAACTATTCTCACTGACAAAAAACAAACAAAAGAAAGTTATTTCATGATACTGTAAGGATTAAGTTAGGATACCAAAGGATCTCCAAACACTGATTTCTATATATGTATTGTACTGTATAACTGCTGTATTGCTTTAGCACATATTATACATGACAATTGTTCTTCAATATTTCCCAGGTTAAAATCTGATCCTGGCATTTTAATTTCCTTCTCCTTGCTGTACAAAACAACAAAGGTGTGGGTAGCACAGGGGCTGCAAAGCCAACAGTGACTCCATGAAAGGATATCAGGGGCAGGTTTCCTCCTCTTGTCTGGGATAGGAACTGGATCATTTGGTCGCCGTCTCAGTTTCCTTGTCATAATAGGCTTCACTTCCATTGAATCTGCAGAGTAATGAAGTTGGAGAGAGCTGATAAGACCAGACAGAAAGGAGTAAGCAGCAGCAACTTCCTACACAAAGCACAAGGAAAATAATCTTTTCCTCTTTCATACAGCAAATTGGATTTATTTTCTTTTTTTTGTTGTTGTTGCTAGCTTCCAGCATGGAAGTGCTGACAGTGAATCCAGGTTCTCTCTCCATCAGGTCACTGTTCAGTGCCACTGCTGCAAAGCCATGGTTACAGCTGCTCCAGGTAGAGATAAGCAGCACAATGATGCTACAAGGATTCAAGGCAAATTCCTTTCATGCTCATGCTATCTGCCTGGGAACAGATTTAAAAGGCCAAGCTTGTGGAGTTCTTTCCCAGCCCAACTCGGATCATTAATAGCATGTAAAACATCAGCTACAAATCAATTGCTCTCTCATCTTCAAGGCAGAAAAATGGCTTTGTCAAAAGATTAGAGAAAATTTCTGCATTGAAGACTGATACAAGTCTGCTGGAATGATTTCAAACAAACAGTATTTAAATTCAGATTATCTAAGAATGATTAATGAAATGAGCCTAATTAATAACACACAGAGCAGCAGTTGACAGGAAGTAAACTGCAGCATATGCACTGAGGAAAAAGAAGAAAGTCTGTTAAAAACCTAAACACCAGTCTCATCACCAAGTAATTATCTCAACTTAGTTTATCCAAATGCCTACAGCTAACCTCTACTGAACAGCTCCACTCAAACTCTCACAACTCATTCCTTAATTCATGAAGATATGTTGACCTGGCAGCCAAGACACCACATCATAAATGCCAAACACATCATCCCACCTCCCTTTCTATCTGCTGACATTTATTTGCTCATCTCTAAGCACCCCTGAATCACCCCCTGGGAAGCACTTCAGTCTGGGGAGCCCCTTTAGCTCCCACTAGACATGAAAATCTTGAGCAGCACTGCATGTGCAAAATACATCAAATCCCTTCTCTCCTCATCTCAAGGGTGAACAAGGATGACCATGAGAGAAGATTTCATAAATAAATAAAAGGAGTTACCAGGGAAACATAACTCAAGACGCTTTTCAGTCCACATCAGCCCTAAGAGCTTGTACTAAGCCAAGAGCACCATTTAATACACCAAAACAGGGTCTAATTCTCACTTCTGAGTATGAACTAAATTATTAGTTTACATAAAACCTGTAGATAATATGGAAGAAATATATGAAGGGTGTAACTCATGGACAGACCTCAGCAACAAAACCACACTATCAGTCCATGAAGTGAGGGAGCTCCAGAGTCAAACCAGATTTTTGGTTCAGTACCACAGCAACAGAATTCTGCAGGAATAACTAACCCTGACTTAGCTTCCCTGTGTCCACTAACACAGAGCACTGCAAGGCACCAAGGGGCCAACTGTGTGGAAAAAAATCTCTCCATTTAATATAAATTTTCTACAGCCTGGACACAAATGTAATGCATAATTTTATTTTTTTTTCTGGCTTTAAGCAGCAGATTTCCACCTTTGTTTTTTGGCTGTCTTCAACTACTTGACCACCCACTCCTGCAGGAAAAAAGGACACAACTTTACAGCCTGGCATCACTGGTTAGGTCACTATTGTGACATATCTCAATAGTTTTATTGCTACATCAGGGAACCAAAGCAGCCTCTTTCCCTGCACACATGCAGGCCCATCATCCCTTCTGCTGCTCAATTCACCTGTTAACAATTCACTGAATTTTTGAGCTCCTTTCTCCATTAAAAGACCATTCTGTGCACTGCCCCTGTTGGCATTTCCCACCAGCTGTCTGTGCAAACCAGCACTGCCATCTTTACAGCTCTTTCCCTAAGCAGGAGCAGAGTGGATAACACAAATGACAGGTGCTTATCTTCCTTACCTCCTGTTAATTCCATGGTTAGCTTTTCATTCTCAATCATCTTCTTCTTCTCTTCCAACTCCGCTATCAGATTTTCCTTAAGCTCAATTTTCTTATCTTCAAACTCCTTTGCTGCTGCTTTCTTTTCCTTCACGTAATTTTTCTCCACCTGATCTGTCTAATGCAAACCCAAGGAGCAAGAAGGTTAATTAAGGACTCAAGTTAATGACATCACAGCAGTTTTTCAAATGCTTTATTGATCAGCTTTTCAGTTCACAACCGGTCCAAGTTTTAAAGATTATCGATATTCACAGTCTACAGAAAAACATCTAAATATGACTTAGTGCTATTATATTGGCAAAAGGATTATTTGTAAAAAGACATTTTACTGTTGCATAACAAATCAAGCCCCTAGCAGAGAGCTCTGCTGATTTATAAGCAGCACCTTAAACACCCCTTTTTGACTAGCCCAGTGCACAGCCAGATACAAGAGGCCAATAGCAAATATTTAATTCTTTTTTTAACAACAAAGTGCAGAAGTTACTTGAGGTAATACCAGCAGTAAGCTCTACTGCATCTCAAGTGTACCAAGTCAGCTAGAGGAAGAAAATTTCTTTTAAGCCTTCTGGGAAAAAAAGGCCAAATACTGCTTGATGAAACAAGGTTTATGCCTCTTCCATCTAATTAACACATATTTTTTTATAAATTAAGAGTACTTACTTCCAGCTGCAGGAACAGTTCTGAAACACAAGAAAGACTTAATTTATTACCTTCAAAGCTGCACAAAATTACTTCCTTAACATTTTAAGGCATAGAATATTGCAACCAAGACAAGCAATGAAGCAAATAATGCATGTACTTATCCAACCTCTGCTCTGACTTCACAGCTTTATGCTAAAAATAAACTGACTATGAAAATGTTCCACAAAAATACACTGTTACTAGAGGTTTTTTAGAAATTGTCACCTCATTGAAAAGCTTCCATTATTCCACACTATTCAGTTCAGTTTGGAGAAGGCTGTAGTAGCAACATTGTAGTACTCCATTATTTAAAAAAATTTAAAACACAGTAATAGATATACACCAAATATAAGAATGCTGTAATAAAAATCAAACTTTCTATTTGTAAAGCATGAAAGCAGCATTATGTAGGTAATCAAATGCAGGTAAATCTAAACTGTTGTTTTAATGAACCTCAGCATGGCAAGGACAAACATAAAAGACCCTCATTCCTGTAGTGCAAGGCAGTTGGATTTTTTAATCATAAAATTCCAAGTGATCACCACCTGCCCTCCTGTGGCAGAACTCTGCTGCTGCAGCACTGCTGGTGGCCAGCCAAAAATACCAATTTGCACTTAGGCTTAATTTTATAAAACAGCCCAGGCTTGCCAGGATGCAGCTCTAGTGCACGTGAAAGGTCTTTCTGGAGGTCTTTTCCATCCTAAATCATCAGTGAAATTCATCTCAGGAAACAGGTTCCTGTTAACAAGAAGTTGTTCAAACCACTTCAGTTCCTCAAGCAAATCCTTTACCTTCCCAAGCACTTTCAGAAATACAGAATTGCTTTCTTTTGCTAAAGGAGGAGCAGCTGTCTGTCCTATATCCACATAATACCTTCTATAAAAGGGCCTGCTTCAATATCCAAGGTAAGAAAGTACTTGAAAGGGAACAAGAAAGAGAGAGAGCAAGCAGCTGGATCTGATTCCCAAACCATTCCTCTGAAGCAACACAATAAAAACACTAGGAAGGACAAGCACTGGGCATTTTAAAAATTAACTTGGGCCTTTGCTCCTGGGAACAGAGCAGTACACAAGGTCCAGGCAGCCCATTCCATGTCACAGCCATGCAAAACAACAGTTCCAGCAGCAAATCCTCTGTATGCATTGTTCACAAACAGATCTTTGGGAAAGCATGTGCTCCTAACTTCCCACTCCTGCAAACTGAGGGAAACAGGGCAGCCAAAGGCTTCAGCAAGGGCCACAAAGCAACAAACCAGAGTGGGACACTGTGGGTTATGCAGATAAAAATGGAATCATCCTTTTACATGTGCTGCTTCACACAAATGAAGACCAAAACTGTTTATCAGTCAGCAAACAATGGTGATCAAGGGAAGAAAATAATCAAAGTAGATCCTGTCATGCTTGGTGGACTCTGAAAAAACCCAACAATGTACCCAAAGATCTCTTTGCTCCAGCAAGTTCCTTTTCTTTAAAGGACAGAATTACCTCTTTTTTTCCTTCAGGAGTTATACAAAACACACATTTAAGTTATTTGCAGTGTCTTAAGAGAGAAATTCCACTTACCTGCATTTCGTATCCTTTCTTTGTACTGCTGGTCCAACTTCTTCATCCTTTTCTGATATTCCTGAAGAGTACCTAGTGGAAAGAGGTTATAGATTCCCACTGTATTTTTTTTCCCCAAGTATTAAATATCCTCAAGGAGTCATACACCACTCAAAGCACATTCCCTGCTTTTGTAAAAAGTGGATTACTCCTTTTAAGAAATGTTTTAGCAGAGAGGTTTAACTACAAATGGGAGCTAAGATGAAGAAAAGAGGGGAAGCAGGTGACATTTTTAACTCTGCAGCACAGCTGAGAGCCAACATGCAGTGAAAGATACTGCTCCCATCTTTCAAACCCATCCTTCTAAGACATTTGAAAAGTGCTGGGAAAAAAAAAACAAGCTATTCTACAAAGCTTACCTTCCTGCAATTGCTGTAACTGCCTCTTCAGAGATGCCAGTTTGTCCTGATACATCCTGCAAACACAGCAGGACACTTTAAACACCAAGCACACACAGTTTATTCCACCATCTCTTAAAGTTACATGTTTACACAGAATCAAAAACTTTTCAGAACTTCAGGAAAACAAATGAACGACAAACTAAAAGAATTTTATTCCAATGAAAGGATCTCATTCTGTCTTAAGAATTCTGGCACTTCTTTGGTTTTACAATGGGTTTAAAATTTGGAATAAAATAGGATTTTTTTTTTTAATGTTGAAATCTAAAATGACATTTAGATCTGCAAACATCAGAAACTTTACAGCAGCATCATTCTTGCACTATGTCACTATTTATTAGCTGTGTATTAGCTCCCCACATGATTGAAAAAACCCACCAAAGTATTCCTGGTGCTGCTGCAAACCTGCATTTCTTCTACCACACATCTGTGGTTTAACACTGGCCAAGTCTTCCTGACCTGTCTAAAAACAGGTCTCTGCCAGTAAGTAAGAGCTCAAAATACTGCAAATGCTCCTAAACACCATGGGGAAACTATTTCAAGTCTCCCAAAAGTCCATTTCTGGTTCAGGACTGCAATTCAATTGTTTAAGGCATTGGATAGGCATTTAACTTTTCCTTAGCTTATCTAAAGCAGACCCTTTATTTTATTTGAAGGATCTGTCTGCAGCAGGATCCATTTGCAGCTGCTCCCAGAACTCATAATTATTTCTTTGCCCAGAACAGCAGCAGCCCTTAATTCCTTGAATTTATACAGAACAGAGAAAGTAAATGAGGAGACCAGAAATACAAGTGTATGGATTCATGAGCTATTCCATTGGGGTAAGCACTTAAAACTCCCAATTTTGGCCCAAAACTTTGCCAGGTTTTAGGCAATAAATACCCCTAAACCCACAGATAAATAGAACATCACCTTATTGTATTTGGAATGGGTTACTTACTGTTCTTTCATTTCTACAAAGTCCTCCTCCTCGTGCTTTGCCAGATCTGTTTCACTGGCATCCTCAGTGTCTAAAAGAGGCAAGAAACAACTTGTTAAAATTAAAAAAGTATTTTTTAAAAAAACCTCAGACTAAGTAGTAAATTATTTAAAAACAAGGAAACAGGCAAACAAAAAAGAAATCCCCAAACCTCAGGCAATTTAACCTCAAAGACAATCTGAGAGATGAATTCGGGAGGGAAATGAAACACCTCCCTGCAACTGTGAGTTTTGCAGTGCAGCTTTACAGGAACAACTTCAACTTCAGAGAGCCTGAGAATTTCTTCCCATTTAAGACAAGGGCTCTACATTAATATTCACACAGAAGTGAGACATAAACAGCCTAAAGACTCTGGAAAACATTTCACAAACCTGTTACTGGAGGTCCACCCACTCGGTGCTGCTTGGGTTGACCACAAAGGTGTCACCAAAGAGAGCAGTTACTGCCTGGGATCTGAACTTCTCAGCTACACTTCACTTAGTACTTCAACATTCAAATGTCAGTGCTGCCATAAAGATAGCTGCATTTTATAAGTAGACAGTGTAAACTGTAAATAAAGTAAATCACTGAGGGATTGCTCCTTTTCTGCTAGGACTTTTCAGGCTTCCACTTGTAACACATGGGTAGCCAAGAATCCATTACCTGTCCAAAGAGGGGTCAGTGCCTCCAGACCTCACAGGGTACAGCTGAGGAACTTAAACCACAGCTAATTCCCTACACATGGAAGAAGGACCCAGCCTCTTAAATCAAAACTTTCTCAGATTTTTCTCAAACTACAGCTTAAACTTAAGATAAAATTTAACGCACCAAAGATAAACCAAGAAGTTTTTTAACTACAAGAAATGGACTTAAATGTCTGGGCCACCACAAAGGACACCCATACTTTTTTGGGAGAGTCCTCACTGACCCTGTCACCCTCTGCATCTTTCACATCATCCCATCTATAACCAGGCCAGAGGGAATGGAGGGCTCTGCTGCTTGGAGAGCAACAGCCACTCTCCAAGAATCCTCCTACACCCTCCTTATCAGTCATTTTATGTTCTCCACACTCCTGGATACTCTGGGATTTACTCATTTCCTTCTCTCCCGCTCTCTGGTTCTTGTACTGTCACACACCCCTGCACTGCTATACTCCTGTCCACACCTTCTCCTTCCTTAGCTGCGTCCTTCCCCCTTCACACCGCAGAAATAGAACCAATACACTGGATTTCTCCACTGTTTTCACTCTGCTGTCCCACTCAGCCCTCCTGCTCAGGGGTCTCCCGTGTCCCACTCCCTCCTGCTCACCTGGGAAACCAAAACTCCACCTCTCCAGCGCCTTCGCTGTTTTACTCTTCCGCGGGGAACCGCTGCAACCCGGCAGGTCCTCGTATCCTACGGGTGTTCTGGCCGCTCCGAACCCCTCAAGCCCCCAACCCTTCCCCAAACACCGTATGGAGCGGTCCCCTTCACCCCACACCCCCACTGTTCCCCCATGCTC
>JANPWX010000294.1:564956-604395 GCA_024734555.1 Trochalopteron elliotii
GGTGAGGCAGCGCTGGGGCTGGCAGCGCGTGTGGGGCTGAGAGCGGCACTTCGCGGGCGCTGTGGTGGCGCGGGGCGCTCGGTGCCGCCTGTCCCGGGGTGTCTCATGGCCGGGGCTTGCTCGGGATCGGGGCAGCTCCCGCGGGGCTGCCAGTGTGGGGTGTGGGCGTTTGAGAGAGCCTGGCCCGGGGCAGGATGAGCGCAGCTGCCCCGCGCCTCGTGCCAGGGGACCGGGAACAGCCGCTCCTTCCTTCGCTTCTCCCTTGGCTCCCTCGTTCCTTGCCTCTCTCCTGTGTGCTGGGAGCTGTCCCCGGGAGCTCTGTGGAAGTCGGAGCTCCAGCAGAGCAGCCCCGAGCGGACGGGAACGCCCCGCTGGGAGAGAGAGGAGAGGAGGGAGAGCGGCCGCCTGCCTTCACCTGGAGCCGGGCACGGCTCAGGGGAACGGCGCTGCTCCGCTGGGATTACCCCGGGATCCGTCTGTGAGCTGGAATGTGACCTGGTGAATTCAGGGGGAAGAGGGAGTTGCGTTTCTGTCAGCTTTGAGCGGAGTTGGAAGCAATGACGTAGGTCTGGTGCGAGCAGATGTCCCTGTCCTTTTAATGACATGGAGTAACGATTTGCTGTAGGTGCTGGATGCCATCGAGCAGCACTCGTACTTGCGTGGGAAGGAGAAGGAAGGAGGACACGAGGCAAGTACTAAGCCTTCAGAATTTTGTTTTGTGAGTTCATCTCCTCGTGTCTCCTCACCCCCCTTCCTCAGAAACGTGAGTGGAATGAATTCCCTAAAGCTACAACTACGGCAGTTCTAAACTTCAGTGGCCCTGATAGCATCCTGGTTTTCTCCTGAGCCTGGGCAGGACTGAGCAGCTCGGTGCTGGGTTTGCTGTTCTCCCCAGCGTGGGGGAGAAGCCGGTGGGACACTGCACTGGGAGCTGTGTGCAAGGCTGGGCTCACGCACAGTCTAGCAGCAGCTCCGTGTTTGTTTAAAAACAGCAAAGCAGACGGTGCTGATTCTGGCCCTGGTTGTGCCAGAAGGATTTGGAATCCCCCTGCCCCTCTTCTGTGGACAGGGATCCACATAAGCAGGTGGAAGCAGTGAGAGTTCTGGATCCGTGTGGAGGCTGTTCCATAGAACACAGGGTGATTTAAAGTTCCTGGGTACAGCAGTGCTGGCTGTGCTTTGTGGTGCTTGTGTTGTTTGAGGATAAGTGGGCTCCAGTCTGTTCCCCAAGGTCTGCTGACACATTTTAGCAAATGTTTAGGATGCTGCAGTGCTGGGAGTGATGCAGCTTGTTGTGCCAGTGCTCATTACTTTGATGTATCCCATACCAGATTTATGAGAGGACACGTGTTGGTGTTTCTATGTTTATAGTGGCTTGTTCGTGGAGAGATAATACACCGTGCTCGGCTTCTCTATGAGCTTAAAATTGGGCTATTTCTGGTAGGTAGGTAGCTATTTTTGTGTTCTCAGGGGCTAATATAACAATTTAGGGCATGTTTTAAATGTAAACACCTGTCTGCAATCTCCCTTTTAATACTGAGCTTCATACAAATATCTGATGATTCTTTCATGCACCCACAGTGAGGCTGCAAACTGTTCCTATCTACATAAATGTCTCATTTATCAAATCCAGATTTCTTGTTTGCTGTCCAGCTCATCATATAACTTCCTCTTGCATCTGATTTGAGAAAACCTTGAGCTGGGTTGTTTCCATTTACCCTTCTCTGTACGAGGCCTTTCAGATTGCAAACTAATTCTTATTTTGTGTGTATATTACTTACAGTGATTCTCTGTAAGTACTTCCCTTTTATATTGTTGCATCATTATCAGTTAAAAAGGATCTTAGCAAGTCACAGCTTTTAAAGATGAGATATTTCTACTTGTGTGTATTTTAAATGTGCCTCTTGCATCAGCAGGGCTTTGCTGTTAGGTTTCCTTTCCATAATGTGTTGCTGGATGGGGGAAACCTTCAGCAGAAATGAGTTCTGTTCCTTTGGAGTAACCTGCTGTCTTATTTTAAAGGAAAAACCCCTGTTTGTATGGGGCAGGGCTGGAGTTTGCTGCACTGCTGGGGAGCAGAGATGGGGCAGTGGTCAGTGAGTTTGGATCAGGAACACAGACTCGTTGTTTTCTCCTCTTACAGGTTTTTGTTCCAGGTTGTTCTGCAGCCTCCTGAGATGCTGCAACATCCAGGTTATGAGAAATGCCAGGGAAGGAGGTGTTTTTGGAACACTTTAAGTTTTTATTTGTTTGTTGCTTTTACACAGAAAAAGGTGTCTAAGGTTAATGTTTTTAAATAGGAAATACATCTTTTGTTTTAAGGTAGAGCTCAGAGTCTTTTAACAGGACCCCTCTGCAGTTCAGTCACAGCATTTACAGTAAACTGAGTTGGAATAAAAAGTGCAGTTTTGGCATCAAAGGTTTTCAAGAAGTAGATTTCTATAAAATTCTGTTTCAGCACGTGTTCAGCTTTATTAATAGACGTGCTTTCACACATCAGTGAAAAGTTCAAAAAGTGCACCCAAAAGAGTGTTTTGTTTTATGCTTATTATTTTCAAACTACTTCCTCATTTGAAGGCCATTGATCAAACCAGAAGGATCTGATTGCCCTTGGCTGTGTAATAAACATGATGCAATTGCCTGGTGCCTGCTTGGTCATCAGTTCTTCCAGGGGCAGCTCACTGAGTTTCCCTGAGAGTCTTTTTATCACTCCCTGAAATCACTCTGGCAGCTTTGTTTTAATTTTCTGAGTGAAGTGTGTTTTGGAAGGTATTGATCTGGTAAATCCAGAGTTCCCTCTGGGTAAAAAGAAGGAGATCTCTCCTGTGATTTTTACATGGGCAGCACAGGTTGTGACTTTTCATTGTGATCGTGCAGTGGGCATCACTTAAAAGTCATCACTGGCATTGCCTGCCAGGAACTCCTGTCTGTGAGAGCCTCAACTCATCATTAATGAGGGGGAAAGTTGAAATAGAAATTAGAGTGAATTAATCAGGCACGGTCATCCATCTCTTGAGCTGCTGAAGGATGTTGGATATCTGAGTTATTAATGGCATTGTGGCAGCTTCTCAATTGTTATAAAGCCCCATTTCCAGCATTAAAGGGCAGTGTTTCTAACATTATTCTTATTCTTTATTCTGTAAAAATAACCATGGGAATTCACTTCTAACATCCTGTTGGAAATATGAAAAATATATATTTTTAAAGATCAGTAGGTTTTGCTGTAAGATTCAAGAAATCTGGAGTTAATACTGCTAGTATTAACTATAAAATTATTTTAAAATATATTTAAATGAATTAAATACTGAAATTAGGTTGGCTAATAAGTTTGTTCTTGTTCAGGATGGCAAGGGACACATTGAATTTGAGCAGGTTGGAAGACTTCTTGTTTATATACTCAGGTTAGTGTCACAAATTGTTAGTTTAATTTGTAAGGGCAGGGAAATTTCAAATTTAATATAGGGAGCTTACAAAACAAGTTTGTCTGAGTTGCTAATGAACTAGACACTTATGCCCTTGGACAGGTAATAGCTTGATGTTGGTGTAATTACCTTTTTCCCCACCCTGAATATTAGGTCAAACTGGACTCTGGTTGAATTAGAATTTAATGAAACCAGTCATTGCTTGTGGTCACTTGTGGTCCCTCCTTGGCTACTAAAGGCTTTCAAATAGGGACATTCTCCCAGTCTGGCCTTCATTTGCACCTCTTCCTGCTGTCACTATTAATTATGATGCTGGGTTATCTTGAGAGCTCAAGAAGTTCCTCAAAAGAAGGGCAGGTGATGACCTTGGTGTTCCATGAGTTTGATTTGGGAGGAGCAGGTTTTGTGCTGCAGGTGACACTGTCTTTGGGAAGAGGGAGAAAAAGCTGTTTGTACTTCTCTAATTCTTATCACTGTGAGTGTGGAGATGTTAACCCAGAATCCTGGATAAATAGGATATACACTTCCAGCTGCATTCCCTGGAGTCTAAAACACACACATGGGTTTGTTACTTTGCTAAAACTGCTCCCCAGGATCACTGTGGTGCAGAACCTGGCACTGGGAGGAAGGAATTTTGGATGCAGTGTATGTATTTCCACACATATCAAGCAGTTTAGGATGAAAGGTGTTGGGACTACCAGATACCATCAACATTTTCTGAGCAGGATGTCATTATTAGATTGGAACTAATGAACATGTGCCAAACGTTGTGGCGAGTCTGTTTTTAGAGAGATGCAAGCTGTGCTCACTTCCTACATTAAACCTCATTTTCCCCTTATTTTTAATATGTGAGCTGTGATTCTGTTGCACAGAAGCTGGCATAATATGGAGCAGATTTATTTAGGGTTGCCCTTGAACGTTTGTGAGTGTTTAAGCCAGATTTACAGGAACACAGTCAGTGATGATTCATGTTGAGATGATGTTTTTTCTCCCTTGTAATGGAACATATGGGACTACGTAGCATATGGTACCACTGAAAATTGTTAAACGTGGAGCACTGATTTATTACACAGCAAAAAGGGTTGGGGTTTTCAGTCTAACACTGAGCAGAAAGCTTGTAAACAGCTCTGGGTGTTGTCTTGTATTGGGTGCACTACTGTGTTGTGTGGTAATTTCAAAGGATTCCTTTAAATGGCAACAGAAGGCTTCCAAAATTTGTGTGTCTGCCCTTTTACTGTGGTACAGTCTTGCTCTGTGGGATGACAGCTTAAAAAACCTGAAAAAAAAATTCCTTCCTCTTTCAGATGGGAGGCAGAGGTAATAAAATGTGTAAATAGTTTTCTTCCAGTCTTACTATCCAAAACATCTTTTTTCTGTGTTTTGTTTGGTTTTTTTTTTTTTGTCTTTATGTGACTTCTGGAGGGTTGGGGGGGTTTTTGCACTGAGGCAGGGTGAGAAAACAAACACACACCTTGGTCCTTGCAGTGCCTAAGGGAAAGTGGACTAAAGTGCAGCTACAGAGAACATAAATTCCAGTCACCTATTTCCTTGTGCTCTCTTGTGTTTCTTAACTATTCATCTTTGGATGATTGTAATCTTTCCAGAGCAGGCATTGCTTCTGCTCTGGCTTTGAAGGGTCTTGCTGCAGGGTAACTGAAGCTCCCAGGTGCTGTGGTCATACAGGTAATTAATTAATGGCTGGTCATAAATGTTCATTGATTAAGCTTTTTTAGAAATGATTTAAGCAAGAAACTTCATTTAAACCTTAGAATGATGCTTGTGTTTTCCTTTTTTTCTAATGGCTCAGTTTATTTGTACATCTTAAAGTACTGATTAAAACAGACTTTATGCAAAATTTGCTTTTGTTAGGCCAAAAATACATAATTAAGAAAGGATATATGTTGTAAATTTTTTGGGATAAAAATCAGATGTGCCTTTTTTCCTCCTTACTTGGCTAGTGACAATCTGCCTCTAAGTTTAGGGTTTTTTGTGTGTCTCTGCTTACTCTGCCTGGTTCAGGTGAAGCTTGAGCATGTTGTATCCTTTAGAATGGCAACAGATATTTGACATCATTAAAAACTGCTGTTATTTAATAAAAGGAAGTCATATCTACCCTTGAGGGAATTAACTAATGACCTCTTGTTAACCATCGCCTTCAGGATCTTAGATCCTCCCTTTGCTTGCCTCATCCTTAGTCATAGATTGGAAGAGGAAAACAGGCTTTTTCTCCTCCCTCCCAGCTCTTGAGCACTTTCCCAACTGGAGATGAACTGATGGTTTGACCTAAACCCTGTGGGGAAGCTGAAGTGGGGACTGTGCTGCCTTTCCCCTTGTGGAACATCCTGCTGGTGTTAAAACTCACCCACAGCATCTCAATTAGCTCTAATTCCCAGCCTTAGCCTGCACATGAAATATTTTTAAGAAAGCATTAGCCCGAATGAATTTTAATTTCTAGCATTTCTAATCTCAACGCTGGTAGTGGTGTCAGTTTTAGCTCTTCAAAAGAGGGGGGAAAAACATTTCTTATCTGGAAAGTATGCGAGTGGCAGAGCAGATAAGATAATTGAGCCCTAAATGTGAGCTGGGATGGAAACAGGCTCTGTTGAGAGTCAGGTCTCATCTGCTGTGCCACAGTCCAGTGGTGCTTTAATGCATAATAATCCAGGGAGTTTGGTCTTCCTGGGCAGGACACAGGGAATTTTCTCTCTGCTGCTTTTGCATTAAGAGACACAAGCTTTTAGTTCCAGTGTGAGATGTTCATGTTCTCAGAGTCAGGAGTTTTCTGTCATTTGGGAAGCAGACAGCCAAAAATAGGATTTTATGGCTCTCCTGCCTGTAACAACAGTTAGCTGCTAAAGTGAGGAATACAATAAAAAAAAAACCTTCCAAGTTGTTGTTCCACTCAGGCAGCTTTTTCTCCAAATTTCTTGTGTGCCTTTTATCTGTGGTGTCTTTCCTCTGTGGAGGATCCCCACAGGAGATAACAAATTTTCCATTTCCAGCTCTTTCCTTGGACTGAGAGCTCCTGTTGTGGTTTAGAGGTTGTGTGTTCAGCACTTGGGCATGGCCCACATGGGTGGGAGGGAGCACCACAGGTACCTAAAACCAGAATAAATGAGTAAATACAGGAACTATTTCTTTGCTACATAAAGTCTTATTTTTTCTTTTGTTTGCTTTAACTCTGCTTTTGCACTTTTCCACTTGGTATCATAGGGTTGTCTTTAGAAAGTACATTGCTTCAAATGAAGTCAGATTCTTACAGAATGAGGCATAAGAGGGTTTTTGTTGCAAAAATCAGTATTTTGCTGCAGGAATTGTGGCCCAGGAGTTAGACCTGCTGCAGGTATTGCAGAAAAAGGTCTGCTGCTTTGTAGTGCCATATGGAAATGCCATAAATCAAAATATATCTCACTTAAACATTCGAGACCTGCAGAAATTACAGTAAGTGTGTGATAATACAGTCTGAGTAGTTTGAATGATTAACTTGGACAAATGCCCCAGATTTTAGGTGTGTTGGGCACCTTTTCTACATTGTAGGTCTCCAGCTGTTACGTTGCAGGGAGATTTCTACCAGTCTGACTTGGTGCCTTAAAGCAGGAGAAAGTTGCTGACTCAGGCTGGTTGTTAATTTGCTTTTTCCTGCCTACCTGAGTATTTTAGAGCAGTGCTGTTTATATTTTTAGAGCAGTCTTTCATTTTTTGATATGCTGAGCCCAAACCAGAGGTGGTCAGATGAGATTGTGGTCTGATCTATTGGACAGTTTGTGCTGGATCCAGGCTCTGGAGACATCCAGGGAGGCAGAGGGACAGGATCCCACTCCCAGTGCTGTGCAAGCTGGTGCTTGGAGCCCCAGGCTACCAGTGCAGCTCTGCTGGTGTTTAAGGTCAACTCCTTGCAAATATTTTAGCAAGGCTTATATTCAAATGCTATTTATAAGACCAGACTAATTTTTTTCCTCTTAATGATGGTCTTTTGCCTGATGACAGGGCTGGAATCTGGAAGATCTGGATTCTGTATGCCACTAGTCAGCTGTGTATCCACAGGGAAGTTGTTTGCCAGCTTTCTGCCTCACTTTTTATCTGTACTTAAATGAAAAAAAAAAAAAAGGCTGACTAATACCTGCCTCACAGGCTGTGAGAGCACAGTTAGTAGCCTCATGCTGTAAGATCTTTGGAAAACACTGGAGGAATTTTCAAGGGGCTTATTATGGTTAAGGTCCTGCAATGAGAGAACTGGTTAAGCCTGGATTATTGTTACACCATTGATTAAAGGAGCCTTAATAGCTGAAGCTCTGATAGTGGCTGTTCCCTGGCTTCACCTGCAATTACCCTGGCTAGGTGAGGCTGCTGCAGTTCCAGGGGTCTGGAGCAGAGTAGGAGCATGTGCAGGGATGTTGGAGCCTGCCCCGAGCTGCCATTTCACGGCTGGCTTTGCATGCAGGTCAGGCCGTAGCCTCAGTGGATTTTGGCAGTTCAGCATGGTGAGGATGACTTATTCTGCCACTAGTGAGCCCTTAGCACCTTCATGCCCAAAGAAATGCTCTATAATCAGCTGAGTTTTTCCTGTGTGGCAGGCTGACTCGGGATTTGCCCTGCTTTTGCTTTGTAAATTAAACAAAAAAAACCCCAAACTTTAAAAAATGTTTTATGTGGCAGAAATTTTAGTTAATAAGGTGTAAATCAACTATTAAAATGTGTAAACCAACTATTAAAAACCTCTTAGATCAGGTGGTCTTCAAGCTCAAGTCTTTTGACAGTCTGTGAAACTTCTGTGTGAATGCCCATGTTGTGGCTTTTAAAATTAAATTGATAGTATATTTTGGAAGCATCTATCAGAGTTGTTTCATTTCTGGCCACCATTATAATAACATAACTATGCAAGGAAAGGCCAAATCCCCATTTTTGGGAAAGCTAGGTACCAGTGTTTATTTCCCAAACCAAGTAACCTTGTTAGTCATTAGCAACAGTACCTCATTAAACTTTAATAACTTTCTTAAAATTCATACTCAGTTGAAAGTCAAGATGCAGCCTTGACAACTGGAGGTCCAAATCCAGACAGTTTTATTTATCTTTGCAGTTTCATCTCTTCATTATTATATACAAAAGTTGTTTTCTGTGTCTTGGCAGATTAAAAATGTACTGAGTGGAAGAAAAATAGAAACTTGGATTCCTATTGAAACACAGGGCTGGAGGAGGTGGGGATCAGGGGTTGGGAGCAGGAAATGGATTAGTTGTGAATTTAAATGGTGAATTTAAAATCATGAGTCTGCAAATTAATATTAATTTTGAGCTGATTTTAGTGCTGGATCAAAACCAGCTGTTTTTCCACCTCTCTCCCACTCAGCTGGGTTGGCACAAACCTTTGGATGGTTCAAATTAGCAAACTGGTCCAGCTGTGAAATAACCAGGGGTAGCAAAGGCAGAGGTTTGGAGATAGGAACAGACAGAGGATGAGGATGGATGGTACAAACTTCTCCTGCTGTATTACACTGTATTTTTCTAAGAAATAATATAAAATAAACCAAGCAAAACCTCTCCCATGCCACTGTTGGATTTCTGTTAATGAGTAAATTAACAAGTTTCACTTTCTGTTTCTCGGGCATGGGTTGGGTCCAGCAGCATTTGGGTTGTTCTGGGGAAGACTCAAATCATTGTTAGCTCTCCCTCCTTTCACTGGCTTTTACTTATTTTAAGTGCTTTTTTTAAGAATCCCAATTTTGATGCTTTATATTACTTGCACCTGCTTTTTTTTTTTTTAAGGTTTTGTATTCAAATTTAACCAAGGAAAGGCTTTTCTGAAAGGCTAACACTATTTGCTGTACATTCATTGCTCAGTGTTTTATAATCTACATGGACAGGTATCCTGCCTTAAAAAGTGGAGGAAAATCCTAAGCAGAATATTTGTGTGGAGGCACTGACAATATTGACTAGATGATGATACAGGTATTGCCAAACCTGAATTTGTATATACAATGGCTTTTTAAAATGTTAGGCCATGACACCACATGACAGGAATCACGTGAAGGTGAAAAGTTACTTAGTAATATTAAATCCTATTTGTTGTTTAAGTGTGAGAATTACTTGCATTATATAACTAAGATCCTAAAGTTAGAAAAGGAAGCACCAATTTACAAATAGACTGAGTCATTAACACAAATGAGGAGAGTTTGTTTGTTTTTTCTTCAGGAAGATGATTATTTTGGGTAAACAGTGCAGCACAAGGGAAGCCTTTCTGAGCACTGCTGAGCCCACCTGGCTTCCAAAGCTGTCCAGGGAATTTGTGGTGGGTGTTTAAAGAATAAAACATCTCAGTTTAAGGAGCATTTGGCTCCTGGTGAGAGGGCCTCCCCATCCAGAGAGCGTTTGCAGCTGCTCTCAGTGAAGCTGTGGGTGAGAGCCTCAAGGGCGTGGAGGGAGGAAGTCAGAAAACTTTCATATTTACATCTCTGCCTCTGAACAAAGGGGAGGCTTAACTGGTGTCATCATTCATAAATTAGGAACTCTTGCAAAGCAGGGCTGAGGGGCAGGATGAAACCCCCTCTGTGCCCTGTGCCTCTGCAGTTTGGAAGTTGTGTCAGGGATGGGATTGTGGAGGTGAAGGGTTCCCACTCACCCTGGCAGGAGGAACTTGTGAGAGCTGATGGTGCAGAAGCATGAGGGTTTGCTGCTGGGGTTGTGGCAGGAGGGATGTGGGGCAGAATCTGCCTCCCCAGATGAGCAGGGAGTGAAGAATCCTCGTTGTCTTTATGAGTGGAGGGGTGGCTGTTCTGGTGGGGACAACATCCAGTTGTGGTGGTCAGGCTGGTGTTTAAAAAGCAGGGGATTTAACCACCACAGAGCAGAGCTGGTGGTGAGAGGGGGCCACGAGCTGCGTGTGCGTGCAGTGGGGAAGGTTTTGGTTCCTGTTTGGGGATGTCCACACCCTGCCCAGGCTGCTGTGCCCAGCAGGTATTGTTTGTTCCCTCTGGAGCAGGATGATGCCAGCTCCATGACCTGGAGCCTCCTCCTGGGCTTTGTGAGGGTGTGTTGGACTTTTTGGTATCAGGCCACCAGTAGAATTAAAGTTATAATTTTAAAAATTTTGATTCTGTAAACTGTCACATGATGCATTGTCTTCTCAGGGGAAAATCTGTGTGCAGTGTACAGGGCTTTTCTTGTTCAGGAATTTGTGTGCTGCCCTTTTTTTAGGTCACGTCAGGGGAGAACACTTTGCCTTTTTATTGGGAGCTTGCAAAGATTTTGGAGGATCTTTGCTGCTTTTGTAGATTGCTCTGATGTCTTGGACCACCTTTGGGTGGGACATCTGCACAACTGAGTTTTAGTTTTTGCATTATCCTGCATTTCCTTTTTGTTCCTCTCCTCCCCCAACTATTGCTATCATCCTTTGTGTTCTAGGTACAAAAAGTAAAGATCAAATGCACCTTAAAATGTCCTCCTTGAGAGGCTGCCTGTTCAGGGGTTTGATCCATTTATTGGCATAGCACTGAGATAAATGAATGTGCCGATGTTCTGCAGTGAGATTGGGGAAAAAAGAGTTAATGACACATCTGGGTGGAAGGAGCAAACCTCAAAAGAAAATTGCTTTTTTGTTTTACGACAAGTCAAAATATTTTGGAATTAAAACCAAAACTGAAGCTGAGTAAATTGATTTTTTTTTTTTAACCACTTGTACTTAGAGCTTATTTTATGTAATTACTGGGGCGTGACTTTTAAGTTCTGGGCAGGACTTTGTGGCTTGTTAGCATCGGGTTGAGCCTCTGATGTTGCAATGAAGAAGGAAGTGAGCCTGTGTCTGCTTGGGGAGGGGGAGTGCAAAGCACTTCTGCCTGCCTGCATAAGGTGGGAATTGCAGCTGGCTGGGTTCTTTTAGCAGAATACCTCATTTTGAATGTGAATTTTGGTTTTTTTTCTTGTTAATCCGAGTGTTTGGTAAATTAATCTCTCAGTTACTGTTTTTTTAAAGAGTTTTTTTTTTTCATACCATAATGCACTAAACACATGAGTTTTCACCCCAGTTTTATTCATTGAGGATATTAAGTTCTTTATTAAACCTCTAAAGCTGCAGGACTGGGTGTGATGCATTTCCCAAGTGTCTCTGTCTTCTCTTGGTTTTTGCACTTGTGCATCCATGGGTACTATCCATAGAGGCATAATAGGGATTGCAGGGAGAGCTGAGGCTTTTTCATAGATCATCCTGTGTTTCTCCAGCTTAATTAAAGAAAAAAAAAAGGAAAAATAGTGGATCTGATTTTGTTCCCTCCTTTAGAAACATGCAGCAATGAGGAGTTTTTCATGGGTTGCAGGGAGAGGCAGAAGATAGCCTCAGTTTCCATCAGTGTTTTCCAGTCATTTGCTGTAACAGTGATTCACTTCTGTGCAGTCCTTCATCCTGGCCTGAGGTGAGACATATAGAATGTTTCTATTTTAAGCTCTTCAGCATAATGGATGGATAAACTCACCCTTCTCATGCTGGTTTTTGCCACAGTGGGTGAGCTTTCCTTCCTGGGATCCATGTTTTGCTGCACTGGCTTAAAATCCTCACCCTCTGAAAGCTCTTGGTGTGCTGTCAACACCGGTGGAAGAAAATGTTCTGACCATTTTGCTTCAGGGTTGCTGATCTTAAACTGCACTGTTAAAAATAACAAGTTTTCTGAAGGCACACAGTGATGTTTTCCTGGCTCCCTGCCTCTTCCCCCCAATACTGATGTGATTAAATGCCACCAAAACTCAGCAATCCTTAGGTCAAGTACATAGCCACGTGCATTTGCTGCAGCATTAATAGTGGTTATTCCAGCTTTCTCAAAGAAAATTAAGGATGTCTTCATAAATGGGAGTCCTCTGCTTGCCACAGTAAGTTCCACACAAGCAGTTTATGTACCAGGGCATAGAGTTTTGAGATTATTTTCCTACTGCTTTAAACTGTCTCATGCTGACTCAGTTTGGCTGTAAAAGGCTGAAGTCTTGTGATCTAGAGCAAGTTTTTTTTTTCTGCTGGAAGAACAGGTGTATGCTAGAGATCAGTTTTTTTCTATGACCAAAACATTTTTTGTGTTCACCTTGAGGGATCTGCTTTCCCCAAATACCATTTCACTGGCTCAGCTTTGGGATCAGTCTGTCTTTGCCAGTGTTGATGGTGGCCCTTTCACATTTTCTGTTTAAGAGGCTGCAGTGAAGTCAAGAGTGTCTGATCTGAAGTCAGACAGACCTGATGGCAAATGCTTTCAATTATGGGTTCAATAAATCCACGCTGGAAGGAAGGAAGGACGGGGCAAAAAGGCATTTCCAGGGCCAAGGGGCATTTCCAGGCTGATTGTGGCAGGAGAGCCTTTAACTGTCTGAATTCCTTACAGCTTTTCCAGGATCTTTGTACAGTCATCTGGGCACATTCCACTGTTGTCAGAAGCAGCTTTAAAATGTTGTCCTCCCTCCTCAATTAGATGCCAAATGGTGCATTTACTGAATTGAATCAAGAAAGCTCTGATGATTCACATGGAAATCTTGAGCCAGATTTATCTGCTGAGGTGTGGAACTCAGAGCAGGTTGATAAAGAGCTCTGCTGCCTGTGTTGGGACTGACTTAAACCCAGATCCCAAACCATACCAGAACACAAATCAGATGTTGCTGTGGGATTAGTTTGAAAAGCTTTTGCTGGCTTGTATTTAATTTTAATGATGATGTATTTTAATTGACTGTCAAAAACGTGCTTCAGATGAGTGCAATGCACTTCTCTTTATCTGCTGGTCATCTTGTTCCTTGTCCTTAAAGTGCTTGGGCTGTGTCCCTGGTTGGGAATATAGTGCAGCTTTTTGAAGGACACACTTTCTGTGCAGCCTTTAAAATCTCTTGGGTTTGTTGAGGGTTTGCCTTAGGTTACCCTTTGAGATTTACAGGGTGGTTTGTGTTTGTTTTGACTGTTACTTTATCTCACTTTCTCAGTAAGTCCAGTCTCTTCTGGCCATGAGTGATAGGAAGGGAGGATGAGGAAGTTCTGGAAGCCTGTGTTTGGAATGCTGCACTTTAGGGTGCACATTTGGATTCTTTTCCTTAGCCTTTGTGTTCATTCTGTGATTGAAAGAGCTGTAAGGGTACTGTGATGATGGAAATGAATTAAATGGTTAAATGTCTTAATCATTCAGATGTGTAATGTCCTTTATGCTTGTACTTCCCTTGGTGTTCTTGTGTATTGGCTAATCTTTGGTGACAAAACACTCCTTCTCCTGGCCTTGCACAGCAAAGGGGCATCCTCAGCTCATTTATTAATTTTTAAGCTTGATGTTGACATTTCACTTCCAGGTTTGGAAGCTGTTTTACACTGCAGCCACAGAAGCCAGAGGTCATATTTGCAGTGTGGTGGTTGGTTCATATCCCCACGTCAGGCTGGGGGGTGTTTGCCTGTGTGTTACTCTGCACAGGCTGTGGGAATTGTTGTGTCTTCCTGAGTAACACTCACACAGCAGTAATGGACATGAAATGGGTTTTAAAACACGATATAAAAATGGCAGTGCTCACATTCAGCTCTTTATCAGGGCTATGAATGATGCAGTGCTGAGAGCTGGTGGTCTGTACATTGAAGGGTTCATGCAGATGCATTTCTGGGTGGGTTGCTGTATTTTTAAGAAGCATTTTGAAGCTATACATGTTCTCTGTGTGTATAGTGGGGTAGCTGAATCATCCTTTGTGGAAAACAGCATTTTAAATCTACTTATTCACCCAGTGCCAGCACAGGTAAAATCTTTGGGTCATCCTTTTATCCAGGCTGGGTGAGTGCTGAGGTGCAGTGTAGGATTCCTGTGAGTGTAATTCAGGCTGTGCTGAGTGCTGAGCTCCTTCTGCATCCCATCAGGGCCCCTCAGGGATGCTGTGCTTCGTGGGCACTGGCAGCTGAATGTCAAATTGGGGCAGCCAGGTCACTGCATGGATTCTGCAGATGTTCCTGAGGTGGAGCTTGTGGCTATGGGTGACCTCGTGTGCCCAGCAGCCCCTATTGCTTGGAGACACTGCTGGATCTTAGACCTTGCTGTGGAAACTCAGTTCCTGCAGTTGTTGGGAGCCAGCACTGCTGTCCTTTCACCAGTGAACAGTTAAGCTACTTAGAAGCCACAGTTTTAATCTTTATGGAGAAGGAAATGGGAGTGTTGCAAGCACACCTTATATAATGCACATAATTACTGACATTACCCACACTTCTACTGATGCCAGCTCCTAGAAAGGTGACACATGACAAATATCTTATGGCCATTTTGCTGAGCAGATTTCCTGTCACAGCTGCCCATGGGCTGCTCTTCAGACTCCCAGAGATGTCTGACAAATCTGGTTTGGTTTGTGTTTCAGTTGTGCTTCCTGTAGCATAAGTTAAAATGCATAAGGGCAAGTGGAGGCCACTGTATGCACAGACCTGTCTATGCTTATTCCTGTTGCTTCAGGGAATTTGGGGTTGGGTTTTTGGGAGAGCAGAAGGGACCTGGGAATTGAGTAGACTTGTGAACATGGAAGTTTTGGTTATAACACTCAGGTTTTGTAACATTGATTGCAGCTAGAAACAAGACACTGTATTAATATGATTGTGTTGATATCTGTGGATTCTGCTTTGGTATTGAGTGAGTGCTGCTTTGCAGTTGAAGGCCACATGATGTCTGAAAAGAAAAAAATTCTGATAAAATTGATACTCTCCTTCAGAACTAAAACCAATTATGAATTCCTGCAGTCTGCTCTGTGCTTTACTTTATTGCTGCCAACTGTAGTGATCTGATACTTGGAAGAAACCCTTAATTTAGTGTCAATATTTGCAAAGAATTCCAGCTTTACTTCACATCAGGTGTTTTCTGAAAAGCCCCTGACCAGAAATCTTCTAAAGAAAATTCAGATTCTGGGGGAAAAAAATTCATTTTAGGTGACTCCTGATGCTGGCAATGGGGTTCTATGAGTGCTGGGGAAAACTCTGTGTTAGTAGCTCTCTTTGTCCTTGTTGACATACTACTGCTAATTTATTATAATAAAATGACAGACTATTCAAAATGGGTAACACATTTAGCTAAACTAGATGGAAATACATATTTAATTTCATGCTTGGAGAACTTCACTGTCAGTATAAATATTGCAGATAAATGAGTGGTGTCACAGTTCACCCAAAGTTTTGTCTTAAGAGAGCTGAAGACTGGCCTGGGGTTGCAGAGGGAGCCTGCATGAGTTTGGGGACTCATTCTCAGTAAAATGAAACTCTCACTTCTGGATTTATCCTTTAATTGGGATAGCAAATCATTTTTTGTCCTCAAACCCAAGGCTTTTGACCCTCTGTGCAGCCCCTTCCTTGGTGAAAATGAGTGTCTTGTTCTGTGTCCATGGTCTTGTGTAAGGAGATATCCTTCCAGTTGCTGGTTTGTGATGGATTTGTTTTAGGCTCTCTCCATTGATGAATGAGGATGTGACTTTCAGGTATTCAAAAGTGAGGTGGAATTTCTCTTTTGTCCTACTGGATTTTTATCAAGAGTCCTGGTAATTCAAGAAGGCCGTGGTGTACTCTCTGAAGGTGAGACTGCTGCTGTTTGGTAATTCTAGGAGCCCCAGGCCTTATCTGGAAGGGTTATTAGTTGGCTGCTTGCACACAAATGTCTGAGCTCTTGTTAGAAGTCAAACCCAAAAATGTGTCTTCAGCTTGAAATACATAACCAGTGCTCCCAAACTGTGTGAATCTTCATCTCATCTGCTTGCTCTCTTTGCAGCTGTTTTGATCATGGAATAAAAATACTGAAATTCATCAACACAGTGTAAAATAACTTCCTAAGTTTGGTTGAACTTTTTGTTGAATTATTATTTTTTTTTTGCCTAGAAAAAGACTCAGTACCTGCTAAATAAGAACTAGCTCTGTGCTGTCAGTGAGGCTGCCTTCCTTCCTTCCTTAGAGGCCATCTGGTAACGTGACCTGACTCTTAAAATCCAAATTATTCTGGCTTACCTCAAACCTCAGGTAAATTTAAATTTTGCACACCACATTGTTACGGTGGTAACTCCTTTGGAAGTGAGAGGTGGACATGACCAGGATGCTTTTAACTTCAGGATTTACACCAGAGGCCATTCTAGACAGCAGCTGCTGTGGAGGTGTCCTTGGAGAGGCTCTGGTGGGGCTGTCACAGGTCTGAGTGAGGGGACAGTGACAGATCCAGCTGTTGGCAGAGTGAACACAGTATCTCTGTGATTTGGAACATCTGGGGATGCAGGAAGCAGCGTGGCTGTTGAAGAGCTATTTCTAGTCTGGTGTTTTCTAGGGAAGTCAGAAGGTGAGAAAATGTTTGGTTCTCTCTAGTTTTGTCTGAAACAGAAGGTGCAGGGGGAAAGTTGAGATTATTTAAAGTTTGGGGAGGGACAGATGTGGTGAGAGATTATAGGGTTAGTGATGCAACACTTGAAAATGGAGGCAAGTGCTGTGGGGTGCTGCTTTGTTGCATATTTACTTCCCTTCTACAAAATGTCCTCAAATTCCTGCAATTTATTTAAATTAGTTTCTCTTCTTCCAATCTCTTCTGACCTTTAATGTTTCTTGGCAAAATTTACATTGCATACAAATTGAACTGGGGACTATTTTCCCAAACCAAGCTTTCTAATTGTAATCTCTTACTTGAAATCTGCAGCGAGTATGTTAAATGTAATGTACGTTTATTGATAGAAGTTGTTTCTTCTCATTTGTGTGGGTGTTATATACAGTCACATCACTGTTTCAATCACTGGCTGCCTGGCTGGTTCCTAGAAAATACAGGGGAATTTCCTACCATGACTCATCTTGGAAGTAGCAGATGCTACACGTTCTCAAGCTGTGTATGGTAGCTCTGGAGTCTCAATAAATTTAATTGAGTGTTGGGGACACAAAAATATATTGGATTACTGCAATAATTACATACTGCTACTATTTATCCCTTTTTAATGAGGATGCTTAAGCAAAGTCTTTATAAAGGTGATGGTGCTTTCTTCCCTTTCTGTCCTGTGGCATTGCTGTGAAAAGGCGTTTCTGCTTTGAAATTTCAGTTTTACCCTGCTGTCACTGGGGGGGGTGTCTCTATTTTTAGTACTTTATAATTCTGAGAAACCTTCCTCATATTTTTTTCCTTTTTTTTTTTTTTTTTTTGGTTTTTTTACACTCCTGAAAGTGACCCCTGAGCCCCATGCCACTCACAAGCAGTTCCAGGCCCTGAGCAGCAGCAGACTGTGTCACTGGCCCTGGGTCTGTGCTCCTGGGGAGGTGCTGGGAACCTGCTGATCCCAGAGACAGAAATGGGTCTGGGTGTGCTGTGCCATGGCCAGCAGGCTCACTGGGGCCTCTGGAGGGTGTGTTATGGTGCAGGTTGGCATTCAGTGGGACCATGCTGGATGTGCAGCAGCACAAGGAGGATGGGATTAAACACATGCCAGAACTGTGCCCTGCTGGGATGGCCAGTGTGCTGGGAATTGAAGAGACAAGGAGCTGCTGGGCTGGGGGTGCCTGGCATGGAGCACAGCTCCCTCCTGCCCTGGAGGAGGAGGGGACAGAGGAGCTCTGAAGGGTTATGGAAGGGAGTGGCTCTCCTGCAAGCTGAATGTGCCAGATGAGATACCCAGCTCTGCCTTGTGGAGTCTCAGGATCACTTCTCATTTCTGCATTATCCAAATAAACCCAACCTGCTGCTTCAGCAGCTCATGTGCCTGTTTCTTCCTGTGTGGAAGTCTGGATTCCCACGCAGGGATGGACCTTTCCTGGAGGCACATGGTGCTCCCGAGGAGCCCCAGAGTGTCAATGGAGTGCTGTCGTGCCCAGACCCACTTCAAATCCAAGAGATCCTTATGGCTTGCCCCTTTTCCATAGCTAACTGAGGGTTGGCCTGCTGAGAATAAAAGGTAAAGCTTTGGGAAGCAGTGGAATGCCAGGCTGTTGGTGTACAGGGCTCTGTGGGATGCCCTTACCCACCTCCTTTGTGTAGAAGCTGTAAGACCTGGAGACACAGGACCATCTCATCCTTGGGGAACATTCCCTAAATTTACTCCTTTGGCTGCCCAGGGTGTGTGGTATTTATCTTCCTGATGCGTTTTATGACTATATTTTAACGTGGGGATTGTCAGTTTGGGAAGGTTGCCTATCCTGGTGTTGGGGGCTAATCTGGAAGTGAACAGAAAAACCCTGGCTGGGTTTCTCAGCCCTGGATTTTGGGTGGCAGAGACACAGAATGGGCAATGTGTGCCTTACCTTCCCGGGCACTCAGTGGCATATCTGAGGAAGGATGGAATTACATTGTCACTTGAGGTTTTCCTGGGAGAAGGGCGAGTCCTTAAAGTGCTTTTCTCACTCCTGCTCTGTGGATTGCAGAAATGGGCTTTTACTGGAGCGAGCAGCAGCTCTCAGTGGGAAACTGCAGCCTTGCATTTGGCCAAGGAGCCAGTTCTGCAAAGCCAAACCCAGCTGTGGTGGTTCCCAGCCCCAGCCTGGGGTAGGTGGGACAGGGAGGGGCCCCGTGCCTGGAAAAGAGGAAGCCTGGAGCTGAACCTCGCCGTGCTGCACTTCCCTAGAGAGCAAGATGAGGAGAGGCAGTTCCTCTGCTGGCCTTCATCTATGATTAATGGAGAGTTTAAGCACAGTATAGGCTTGCTCTGTAGCCTTGCTGTGCTCCTCATATTCTCTCTGGGAAAGTTTGCTTCTCACCGAAGAAACGCGTAGCTGAGTTTTTCCAACAGCATCATCTCAAATGGTTGGAAGCTTCTCTGTTTGAGTTTGCAAGATAAATTCTGTGGTTATTTCTGATTTTTTTTTTTCCAAAGTCACATAATATTAAAATTTGGCTGGGTTAGAAGTATTAAGTTCTGGTCTATGTTGTTCATATACAAATATTTGGTGTTTTTCCCCTGTAGTTACGGTTTTGAAACTGTTGATTCTTTTCAGTAATATAAAGGAAAATCACTAAAATGTACAGTTATTTAATACAAAAAGCTTTAGCAGAAGAGTTCAGAGCAGCTTCCCCTGAAGGCTTTCCCTCCTTGGAGGCAACAGCTTTAAAATTGTTTGTGTAAAACTCAGGGTAGCTCTTCTAAGACCATTCTTGTTCTCATATTAGATCTAGTTATACATTTGTAATAGGTATTGATTAGTTAGGAAGACTCATAAAGGAGTTTTTTCCCCATTCTTCCTGTCTAAAGTATCCTTTTCTAGGGGCCTAGAAGCTCCTGTACAGTAATGACCCTGATCCAGGTGACTTTCTAAAGTCCCCTGAGCTCCTTCAGCATTTTGGGCTGACATGACCATAAAGTGAAAGACTGAGCTATCACAAATTTATTAGGTAATACGAGAACTTTTCATTCCTTTGATTAGTGGCAATATGCCTCAGTCTGCAGAAAAATATGTTTCATTCATAGTGTGTCTCAGCTGTGCTTAAAATTAACCAGAACAAAATAATGAGCCCTGCAATTGAGAAGCTGTCCCCAACTAAAAATATTCCTCACTCAGACGATGGGCTTGGATCCTTTCATAGTTTTACTACAAATATCCCCTTAGGTTCATTATGCCTTGGTTGCTGAATCCATAAAACAGGGCTGTTAATATGTACACCAGGCACCAAGTAGTGCTGGAGACTTTCAAAAACTGGTAATTCCTTGATTTATTCATAAAGCAGGGAGCATAACTCCTGAAAATTTGATCAGATGCCAGTTCCTTCAGTAGCCACTCGATCCAGGAACCTTTTTATAGCGGTGCTAACATCTCTGAGGACTGTTAGGCTTAATTAATGTTTAAGACTCTTGTACAGAACATGTCATGAAAAGGGAAGCTCTTCTGAGGGAGCACAGGGAGGCAGCAGGAATTTGGCTTCGGGGAATGGAAAGGCAAAGGATGTACCAGCATTTGAGTTGAGTCTGTTTGTGTCTGTTCTCTCACTTAAAAATACCCTTTCTGTGTTTTTTAGGGAATTACTGTTATTTGGAGTGTTGGATTGACAGGTGTGTATGCAGAATCCTTCACAGGGACTTTCTTTTAGATATTTAAAAGCAATTCTAAGTTATAAAAAACAGAGGATGGCCTTATTTAAAGTATATGTCTGTCACAAAAAAGTATATATCTGTCACTGTTTTCTGTGGTATGATGATGGTTAAGCCTGATAAAATGGCTCTGAACATCTTCACTGTCAGGCAAAACACTTTAATTTCTCCCATCTGCAAAACAAAATAATATTTATATTCTCTGAAGGGTCAAGTGAAGGGACCATTTCTCTAGGAAACTGAACATCTTTTTCTTGTACATCAACTTGTTATGGATCCAAAAATGAGTATTTTCTTATGAGCACTGACATCTCCCTGCACAAGTACCTTCAGGGCTATGCAAAATATCATCAAACAGCAGAAAACCTTAATCCTCTGGGCATGTGTGGTGCTTCTGGGGCTGCAGTGGGGTCGGGTGATATTATGCCTTATTAGGGTTATGGTTAGGGTTAGATTCTCTATCAGGAGAAAATTGGCTTTATCTATTGATACCTTGCTTAACAAAGGTATCAAAGCCCTCAAACCTCATTTCCCTGCTCTTTCTCCTCAACACACACTTTCCCAAAACCTAAGTTACGAAAGGTAAATGGAAAAGAAACTGTAATCACAAGGTAGGAGTGATTGAATCGATAGTTGTACATTTTTAACTGGAGGAAAAAAAAAAAGTTGTATTATTTCA
The DNA here is from genome assembly GCA_024734555.1 of Trochalopteron elliotii. Lineage (NCBI taxonomy): Eukaryota > Metazoa > Chordata > Aves > Passeriformes > Leiothrichidae > Trochalopteron > Trochalopteron elliotii. Next base: position 586,044 of record JANPWX010000294.1, read on the forward strand.
GAAGAATTTGCCTCTAATGCTGTGAAGGGTGTATTTTTGTGGATAGGAGCCCTGTATCTCACATAAATACAGTTCTTAGAGGAATTTAAGCTGAGTGTCCACCCCCTAAGCAGGCGAGGTTCACATCATGAACTGAGAGGAGAATGAAATGTGGGAACACAGGAGGTTTATCCAGCCCTGCTGCTGGGGAAGGACTTCAGTCTGTCTTAATAGAAAGCAGAACTGGAATAGACTGACGTAAATGACTGATTTTTTTTTTTCTGATTTAAGTCCAACAACATTGCCTGCAGGGGAAAACACTGTTGGCAGAGTCATTCCTGATGATGAAAGCTTTACTGTAGCAGTTAAGATTAGTTGTCTTTAGACAAAAACCTCATGTTCTATTAAATCTCCATTCAGGCTTTTTTTTTCCCCTGGTTAAAATGGTAACAAGTAGGGCATCGAGATCATATCAGTGAATGAACTATAGATGTTTTATTCAGCAAAAAACCCGTTTTGGTTTCTCTTAGAAAAGTTTAATTGCTTAATTGCATGAGATTTAAGGTTGTGATACTGAAATTGTACTACAGCTTTCAAAGCCTGTTTTGTTTAGCGTTGCTTTCAGGGCAAGGCTTGCAGGAAAAAAAATGTAGTGGAGCAAAATTTTTTTAAAATAGAAAACGGGGAGTTTCTGTCCAAAGTCAAGACTGAGAATCAAGGATGCCCAGCCTTATCTGGTGGTCTTGAGCTCTGGGTTTTTTTCCCCTGCAAAGACAGCCTTGCTACAGCAGAGGATGTAAATAAACACTTGTATAGCCAGGGCCTTGCTCACACAGTCATGGTGGCTTGGAGCTATTTTATCTCAATATCTGTCCAAATAAACAAAGCTCTAAGTGGTTAAGTGGTGCCTGAACATCTCTCTCTCTGGAAAGCACTGGCCTTTAGCTGCTCAGGTGGCTCTGAGAAAGTTGTTTAGATCAAATTAGGAAATTGTGGAACACTGGGATGCTTCGTGGCAGTATTTGTCATGTTTTAGCTCTGGCCATGGTCAAATGTAGTTGTTTGTCAGTGAGGACCAGTCCTGAGCCAGCCTTGGTGGTGACAGGATCCATGAAATGCTGCTTGAGGTTTTGATCAGTGTTTTATCTACAGTAACCATACTTCAGATAGCTCTGATTCCCAGAACATCCTTGGAATAAGTTTGACACTTCCAGAGAACCTTAGAAAGTATAACTGGAATTTGTCTGTTAGATGAAAACAAATCTACAGAGAGGAAGAAGGTTTTTCTCTCCTTACTACAGAAATTTTCCACAGAAATATGAAATAGATCAAGAGTTTTTATTCATTATCTTCAGATGTCGCTCTAAACATTGGAATACACTGAAGTGCCACATCAAATAGAACTGTAATATTTGGCAAGGATAACTTCTTACCAGGAGCAATAAACGTGGCTTAAAACAGGTTTTTGTTACTTGTCAGGATAACAGCAGGTTTGGAGTCAGATGGTTTGAGCAGGTGTATGTGAAGGAAAGAAAGGAGTGAAGTGAGGAGGGAACTTGCTGGATTCTGATGGGAGTCTGCCAGGGATTGATTTACTGTGAAATTCTGGCTGGAGAGAGAACTCCTGAAGTAAATCCACAGGGAAATGGTGTGTGGTGCAGTTGTGTGTGACTGAAGGGTGTGCTGAACTGGATCTCCTGAGGGATGGGGACAAAACCCTGGGAGGTGCTGCTGGGATTCTGCCTTGCTCCTGGGCTTGGGCAGCCCTCGTGGGCTCCTCACCAAAGGGAAATATTTCTGTTTTCCCCTGCAGTTATCAGCTACCTGAGCTCTTCTTTCTGAGCCTTGCACCCAGTATTGCAAATGGGGTGAATTCATTGATTGAGAAGGTTTGGTTGCTGTAATCAGAATAGAAACATGTAATATTTCTATGTCCTTCCATACTTCTGGCCATGGCTTCTTGTCATTGCATTTATCCCAGCACTCCATTTGCCTATTTTCGACTGCCTCTGCCTGCTGAGCAGATGTTTTCTGAGAGTTGTCTGCAGCAACCCTCAGGTCTTTTTCCTGTGTGGTTGCAATTAATTTAAAATTCAGCAATGTGTAGAGTAGCTGAAAATATTGCTACTGCTGTCTGTTACCCTATTTTTGTACCAAATGCATTTCACCAGCCCCTGTTCTGCTGCTGAGATCTCTCAGGTCTGAGTCACTCAAGGTGGGCCTGGCTGTGTTTTTAACATCATGATTTATCACCTCTGCTCTGAATTAACATTATCTCCAAGATAAGCGACCAAAAACCCTTTTGGTGGTGCTAATTCAATGTACACAAATCTGTGTCATTACTCCAGCAGCTGCTTCAAAAATAGAAAACTGCTCAGTGGCTTTTTTGGTGGCGATTCAAAATAGTAAATTATCATTAGAGCAAAAATAAAGCTCAGTCATATCTTAGAGCAATCTCCACATGGTTCTTCCTGTGCAGTGTTTGCCAATAAGCCTGTATTTTTGTTAGCCATTGAGCACACACATTCCAACATCAGCTGCCAGTTCCTTAGCTTCTCATGCAGAAATAGAGATGTTTCTAAATTATGGTGGCCTTTCATTTTGCTTTGCTGTCCTTTTCATTGTATTTTCTTGTTTTAATGAATGTCTCTGACCTGAATTTCTCTTGCCTGTCCCACCCCCGTCCTCAAATGCCATAAGTGTCCATCACTGCCACCCACAGAAGCTCCCCTTGTCCCCACAGCCCCCCTCCCAAACGCTGTCACTTGGTATTGTTGTGCAGTGTTCTGATGGGATTTTGGACTTGACACAGAAGCTGGGCCAGCAGTGAGGAATTTTGACCTTTCCCTCCTGATGGTTTCCTTTCCTGGGCTCTGTGAGTCCTCAGATGTCTCCATCAGTGCCCAGAAATTTGGATTGAAGCTTTGATAATGTTTTCTCCCACTGATACCCGTGGTGTCTTCTGCAGCATCCGTTTTTCTTTTTTTGGGAATTCCAGCAGACAGAAATGTTTGTGCTAAAAGCTTTTCTAGTTGGTTGGAAGGGAACTGCTGCTCCCCTGATTATGTTCATATCACAGCAAATTGCACTGCTGAAGTAGCTCATAAAATACTCAGTTTCCATGGTGATCTACCTTCCACTTTTCCTAAAAGGACCCACTAGGTCCTGGGAGACAGACTCTAGTTTTTTTGCCTGTGAGAAGATCAGTCACATCCCTTATTTTCCCCTTGGTTCTGCCTTGTTTTCTTTACACCAAGTAGTTTGAGGTTACTTATCTCTTTTTTCTTCTCTCTGCCTTTAACATTGTGAAATATTAAATCTCAGCACATTAAAGCTCATCTGAGGATGTCCCTGTGCACAAGGATGCAGCACTGAAACTTGCATTTGGAGTTTCGAGTGGAAGAATGAAATTTGAGCATAGATTATTTAAAATGAGAATTAAAGTCAGTTAAAACTGTGTAGTGATTCTTCAGTGCTGCAATGCTGATTAAAAAAATAGAGAAGAGAGAATGCTGAGGGGGACAGGTACCTGCCAGGTGGCACATCCTAATCCAGCTGACTTTCTCCTTGTCCCTGCCTCTGCCACCCTCCCTTTGGTGGAACCAAAAATGTGCCTGAACAAGGCCCTGACTTGAGCTGCAATATTAAGTTCATTTTACACATCTGATTCCAGTGCTCAGTGAAGCAAATTTTTGTTTGCCTTCCAGTTCTAATTTAAAATTGTGGTTTTTCTGCATTTAAAGCAACATTAACATTTTGTGACCTGATAAAACACAAGATGACAAATTTAAGACTGAAATCACAGACCTGGCCCTCTCAGTTATCCAGTTATTTAAAGAGTCTCTGGGTGCTGTATATTCTCATATAATGGGAATAATGGCATGGTGTGGTAGATGTAATTTCAGTCTTAACTCAGAATTTTTTTTTACCTGCTGAAGCAAAATGGTTGTTTCAGTTTAGAATTCTGCAGGATTTTGGTTGTGGTGTGTTTTGGTTTTTTTTTGTTGTTTTTTTTGTTGTTTGTTTGTTTATTTTTTGTTGTTTTTGGATTTTTTTGGTGGTGTTGGTTGGTTGGGTGTTTGTGTGTGTGTGGTGGGTTTTTTTTTTGGTTGTGTGTTTTTTTTTTTTTTGTATTCTTCCTTAGCTTTACTCTGGAACTTATAATGGATATGTTTGACAATATATTAAGGTTTTTCTTCCTTAATTTTTCTTAATTTTCATTTTCCCCCATCATGTGTGATCCCCATTATGGCCTCCAGCCTGGAAGGAGCCATTCATTATTCCCAGTTGTAGCCCTACCTGAAAACTGGCATCATTCACTGTGGGTTTTCTTTCCATCTCAACAGTCTCTGTCCTGTTTGGGGGTGATTTTCTGTATTGTGGCAGGAAAAAAAAAACACCTCTTTATTACTTTCTTAACCATGATACTTTGGTGTTTTTGTAACTGTGATAACTTCTGCATGCAATTAAGGGCTGTAATTTTCACAAGGGTGTTAAAATGTTCCTGAAGAAAAGGGATCCGTGATGGGGCTGTCTTACAAATGCATGTGATGAGTGATACAGCAAACTTTGAGTTCTTTGTGAATAAAAGCAGCACGTGATCTTTTTCTTTCCAGACTTTCAGCCATCCAGTGCTCTTTTCATAGAGGATAAACACTCTCTTCTTGGACTCAGTTATTAGATGATAATAAGGAGATTTTGGATGTTAGCCACTCATATTTCACTTCTGTCTCTTTTATTAATGGCCATAAAAATTGCAGGTTATAAAAGAATAAACTTAGAAAGCCAGTGGGTAAGTCATGTAATATTAATGACTGATACTTCCTTGGCTGGTACCTGCTACATTAAGTCTATCATCCTTTAACAATAATATTCCCATGAGAAATGGAGTTTTTTGGGTTTTTCCCAAATAAGTTTTTTCTGGTTTAACTGCACTCCTGCAGCAGACTTTGGCACCTGAATGAGACAGGTGTAGCCATTTCTAATGATACCAGCGTGGAACAAATTCCTGTTATTTATGTTAATGCTTGCAGTTGTGCCTATAAATAGGTCAGGAGGAGAGCTGGATGTGCTGGAGTCACTGAGGGCAGGCAGAGCAGAAATGATAAGCTGCAGCAGTCCAAAAGGCTGTTTCCTACAGTGTTATCTGTGCCTGGCACAGAGCTGGCAGGAAGGAAGGAGGGCTGAGAAAGGAGAAGTTGTAGCAGGGAGAGATTCAGGGGGCAAAGAAAGGGAGAAGTATAACACAGTGTAAAGGAGGTGTCTTGGGGGACATATATCATGGGAGTGTGGAAAGCCAGGTTGGGAATGGTGTGGAATTGTGTGGCTTTCTCTGCTTCATAAACCAGCAGCAGGTCAGGGTGAGAAACCTTTCCCTTTTATCCACAGAGAGGAGGAACAACATACACAGCACTGTGCAGCTCACCTTCTGTAAAATCAGTGTTTGGGGTTGTTTTGTGAGAGTTGTTTTATTAATAGTCAGTCATGGTAAAGATTCCTAGATTTTCTTAGAATCATGAAAAATATGCTTCATACATCCCTTCCTCTGTCCCTTCAAAGAGAAGAAAAAAGTTAAAACCCTACAATTTGGTCTGTTGTGAGAGATGTTCTCACCCTGCATGACCAGGGAATGTCTTGTCTTTTCCTCCTTCATGCACACAGGCTGTATCTGTTTCCTTGCTTTGTGTAAGGACCTCCTGCATGATCCCTTCTGGCCACTTCTACCGTGATGCAGCTTCCAGGAAATCAGTACCTGAGTTTACGTTGTCTTGCACAAAGAGAATAAACAGGATTTTTAAATAGAAAACTCCTTTTTCACAGTCAGTTAATGTTATGACAGAATCCACGTAGCTAAGCCAGGACTGTTACTCACTGCCCTGCACTTACATAATGAAATCACATTTTGCCTCAAATGGCATCTCAGGCTTTTCTTATGTAAATATGTTCGTGTGCCTCTCCTAAAACACACCTTTTCCTTGACTAGCACACAGTAACTGCCCAGTAACATAATTATGTGTTAACCTCAGGTAATTAAATCTAACAGTCCCTGCCGTTTCTGCCTTTCAGGGACTAATCAGAAGTCAGGCCATCTAAGTCATGATAAGAAAACTACTTCTAAAATACAAAGAATTTTGTCATGCTCAGAGTTACTGTGGCAGTCCCTTCTTACACTTCAGGAAAATTTGAACTGGAGGTGCAGATGAGGTTTCAGCCTCATTTGCTGTTTAAATGTCCTGGTGGCCACTGTGGTGGCTTCAGTGTCCCCCATGGGGATCCTCCAGCTCTGAGTTGTAATGCAGGTGAGTTGGAGCAGCTCAGATCCCACTGGACACTCTGGCAAGCTCTGGGAATAGATTTGTCAGTTGCTGGATGGGATTTTTGTTTCATTTTTCACGATTATGTGATGGTCAAAATATCAACTCTTTTTTCAAAAGTACCTAAAAATAGCTTTAAGCCACAAGATGGATCCAGCTCTTTGGAAGCCATTACATTAATAGGTAGGAAATTCTGAGTGTGCTGGTGTCTCTTGAGGCTTCCACAAACAAATCTGATGACTTATTTGTGCCTCAGTAGCACAGACAGCATAATACTCATCAATTTATAATGGTCTGGAGTTTTAAGCAACATGATGAAGAGCCTGATAAAAACACTAAAGAGAAGAAAAAAAAAAATGATGAAAATAGGGAGGCAATTTTCTCAATCTCATGACCCATCTGTGATGGTTTTTAGAGATGTTTTGGTGAGAAGATCTGATGAAATTTGTATTTCTGTGTATGATGTTATTTGGGCTTATGTATGTTAGGGTTTAAAATGATTCATGGATGCTTCCTCCCCTGCAGATGTACTGCTGAATTATTTCAAGTGTGCCATGATGAAATATTATGAAATGTTGTTGCTGGGAGCAGGAAACCTTTTTTCTTCCCTTTATCTTTAATTAGGCAAGGTTTATTTCATGACTGAAAGTGTTTAATCTTGTTAAATAAACCTGAGAAACTCTAACAATGCTCTCTAGATTTTATGCTAAAATACGGGTTCTAATCCAAGACATGTTAATTACCCTTAAAATTAACAAGGGCATACATATTTCATTAAATTGTTTTAAATTCAGCAGGAAAAATATTGGGAAGCTACACCCAGTGCCTCTTGTTTTTTCATTACATATATTGTGAGAATGATGCTGTTTGACTTTTAAACTAAAGCCCAGACTTTACCCCATGATTTTGGGTAGCTGTGATTATACATATTTAGCAAAGCAGTGGAATTCCAGAGCACAACTGGGACTATTCCTTTGGGGAGGGCTGGCCTGTGGCTTGATTTCATACTTGTTGAAACATTCCCGATGACTAAAACTGATTGTTTCTTGACTCTAGGCCCACTGATTTTATTTTTTAAAAATTTGTTTTAATAAGGTTGTCTTATATTTAATTTTTTGAATAAGTTTATATTCTTTTGCTGCACAAATAGTGGTCGTAGGGGAATTATAAATTGAATGTTTCCTTTAAAACTACTGCTCCTCATCAGGGAAAAAAAAAAAAAAAAAGCTGGTTTTGTGAAGGTATTTATCTCCAACAAGCCCTGCAAGTTATTAGCTGGATTTCATACCCCAGGGGCAGCGTGCAGCCATGGCCTGGGTCAGAACAGTTGTGATTCAGGGTTTTATTAGCATGAGTAATGTGTGAACTCCACATGACCTGATGCACACGCGAGCTCCGGACAGCCCTGAACCCTGAGCAGTGCTGGGATGGAATTCCAGGTGCACTGCACAGCCAGACACTGCAAAGGGAAATTCCTGCACTCCCCTTCAGAAGCTGGAGGTGCTGAGGAGCTGTGATTGCACCCAGATGTTGATGGGAATGGTGTGTGGCATTGACTTGGATGTTCTGGGAGGTTATTCCTTGGATGGAATTCCAGGTGCACTGCACAGCCAGACACTGCAAAGGGAAATTCCTGCACTCCCCTTCAGAAGCTGGAGGTGCTGAGGAGCTGTGGTTGTGCACTCAGATGTTGATGGGAATGGTGTGTGGCATTGACTTGGATGTTCTGGGAGGTTATTCCTTGGAAAAGCCAAGCAGTGGAGGTGGTGTTTGAGGAACTGCTGCTGGTACCGCTGGGGTGGTTCTGTTCATGGTGTCCAGCTTTCCTGGCAGACTGTGTCCCCATTTCCTGAGGCTGATCCTCCTGCTCTGTGCCCTTGGGGCACCCTGCCCTGATATCTATCTGCAGAGCCCCAAATGCTCAGGAATATTTGTCTTTGCTGCTGAAGGTCACTGGGTACCTTCTGTTCCTGTTCCATACCGAGTGAATCATTTTGCTTCAGAGAACTCTGACGGAAGGACGTGAGAGGACTTGCTGCTTCTGGACCAGAGTGAAATCTTTCCTGAGTGTCTTGGAATTGGTGATTAATTTAAGGAAACAAAGGCTTAAATTAGTAGTGGAGGTGCTTTTTGTATGCCCTGTCCATAGCTTGAATTTCTGTGCTGGGTATGTGAATCTGACTGGCTTGAGCATTAAAATGGGTGAAATGCCTGGAAAAATCACATATGTTGTGTTCACTTACATCAAGTTAGCTGGGAAAGTAATTCTTAACAATCAAAGAAATGACACTGAACAGCTTAAAATGTGGAGGTTCCAGAGTGTTCTCCAGAAAGCTTCTCTAAAATAGTGGGCTGTTCATCCAAGGCTGTGGTCTTCATGTGAGGGAATCAGCCCAGGATGAAGTGTTTGTGTTTGGCCTGGCCAGTCAGCCATATGTAGCAATTAAAGGGAAGGGGAAGAGCTCCAGCTTCTTAAAAACAACACAAAACCTGCCCAAAGCAAACCAACAAAAACGTGTCAGTTTGTGGGTGAGGACTGCAGGAGAACTTGAGCACCTTCCTTACTTGAAGCTTGAAAGGTTTCTTACTCAGGACAGTTATCAGCTGAATTTATCTCAGAATTTTCTTCTTTACATTGTATTCTGGGTTTTGGAGAGACTGAAGTGATGAAATGGGGCTCTGTGCTTGCCATTCTTGGGAAAATAATTCTGGTGTGAATTTATTCCCCTCAAAATAGGCATCTAAAAATGGGTGCATGAGCCATGTCATGTTGCTCCTCCTCTGAGTGGAATCTGCTGCTGGTCCACCCTGTTTCCTGTAGTTTGTTTTTCTGCATGAAGTGGAAAACTTTGTCCTTGTTTTGGGAAGTACCCTGGTGTAGTTGGAACTAAAATTAATTTTGTGTGTTTCTGGGCACATTTGGAACAGCCCTGTGGTGCTGGGAGATTCAATTCAAACTGTTTTCACCAGCCACACACTTTTAGTTCTCAAGTTTATCTTATTGACAGACATAGTTTTAAATTCATGGATTATTTGGAAATGTTAGTAGTTTAGCTCCTCTTAAAAGTGCTTCCAGTTGTGTTTTTTTTCTTTATGTTCTGGTCAAGGTGTTTTCTGTTGTTATTAATGCAGCACCTGGAAGTTGTAAGTGGTAGGAGGGAACCTTTGTGCAGACACCTGTAGCAAAAGCAGTTAAATCATGGTTTTTAATGGGAGGCTTGCTTGGCATTGAGGAAGCTGCTGTCTGAACAAAATGCTGATCTCCCAAAGCCTCAAAATCTTGAATCACTTGTAACTCCCCAAAGTCACTGCCACTGTGATTAATGGTATTTCCTTTTGAGGTCTTCAGGACATGCAGAGTCTTAAATGCTGCTTTATAAGGATGAAAAGCTGAAATCAGGCTTCTAATAGAAATTTTCTTGGTGTGTTAATTCAGCACTTTGGTAATGAAAAGAACCTGCTCAAATTGACCATACCTTGAACTTAAATTTTTTCTACTAATGGCACTCAACTCTTACCGTGCTCTGCCTTGATTGAAACCATTTTTATTTCAGTCTCCACATATCTAGAGGAGAGTTGTGGTGTTAAGGATCTGTGACCTTGTCAGCCCAAATGGAAGCAGTGTGATGTGTATCTGTGGTGTTTTGCTCTGTCCAGGACCCAAACTGTGGATCTGGTGCTGTGCTGGTGTCAATGGCTCTCAGTGTTTGTGGATCATATGGATCACTCTGTGATTGTGTTCAATCAGCACAACTCAGGTTTTCAGGTTGCTGTTGATACACTTTCCATCCTAAGTTTTTGTTATTCATTACTGGGAAGTAATAGTCTTGCTGAGCAGATTTACCCAGCAGATTTACTTGCCTCACTACTCATGTCTGCCCTAATTGGAAAATGACATTATTACTTAGGGCTTAACTCTTAAGTATTGACATTTAGCCTCCCATTTTAAATACCTCGAATACTGGAGTTGCACAGGCTTTCTTAATGGCAGAGAGGTTCATTTGTCTGGAGATGGATAAATTGTTTTCTCCATCAGTTTGTTTTTCTTTTTTTAAAGCCAGATGGATTTTTTCTGTTGGCTGAAGAATGCCAGACCTGAAATACTGCATTCTTTGCCCTGTCTGCAGGGCTGTAGTAAATGTAGCACCTTTGGGTGAGGCCAATCAGCTGAAAATGAATAATCATTTCATTCATCTGGCTTTTGTTTATACTTGAGATATTTGTTTAAAAAAGCAAAACATTGCAGGACCTTTTTTTGGTGCTCTTCAAATAGCCTTTTTACAGCTCAGTAGTATTGGCCTGTGGTGAGATAAAGTAACAAAAATAACAATTTTGGTAATGTTAGCTATTAGCAGGAAGATCTCTGCTCATTTATTTTTTTCCCTAATAAAGGAGAGCATGAGTTAGTGTGTCATTAAATCAGGTGCCTATTAATTCAGCTTTTGGCAATGTAACTATTGCACTGTGCTTAACTTGGAAGCATTTCTGCTGTGCATGTAGCTACAGGATAACATTTTCCATGAGTTCAGGCTGATTGCCAGCTCTGCCTGTGTCCCACCCCCCTGAGGGGACAGCAGTGGCTCTTTGAGGCTGTTCCTACACCCCTGGGGGAGTGGGTGGCTGCAGTGGGTGACATCCCTCACTGTGACCTGATTTCAGCTGATGGGGCTCACTGGCTGGCACTCCCATCTTTTCATTGCTCATACTCTCCCTGGTGGAATTCAGCAGTGTTTGACTTACTAATGCCCAGGACTTTCCCTAGAATCTTGTGTGTCATCAGGTAGAACACAGAGAGACAAGTTATGGATGCAGCTTTGTCAGCTTCTCACGGAGTCATGGAATGGTTTGGGTTGGAAGGGACCTTAAAGCCCCTCCAGTTCCACTCCCCTGCCATGGCCAGGGACACCTTCCACTATCCCAGGCTGCTCCAAGCCCTGTCCAGCCTGGCCTTGGACACCTCCAGGGATGGGCATTTTTTCTGAGCTTTGTCCTTTTTATAGATGATCTAAAAAGCAGGGTCTGAGAGGGAGCTTCCTGTGCACAGCAAGCTTGAGTCTTTATAAAAGCCAAAGAACTTGGCATTTAACCTCTTTTCCTGGTTTTCTGTCCTCTAATGATAGATAGTCCAAGGGCTTTGGAGGAAGTGTTTATCCTCACCTAAAGACACACCATTAGCATTCCCAGCCAGTTCTCCTTGTGCTTTCCAGTGGGGCCCTGTAGTCACTGTAGTTTACTGGATGTGGTGTTTTTGTGTGTTAGGATAAGGTGCAAAACTTCAAAATCACTTTTCTAAATACAGTTCCTTGTTTTTCTTTGCAGAAGAGGAGAGTGTGGAGGGCTGGGAGCACGGGACAATGCTGCTGGAAGGAATGTGAGCCACGGAGCATGGTTGGTGCCACAGTTATCCAGGTGAGCTCCCCTCACTGCACCTCTCCTTGCTCCATCACTGACCCTGAGCCAAAATTCTGCATTCATCCAGATGGCACTTGAAGTCCAGAACCTTTTAAAGCCTTTTCTATGTGTGTTTTAGTTTTAAATCTGACTTACATTTCAGCTGGTCTCCCATTAAATGTTGCCCTGGCTTATATCATGGTATAGGCTGAAGGTTCTGGTGTGTGTTTGCAGGGGTTTGTTGTTCACTGACAAGATGTGGCTTCAGTAAGTGAGATGCTGAACCACAGGTGTGAAAGTAGCTCTGAGACTTGCTCCAGACTGGTGGAAACTGCTCCAGGTGACTCAGCTGCAGTTCCTCTGCTGTGTTTCACAAGCCAAAAGCAGATGGGTAAAGGCCCCCATCAATGCTTTGCATACCAGTATTTAATGAGTCAGTGCAGATTTTTCAAGATGTTTGGTTAAGGAATGGATAACTTCCTTAACAATCATTAGGATGATTCTTCCTTTTTTTTTTTCATCCCACATAAATAAAATTCTGGGGATGAATACTGAAAGTTTTCATTTAGATACAGCTCAGTTCTGTGCTAAGGGAAGAGTTTCAGGTGGCAAAGATCTCCCTTGTATCATGGAGTTCAGGATTCTTCAAAAGCAGTTCCATGTGCTGGGAGCCATCACAATCCAGCAGCACTGGCTGTCATTCAGCTCTGAGTAAATAAACAGAGAAATAACAATTACATGGCTGCAAAGTGTTGCTGTGGAAAAGCAGCTGACTTTTCCACCAGCACCAGCTGGCAGCTGGGAGTAGAGAAACAAAGCAAACAGCCCAGGAAAGTAGGAGGAACAACAGAGAGAGTCTAAAACCTGACACATTGGGAGCCTGGCGTGAAGAATAACAAACTCCTGTCACAGGATGTTTTGCATAGCAACAGGACTCTTGAATTCAAGTGGACTTCAGTGTCACTGCAGCACTTGCTTCCTGTGTGAGATAAAGAGCTGTTGTATCCTGAATGCATTTTAATCTCTCCATCTAAATAGGACTAATAATTAAAAAGAATTAGCTGGGAGGGAGGAAGCAATGGTGAAGCCTATTGCTGCTGGAAGTGTTTCCTCTCATTTTGCTGTCAGAGGAGTGTGAGCAGACACACGTGCAGGGGAAGCAGATGAAAGATGACCTTTCCCAGCAGGTGCTGAGGAGAGCTGTCTGCAGACGGCGCTGTCCATGAAGGGAGACGTTGGCGGGGACCTGAGAGCACAGAGCAGTTCCTAACACGCCTCAACATGCGCAAAGGGGTGCCAAAGGACCCAGAAATAGCTGACCTGTTCTACAAGGATGATCCTGAGGAAATATTCGTGGGCTTGCATGAGATTGGACATGGAAGTTTTGGAGCAGTTTATTTTGTAAGTAGAGTTCTTTCCTTTTTTTTTTTTTTTTTTTTTTTTTTTTTTTTTTTGGAGAACGGAACCATTTTAAATGAAGTTTTGGCAGTTTTTGAGCATTTGTAGAAGGAGGTGTTCCTTGAGTTTCTAGTGCTTTGTGTGCATTCATTTTGTGATAACACATCTCAAAAATAAGTGTTTCCAAACCACTCCTGATCTCTTTAATGTTCCAGCTGTATTTGTAGTAGCAGTTTACTATAGTCTTAGTACTGCACCCAACTATCCAGGTCAAATATATGGTGTTTTGTGCTGTTTGATGCTGAAAGTTGAATTTAAACAGCTGAAAATTCATTTGCCAGACTGGAGTTTCAAGATACTTGGTGTTCACATGCTTGGAAATCACTGCAAATTCCTTTATGGCAAAAGCAAAGAGAGAGTCCTCAGAGGAATGGGAATTGAAGCAGGAAGGATGTATGGCATTCATTGATACAGGCAAGAGAATTTAATCTGGAAATGAGAAAAGTGATGCTTTTACAATTGGTGTCAAACAAAGCCAAATCCAAAATACTGGAATTGGAAATAATTATAATCCAGTTGGAATTAGTGAGACTGAAATAGAATCAATATTGAAAAAATCAGTTAAAGCCAAATTAAAGCTGCTTGGAACCATGGTCAGCCACTCAGGAGGATCAGGTTCACTGGAACTGAGTTTCTAAATATCTGAATAGACAGTAAAGTATTCAGATAAAATCCCTGACATCTCTAGCTGGTCATAGGTAGCATGAGTTATTTTAAGCATTCCAGTTTACTGTTTGGAGTTGTGTGAAATGATGGAGGTGTTGGTGGAACTGTTGTAAGGAGAGGAACCTTAAATTTTATGTCGTGTAAGTATTTCATGTTGCATTTTGAGGGATAACAATGTAATTTCTCAAGGTATCATCTCAAATAGGCCCAAAACTGCTTCAGCAAGTGGCTGTTGCCCAGGTGTGCTAACACAGCCCTGGGAGTTTGTCTCAGCCAGGAGCATCCCAAGCACTTGGTGCAGCCAGAACTTTCCCCACAACTCTGGGAATGTGGCAGTGTGTCCTTCAGTGACAAATCCCAGCTGGAAGGACAGATACCATGGTCAGGTGGAGCTGCTTGGAATTAATGTGACAGGCAGAAAGAAAGCATTAATACATCTGAGTAGAGCACTCTTGATCTTCTCTGTGCTGAATCAGGGTGGCAAGTGGTGGGGAAGGGCTTTGCCTTATCCCAGGGTTACTCATTTTCAGCTTTCTCTGTCTCATTTGAGGAGTGTGTGCTGTCAGGGGCCTGTGTCACCTCCCTTCAGTAATTCCTGTGCTCCACTGGTTCACTCAACAGAGTTTTTCTTTGAAGTCCCCACATGCCTCAAAAAATGTCATTAGTTAATACGTTACTTGAAAGGAGGATTTACCACATTTAGCTCCTATTACAGTTTAAGCTTTTAACTGTCACTAATTTTTTTTGTCCCAAAAATGGTTGGAGGTACAGAGATTTCAGCAACTGTTTTAAGACCAAAAGCTTGATGTTTTTTACTCTTAAAATGCAGAAATGAGGGCTGTGCCTGTCCAGGCAAGGAGAGATCTTGCCAAAAGTGAGTTTTTAGCCTCCAGTTACCATCCTTGCATCATCCAGGGTGCAGAAAAGTAGAATTTTGATGGCTGCTTAATCTTCATTGTAAAACTAAGACCTGGTGCAGTGAAAGGACAGCTTTTTAATATAGATAAATTCCAGGTTGAATCATGTTTTTGAAGCTGGAAATTGAAATAGCTGTTTAAGAATGTGAGTGTTATGTGAAGTTTCTGGATGAAATCATGGAGATTTTGATACACCACTTTGTTTCTTTGGCAAACATTTTGCCAAAGGTTCATCTAAAACTGTTTCTCCTGCAATTTCAATAAAACTGTATTTTGCAGGTTCTCAGTAGGTGCAGTATTGTGCCTTTTACATATCAATAAAGAAGTATTACAAAGTCTGAGGGAAGAACAGTGGATATGGACAGATAAAACCAGGGAAAAGTGCCCTAATAGTTGTGTGGTAAATCTTATCCTGAGGAAGATGTCTCTGACGTGTAGGAGCTTGCAAGAATATATGAAAAAAAAAAAAAGCCTGCATTTGCCACAGGCACAGCTCACTCTGTGGGGAGGCAGGGAAAAAATGAAGGTTTTTTCAGTCTATTTCTTGCTCTTTTTTTTAATGTTTCTCTTTCCCTACTCCAGGCTACGAATTCCCACACTAATGAGGTGGTGGCAGTCAAGAAGATGTCCTATAGTGGAAAGCAAACGAATGAGGTAAGAGGAATAAAGGCAACTCTGCATTCAGGAGCTGTGGCAGCTCCAGTGGAAGTCTGAGCAGTGAAATGAGCTGCAGCTCTGGTCTGACCCCAACAGAGCAGCTTTTAATGCCAGGAGCTGCTGCTCCCTTCCATGGGAATCGTGGAGGTTTGGGGAGAGAAAATGAGTTTATGCAAATTTTGACAAATAGCTCAGTTTAAGGAAGTGAGTGGGGATTCAGAATGCCTGGATGGGGCTTGTTTCAGAAATAATTTTCTTAAGAAGTGTGTGAGGGGCACACTGGCCACTGGAGCACAGCTCTCTGAAACTCTTGAGGATCTATCAAATTGCCAAGACCTGCTAATCTCAGTCTCATTTCAGTTGTTGCTTGTTCCTCTTATTTTTGTGTGGAACTTGAACCCACTGTTCCTTTGGACTGGTGTGTGGATGTGCAGGGTGTGTTTGTTTGTTAAGAGCAAACAGGGGTGGTTTGAGCTCATTTTTCCTTGCTTGCTTGTTGGTCTCCCAAATGTCAGTGGTTTTGTGCTGTGTTACAGAAGGTGAGCAGCTCACTGCTACTCTCTGTAGTTTTCTTACTAACTTTGAGGCCACTGAACACTTCATTTACAAAGCAGCAGCATTTAAGTAAAATGTATTGCAGTTTAAATGAGGGGAAAAAATATTTTGGCAGTCCTCAAGTTGTTAAATACATCTTGGGGGTATCTCAGTGCAGTAGAGACCCAGACAACTGATTTACAGCTGTTGCTTTTGCAACACTGCTTTCCCATCTTCATATTGTAAAATAGTTTTATGGTCACTTTTCAGACTGTCCTACAGTGTGTGGTGCATGAAAGGATGTAGAGGATTAAGAAGAGAAATGTATTTATACTTTTTGCTTTGTTTTTTTCGTTAGAAATGGCAGGATATCATCAAAGAAGTCAAGTTTCTGCAACAGCTGAAGCACCCCAACACCATAGAGTACAAGGGCTGTTACCTGAAGGAGCACACAGCATGGGTGAGTGAGGGGCATTCAGAGCAAGTGGACACTGCAGCACTCAAATCCTCAGCACAGGCCCTGGAACAGCTTTGGGTTTGTGGTGAGCAGTGCTAAAATAAAGCCAAATATTGCATCTTCTGATGGAAAACTAACAAAACCTACTACTTTTTTTTTCCTTAATCAGGGCATTAAAGCCACTGTGTGATGTAAATTTGGAATGTAAAGCTGTTTTCTAATTTCAAAATGCTTCCAGAGATACTTGAAGGCATGATGTTCTCTTCTTTTGCAGTTGGTTATGGAGTACTGTTTAGGATCAGCTTCTGATTTGCTAGAAGGTAAGTTTGATATCTCTTGGATTTTCTTTTTGCTAGTGCCCCCCACCTGAGTTTGATGGGAGAGTATTTCCTCAGAGTGGGGTTTTGCAGATGGTACAGGTGGTTTGTCTGTCCTGCTCCATTCTCTAGGAAGAATTTGAGGTTTTCCCAGTGATACAGATAATTGGCATGCACATTTTAATTTGTCAAATGAAGGTATAAAAGTGTACAGGTATGTTCCTGTAATCTGTGCCTTTTTAGGCTGTCTGTTTCTGGAATATTCATAATAAAATCCTGCAGAGATCTCCTTTGTCCTTGCCTTGCAGTGTGCAGGAATAATTACTGATGGGTTTTAGAACAGGAGGTTATGTGACCTCAACACTGGAACAGCACCTGCAAAGAAATAGGGGAATCTAAGTCAAAACAGGGAATCAAAGCCAAAGTTGACAAAAACTTTGTAAAACTTAGTGTTCCTTGGGGGCAAAGATAACAGGATCACAGAATGGTTTGGGTTGGGAGGGACCTTAAAACCCTCACAGGGAAGAACTCTTTTCTAATTTCTCTTTGTAGCAGATTGGTGGGATTCCTTTCTTTAAAAAAAACACTTTCTCAGGAAAACATCCCATTTATTTTCTTCTGTTTTGTTTTATTTTCTTGATTTTTTTTTTTTTCCCTTTCCCCTCGTAGTTCACAAGAAACCACTCCAGGAAGTGGAGATTGCTGCCATCACCCACGGTGCCTTGCAGGGGCTGGCCTACCTGCACTCCCACTGTAGGATCCACAGGTGAGGCTGGGGCTGCTGCCCTTACCTCCAGGGCTCCTCCCTGGAGCCTCAAAGCTCCTTCACTGGCTTTAAACAGCCTTGGAAAAAGTTACTCCACCAACATTTTCTCTGCCTTGTTGGCAATTGTTCTGTGCAGACCCTGGTAACAAAGGCTACACAAGAAATGTTGCATTAAAGAATATCACCATAAATGTGCCAAGTAAATCAAAATTCACTGAGCTAGGCTATTTCTAAGACTAGATATTTTTTCATATTTACATATGAATAAGTAAAACTCTTAGTTTTGCACGGCCTGGTTTTTGGTAGCAGAGGGGCTACAGAGGTGTGATGGGAAGCACAGTTGGGATGGAAGTGTAAGTGGAGGATAAAACTGCCTGAGGAGAAATCAAAGCACTTTTCCATGGAGGGTGGCAGAAAAAGCACTTTTCCATGGAAGGTGGCAGAGCCCTGGAACAGCTGCCCAGGGAGGGCGTGGATTTTCCTTCTGTGGAGACATTCCCAGCCCTCCTGGACACATTCCTGGGTCACCTTGCTCTAGGTGGGGGTTGGACTGGGTGATCTCCAGAGGTCCCTTCCAACCCCAACTATCCTGTGCTCCTGTGACCTGGATTTCATCCAAGGGCTATTCCACCTTTTACCTGCTGAGGTGGAAAGGCCAATCTGCTCACCCAGAAATGAGGAGCAGCGACACATTCCTGGGTTTGTGGCTGCTGTGGCAGAAAAGGGGAGCCGAGAGCCCGGGCTGGGCGGGGAGCAGCGCTGTGCTGCTCTGCACAGCCCCGGGGAGAAGTTCCTCTGCCAGTGGAACGGCGAGGCTGAGGGAGAAGGGGCAGGATTTTGGGGTTGTGGGACCCGATTTTTGGGGTTGGGGACCCGATTTTTGGGGTTGGGGACCC